>JADLZN010010872.1:35253-245360 GCA_018155175.1 Sinocyclocheilus anophthalmus
TAATATTATTATTATTATGTTTTATTTTTAAAACATTTTTAGTTTGTGAGTTTTTTACATCTAATTTGGAGTGTTGTTAGGGATGTAAATTACCTGGATTTCAATTGTTTGCCACAATTAAGGCTTTAAAACAAAACACTATTATAAAATTTAAGTCATAACTGTATATTTAAAAAATACTAAAAACTTTACATTTGCATTATAAACTTAAACCTTGATATTTTTCCAACTTGTAAACAAAATTAACTGCAACTGTGGAATATTACTTTTAAAAAGAAAACATTATATTTCAGCATTGCTTCAAATAAAATTACTAATTGTTACATAATTGCTAGTTTTAAATACTTTAAATAATTGCCACTGTACAGACAGCATGTAACTTGTAGATTGAATCGGTTAGTTGACAAAACATTAAATAAATAGAAAAGTAATGTGTGTTACATATTTGAACAATTTGTAGTAAATATCTATATTTTTAAGTAAAAAGGTAAATAAATAAATAGCACATGCATAGATAAGTTACATGCAGCTCGCCAACACTGACAAAAACAATCAATTTCCATTTATAATCTGCTCTAGAAAATAACAACATTAAGTGCAATTTTGTTTATGTGTAGTACTAGCACTTTAGTATTAATATCATTGTAATACAAATACTGCAATATAAGGTAATGTGACCCTTTCGGTACATGACGTCCAAGTTACTTGACCACAAGTAACATAAGCAGCAATAAATTTAATTATAACTTAAGTGCAATAACTAGGACGCATTAGATTCATGTTCTCTGGATGGCAAAACTTAGAACATTAATTGGTTATGTAGCGCACACTGCATCTTGCGTGACACGAATTAACAACAAAGACATCATGCCTACCATACAAGCCGCGCAAAGCGAAACGTACTTTGAGATTTTAAAGAGTCACACTCTGATGTGTAAGATACTGAAATAAAACAGATTATCTGGATTAAATGATAGAGCTGTCAGCCTGTAGTTCCTCCTCTATATCCGTATTTGCGTATCTTAACAGCTTATAAGTGTGTGTGTAGGATGTGGAACAACATGAAAAAGAGGGACAAACAGAGTTGAGATACATAGGGGAGTTCAGATCTGTGTGGAGAGCAGTGCGCCTGGTTAAAGGTGAAAGTCAGGGTTCCTGTGAGTGTTAAGGTTAAGTTTAGGGTCAAAGGTCAAATGAACGCTGAGGTTGTGGTAAGGTTAGGGTCAGTTTGGGGTCAGGATGTCCACTTCCCTTAGGGCAGAGCAAATAGTCAAGCAAAGTCTATTCCTACCATTATTATATTCTACACAAAGATCAAATTCCATCATTCATAAATCATAAACTTAAATAGCATTGTCAATAATACTTAAAAATCCCTATGCAAAATCAATTATATTTTAAGAGGTTTTTTTATTGCCTCAAAAATACGAAACATGTAATATTGGAAATAAGTATTAATACATGGGAGTGTTTTAATTAAATAATGATTATATTATATTTAAAATGAATTATTCCGTAATGGTAAACTTATTTTCACACATTAACCTCCATCTTTCGTGTCACATGATCCTCAAAATCATTCTAATCTCATTGCTGCTCAAGAAACATTTATCACTTATTTGTTGTCAAGTAAAGACTTTAGTAAACACTTTTTTTAAGTTTTGCCCTTGTTACATGTTACATGTACTTACTATTACAATAACAATAAATTATGCATAATTACAAGCCAAACCCTAGCCATATAGTAAGTTCATGTAGTTAATTAATATTACTCAGTACTTAAATGTATAATTATACTGTAACAAAAACACCTTAAAATAAGTTGCACCGACTTTTAGAATGTTACAAAAGAATTTTTATCAGATGTTGAATTGTGCTGCTTGATATTTTTTGTGAAACCATGATACTTTTTTCCGCAGAATTCTTTGCTGAATGTAAAAAGCATAAGAACCACATTTACTTGAAAATAAAATATTTTGTAACATTATAAAAGTATTTACTTTCACAACAACATTATTGATGCAAAAATGAACTCATGAGCATTTGAATGAATGTACTGATTATGATTTTTATGAGGAAATGAATTGTAGTGTTTTTGCTGTATATGTTTGCTGTCAGTCTGTGTTGACTCATGGGTGGCAGTTGTCGTGTCAGGTTTGTCGAGGGTCAGTGGGAGGACCGGATCGTCTGAGACTGTGATGATATCTCAGCTTAGCTGTGAGTTACAGGCCTTCTGATCTGATTTATTTCGAACGTCAACAAAAATATTATTTATGTTATGATGGTATCTCATTGCAGTTGTTGGTGATGTCATCCCAGCCCGTCACCACCAGACCTGGGAGGTAGCGCTCTCTTTTACAGACCATTGCATTCTGGGAAATTTTACACCACCGCCGCAGCTTAATGGTCATGTCTCCCACTGTGAGCCGCACTGAGGAAAACACAGACAATATGTCATGTCAAAAAAGATTACCACTGTCTCCCACCACACAGACAGCGCAGACTCCTGTGACATATTATCATGTACTGAAGACAAATATTAGTGTTGCTTTAAAAACAGAGTCTAACACAATCCAACTGATATGCCTTAGTCACATTATGAAATTATAGAGTGTTCGATTAATATTCATGAATTTCTGTGAGGAAATAGAATTTGTTCTCTGAGCTTATGCATGAATAACACCCTAGTGTAATATCTCATTATGTCGAATGATTGGGTATTATGGTGTTCTCACAGTTGCACCAAATATTGTATTGCCTGCGTTAGCTCATTTATCTTTACCATTAAGTTTTCTATTGTACGTGCGGGTTCAAACAATTTTTAAATATTTTACTTAGTTGCACTCGCCATGCACCCAAAAAAAAAAAAAAAAACATAAAAAAAGTTTATGTATTTGAATTGCATGTACAATTCCCACTAATAACCTTAATATGATACATAGTAGTCAGTCGTTCATTAACAAAACAAGAAAGAAAGAGATATGATTTCTGTAATAGTACTAATAAACTGATTGTGTTTTAAATACACAATAACCAGGTTTATATATTCACAATGAACAGATTAACATTGATTCTATTCAGTTTGACTAAATACGTTTTGAAAACATGGCTATTCAAATAAAATCAAATAGATGCAAATAGTAAACAATAATAGTTGATACATTTTTTTTTGAGTGCAGAAATATGCATCACATTAAATTCATTAGTTTGTTAAGACTAATGGATTTAAATTTTATATGCAATTCAAAATGCATAAATCTTTTTTTTTTTATTGCATGGATGAGGTTAGTTTCTTAGCTGTTAGTGTCCAAAAGGCTCTTGCTGCATAACAAAAAAAAGCTAAATATTTACAAACAATCCGCAATGACAAAACACTAATATCTCAGCAGATGGCTCAGAACTTTCTGAACTTTTTTGTATCATCTGGATCTTTTAGAAGTTGGACAAGCTGGTGAGATTGGGTGGAGGAATTAATGATCTTTGCTCTTTTTACCCTTCCCTCAGTTTCCCGTTTCTTTTTCTCAATATGCTGATTTATTCCCCGAGGTCTGCAGTTCGTTATGAGGCTTCAAAATTCCTCTTGCGCCGTGACAAACCGGAGAATGACATAGAGCGTGTAGAGGGGAGCAAGACATGTGTTGTCGTTTAAAATGATATTGTCTGAAGTTAATGACTTACACAGGCTTATAGGTATAAATATCTGATCCTTCGTGCTAATTTCATTGGCTGAGAGGGCCCCATAAAAAGGTCATTATGCCTGGTTTGTGTTTAACTCGCATTTAATTCTGAGGAGCAAGAGGTGCGGGAAACTGTATTGATTAAATGACAGCTTAACAACCAGCTGTTTAATAAATCGGCCCACTGCATTGGACCGGAGGGCAGAGAGAAAGAACGAGAAAAACTGAAAGAGGAAAAGGGAGGGGAAAGCAAAGACGGAAGGGAGTCACAGATAGACACAGAGCGAGAGATGGGGGAAAAGGGAGGGGGAAGGGAGAGCTAGGGGGTCGTTGAAGCTTCATTGCAGGCTGTTGTGATGGAAACCCTTTCCCCTCGCTGCTGACAAATTTATGTTAACAAGCAAATTAGCCACACCGTGGTGAGGCAGCACCAGATCAATAGTGACAATAAAAAGGGAGAGAGACTGAGCGAGAGGAAAGTTGTTGCTGACCACATACCGTTTGCGAATGTAAACGGCCACGGCCTGTCCCCAAGGTCCGTCAACAATAACCCACCGCTGAGAGACACAAAAGGTATCGACACGCTGCTCGCTTCAATTTCCCAAGACGGCAGCTGCTGTCACATCAAAACGCCCATTAGTCACAAATTCAGCAGGCCATGGATTTTGCCCTGCTCTCTTGGGGCACGCTGTCATCTTGAAAGTTGTGCCACCGGCGAAAAAAGGACATCTGGTTTGAGTGTAGTGTTTGGAATACCAGAGGACCAGGAGGCTTGTTTTTGATAAAAGGGTAAAAACGCAGGCACTTGAGAGCTGTCAGGGTTTGTTAAAAAGAGCAGGCTGAGGAAAGAGAAAGTCGAGGTGAAACTAACCCTAAGGGAATATCACAAGACATTAAATAGATGCTTGATTTTTTCTATAAAATTGCATTTCAATGCTATGAGTATTAAACACCATGAAATTTATTTTTTATCGGTTTAAAAATGAATACTTTCATTCCTTTTGACCTCTTTTTAAAATTATGTTGCTTATATAATTCAGGAAAAAAGTGAGAACATTAGTGTTTCAGACATGGTGTGAATAACACTAATAATAATTGCTGGTGATAATTGAAGTCATTAGAATGCTATGCACACACATATACATATTAATACCTTAGATCTATTGATACTGCTTACTTATAATAATTATTAAACATTAAGTCATATTATGTGTACGTATGTATGTATAATAATAATAATAATAATAAAAAATGAAACATCAAAACAGGTGCATATTGTAATTTTGCAAGCTTACATTTCAAATATGTATACATATTAATTAGTTCAAACTTCAACAATTTTCTCCTAAAGTAAAAAAATTATCAACAAAAGTTTTATAAGGACAAAAAAAAACATAAGGAGAGACACAAAATCACAATTAATGGACGCATGCATGCAAGTTCCATCAGAATATGGCATATATCATTTATTTAAACTTAATTCAAAACACTAACCGTCAACTGCAGACACAAAGACACATGAAGAAATATATTTATTTGTCAGGGAAAATAGCTAGTTTGCTTGCTTAATATCTAGCTTAAGTTAGACAAGTTAATGGAGTATTTGATCGTTAGCAACAGAAAATAAAGGGAAAACAAAACGAGAACTGCCGAAAGAAAGAGTAATGTCAGTAGCTAACAAATGACATTGCACACAAGTGTAGGTACTTCCCTAAAGTGGGAACACACACAGTGTTGTGCATGTGTTCAGACATGCCCTCCAGTACACAAAAGCATGCTTTTAAAAAAAAACATAAAAATATATATATTTACATAGTAAAAGTTGAATCGCATGCATATATTTATTAGGGACATAAGACATAAGATCTATATTTATGTGAAAACAGTGTTTTCATGACTATAGATTATGAAAATATGTAGCTCTGAGTGGTTGGCTGATTGGATGAATAAGCAGTCAGTTTACCTGTAATATCTATTTCACGGCCCGTGTATTTACACAGTCTCTGTGGGAGCCGAGCATGTTAGCGGCTGTTGAAGCACGAGCACATATTCTAGTATAGATCACTCAGTGCCTCTCAGCAGGGTGCCAGCGTCCCTCTGTATCCTTCAATATCTAAACAGGTGCTCTCTCTCTCTCTCTCTCTCTTCGGTTCGCATCAGATCATATTTCCTAGGGTCCTGTCCTCCTTCTTAAGCTCTATTAAGCGGCTGCGTGTGTGAAAACCCCAGCGCCGCCCTAATGTTTAATGGCTTCCATCTCACAGTATGGGCCAGTTAGGTGAGAGACACATGTACACTATGGCTGAACAGCCCTAGTATGGCGCACTGGTTTTTAGAATGACCCCAAAAAATCCCCCCCCCAACTCCTTGACGAAGCTGGCTGAATATGGAGACTTGACAAACATGTCATTCCTGTTAATGAAGGGAGAGATAAGTAGTGGTACGCATTGTCTAGACACTAATTACAAAGGACTCTTGTACAACAGAAAACAAGGGTTCCAACGTTTGGTACTGGGAACAAATAGTCCTATTAAGAGCCCGAAATGAAAGATGTAGAATCCTGACATGATTATTGTGTTCATGAACCCATACAAAATGTATCTTGGAACGAACAATCAAATTTGTGTCTTTTCCCACCAAATAACATGTGTAACGATTTGTGATTATACAGCATTTAATTAAAAGGCTAGGTTTAGTTTTTTTGTTTTTTGTCATCATGAGAAGATGTGTGACAAGCCTTAATCTTACATATGTATCTTATATACCTATTTTTTTTTACATTTTATATAAGTTCAAAATAAAAATGCATATTTTATGTAAGGCTACACCTACAATACTGATACATCTTAGGTAGTTTAGACTCCACAATACTTCATTTCCTATAAGATAAATATAACTATAGATGTAATGAATGTAATTGAATGTAATTATAGTTACATAGACTAACATAACGATTTTAGTAAAAAATAGATTTACATGACTAAGCCAACTCTGCAGACAGTACATTCCAATCACAGATCTATTTAAGATAAATCAGGCAAACCAATAAATACATACATAATAACAACATAAATACATAAATACTAAAATACATTCCTGCCCGACCGACCGACCGACCGCCCTACCTACCCACACAACACACACACATCGACCGACATTAAAAATACTCACACTTAAAATAATTACTTAATGGCCAAGACAATCAAAACATTCTATCTTTAATTGTTAAACCACGCATATTATCGCATCCACAATTTCTAATAATACAGGAGTAAAAACTTGTGTGAACATAATACATTTTCTTGTGCACTTCATTTTGATAACTACATCGGCATCCATTTAAAGGAAAGCTCACAATGGCAGCAGAAATACTTCTAGCAAGAATAAGAGATGACTATCTAAGAAGATAAGCAGATGTACAGTTCAGATGTACAGTTGACTGTGTGGATAGCAATCAATATGGCAGAATCTCAAGGACAGTCCAATTAGTGGGTTACTCTGTACATAAAGAAGCTTAATTTTGGCCTAGGATGCCAGCACAGTGCATCAAGGTGAATATGTGAATATGTATGCCGACAGTGGGCACATCTTTGAAATCTAGGCTCTTTTGGACATGTCTGCATATCAAAGGCTGAAGAAATAAAGCTGGTGCGGTGCAGCAGAGACTTATTAATCAGCCACTGAATCATCTGGGGCCAAACAAGGAATTTAAATGAGTCAGTGAGCAACGGGATAAAAAGAGGGTGAAAAGTCACAATCAATTTCAGAGGCCAGTCACTTGCACAACTAAAGAGTGTAAATTCATGTATGTCTGTTTCCCCTCACAGTCTCTTTTACTGACTTTCACTCTCCCCCCTTATCCTCACCCTCTCCGAGGAAAAGAGAGATGAAAAGACAACTCTTGAACAAGTGACCATCAGGGAGAAACTGTGCAGGCAATCAATGGGCCATCAGTCATTGAGAATGCTTGTGGTGCTCTTGTGGAATGGCCTTTATTAGTTTCTGATACAGACCACAGCAGAAAAACTATTGACACTCTTCATGTGATCTTTTTCTGATTATTGGAAGGGTCAGAATTGGTTTCCATTCTATTAACATCAAAATGATGCCAAAACACAATACATAAAATACATATAAAATGTATATGCTTAAAAAATAAATAGTACTTTGTAGGTTTAAAATGTGTCCTGCATTGCACTTTTACATCACATTGTTGCATTATTATCTCATGCATTAAAAGAAGCATATAGTGCCCAATATGACTGTTTCTAAAGATTTGTTTTAGATAGATAGATAGATAGATAGATAGATTAGATAGATTATAGAGAGATAGATAGCTAGACATAGATATGTTTTTCGACTAAAGTACACAATTTTATAAATGATACAAATTTATAATAGAACATTATTATATATGCATTTAACACACAAAATGTGGAAAAACTCACGTTCATTTTCAGAACAAGACACCACAACACACACAACGGCATAAAATCTCTGTGAATTTTAGAGATTTAAGTAATCTTGTGAGTTTCGATATTAGGCTCTTTGCCGAATCACAGAACATTTTTAATTCGTCATCAAAACTATCATGAGATTACAGCTTAAAAATATTCAAAATACACGTGAAACACTCTGCAGCACGTGCATTAAACAACATAATTTTAAAATTATTCCTGTCCTATAGTGATATCAACAGCTTTTCCCTCCTCTAATCTGAGAAACAACATCTATAATCTAGGTATCACAACTTAAAATCTCTACTGTCCTCTCACACAAACACAAGAAAAGCAACAAAAGTAAAAAAGTCGCATACATGAGATTATCCTGCATTTGATGAGCTGCGTTTGTGGGATACCACTATTAGAATGATGCAGACCGCCAGCAAGAGGAGGGCTTTACTTTAAATTTGAGTAGTGCCAACGCCATTATTGGCTCTAATGTGCTACCGCTTGTCCCTGAGCTCTCGCCTGCTTCGAGGGCCGGAATGGGTCCAGCACTGCCCCAACCAGAGAACATAATAAAGCTTTTTAAGGGGGCCGCTTGTTGCAGCTTGGGCAAAATAAAAGACCTCCCTTCAGCTACTGCTTCCACTCACCTCAGCATACCACCAATCTTTTTCTTATTACCTGTTAATATGATTGTCTTCCCCTTCACGTTGATCCTTTGCAAAAAAAAAGAAGAAAAAAAGTTTTTCTTTTGTGGCAAGATTCCGTCAGCATGTGGCCAATGAACAGCACTGATGTTGCTCTTTCGGGTTTTGTATTTCCGATCTTATCCACAAAAAAAAGCAAAAAAAAAAAAAAGCAAGAAGCCATTCCAGAATAGCCATTTCATTAATCCATATTTTTTAAAAATAACAAGCATTTAAGAATCAAACATTGTAAAAACCGGCATGAGGACTTGTTACTTCAGCTGCCACCTGATCCAGAGAGCCAGTGTAGCCCCGCAATCCCACGGGGGCACCATGCTGACAGTTGGGGGACCCTGTCTGTCTCCTCTCACCCTACCATCTATCGATCAGCTCATTGATTAACAGATTGGAAATATTAACTGGAGGATGATCCGTCTCAGGTGGGCCATGTCATTCTCATTTAGCCACAGAGCGAAGACAAGGCTGGGCAGAATAGACCAGTCTCTCATTAGCATCCTAATGACAAGGCCATCAGATAATGCTCAATCTCTATCTCATCAGCAATTACAAATTCTGACTTATGCCAGCATAATGTGTGTTAAATAAATGCAAAATTGAAATACTGATGTTTTTACTAACTTGTTATAAAAGCTTATTTTTATAAAATTATTATACTCATTGTAGATCTAATCAGCAGATCTAAAAGAAAGTCTGCTTGAATATCTTCTTTATTGCATGTACTTTAAAAAGCAACCATCTAAAAAAAAAAAAAGTGACCGGGCTTCCATCTTGGAAAATCTATATAGAGCATTTTTCATTAAAAATCATTTTTGCAGTCTTACAGTATAGAACTGCAGTGAATATCTATACATAATGTGGGTAAAATTGCATACATAATAGCTGCGATGACAGTTTAAAATAAATAATTGTGGTGAATATTTTGAGGTGTGCATATTTGAAGATGTAGCAAGCCAAAATTCTAAATCTTACTGTCAAGTCTTAGCCTGTACACATAAACCTATATATAAAATACATACGCATCGCACTTTTATGGGCACAAAAACATGGTAATATTTCACATTTCAGTGCCAGTGTGACATAAATATAATTAAATTCAATAGCACATTTTAATATTAATACTGTAATATAACGTGCGACAAAACACGCAGCTCCAAACCAACCCTGTGTCAACGGCCTTATTTTATGAGCCCGTTTTAAACAGCAATTCACATTAGCTCAATAACGCCCAGGCCAGCGCTCAGACAGCCCACATCAGATCCTCGCCACCATGCAATTATGCAGAATCCTCCTGCCTGTGATTTAAGAACTCACACAGGCAGCAAAACATCCGCAGGGGCAGACACAAAGAGCACCTCATTGATTGAATTTTATATTGTTGTTGTCTGAGATCTTAACATGCCTGGAATTTACAACCCTGAGAATAATAATGTCATATAAAACTGACAGGACAAAAGACATGTGAAACCCTCCATTCAACACTCTCAGAGGAGGGAGACTCCTTCGTTTTCAATTTTCTACCAGAACTGCTGTTGCGACATTTTATGGAGAACTATGCTTGTTGATTTGTGACATATATGGGGATCAGTGGAAATATACGTTATGCGTGGCAAGAATGATGCATCAAATTAATGTTTTTCAGTCAAAAAAGCATTTCAGGATTTATTACAGTAAAGGAGTATGAAATTGCCACATTTTAAAATAAATTGGCTATACGCACCCCGACTCAGACAATGTCCCTTACTAGAAACAGTGCATTTAGATTGTATAGGTTTTGTGGCACGAAACTTGGAGAACTTGTGAAGGTTACGGTACTATTTAAGTTCAGGTGCACCTCCTCCTCAATCCAATAACCCCTCACCCCCCCTGTCCATGTTAGTGCAGCATAATTACTCACCCCCATCCCCAAAAAATGACAGGACTCTGACCCCGGCCGAATTATTGAATTTTTATCGCCCGCCTTGGGCCATGTCGGGGCTATTCAATTTTAGCCAGAGGAGGACACCCTATTAAGGAGGATGAGTCCAAAACGTCGTCGCTCAAATTGCCACCCAGAAACCATTACAGACACATGGGTTTCGATACAGGCAGAGCGTCCGCAGTTTGGCTGGACAGAGAAAACCCCTCCTGCACACACAAACACTCAGTCCCCCACCCCTCTTTTCCCGTACCAGTGCTAGAGTAGCAGACACAATTTACATGAGTTGAAGAGAAGGTGACAGGCGGCAATCAGGCAGTGGAATAGGGTCAGAGCCAGAGACGAGCAGACCACATTACAGTCTACCAGCGCATCACTTATGCCGGCCACGACCTCCGACCTGCACTCATATCAACCAATTGCCCTTTAGTATAATTATATGGGGTAATCTTTGGCCATTTGATTGGACAGAGATGGGCTGCAAGCTGGCGTTAATTTATTTTTCTGGTAATTTATTTTTTTTCTCCTGCCCTCCCTTTGCTTGTTAATAAACAGTTTAGTTAGAGACATTTCAGTGTGTAAGTGAATTCACAAGGAGCCCTGGAAGTCAAAGTTATCTATTCATCAATCTATCTGTCTATCTATCTGTCAAACTCTCTGGCTGTCACTCTTCCAGATGAGATGTAATTAACCCGCGAAAGCCGGCGTGTCCCTGTTTTATACCCGCATTAGAATATTACACCTTAGGCATAGATCATGCTCGAAACCGCCAATGTGGCTGATTACAACAATCGCTAGATGAGTGACCAAATTCCTCCACAGCGGCTGGAACAGACTCATTGCAAGTTATCGCAAACGCTTGTTTGCAGTTGTTGCTGCTAAGGGTGGCCCTACCAGTTATTAGGTTTAGGGGGCAAAAACTTTTTCACACAGGGCCATGTATTTTTGGATTTTGTTTTCCCTTAATAATTAAAAACATTAATTTAAAAACTGCATGTTGTGTTTACTTGTGTTATCTTTGACAAATTTTTTAATTTGTTTGATGATCTGAAACATTATAAGAAATCAGGAAGGGGGCCAGCACTTTTTCACACCACTGTATATATGTATTCCCTGTTCTTCTTCTTATTATTTTTATTAAATTCAAATGTAAGGTTTAAACCAAACCATAAATATTATTTGAGGAAAAACAAATGCATTTGGCTGTAAAAAAATCAGAGTACTTTTTTAAGTTAGTCCAAAGTATAATTTTTTTACAGTGTAAACTCAGGAACGCTTGCTGGTCAATATTATTACATTAATGGCATGAAATAATACGTTTATTTAATAGTTTATTTATTTTCGAATCTGTGTAATAGGTCTTAAAGTGACAGCAGCCTTATAAACCTGCTGTTGTCTGTGTCATTAATCTTAATCAAAAAACAAATGAAAAAGAAAAAAAATTACTCACTGCTTTTGTAGTATTAATGAGTGAATATTTAATTTATACAGTGAAGATGGTGCAGTGTATAATTTTTTTTTACATTTGATTACTTTAATTTATGTAGTATTGCTTACTTCTGTCGCCCCAGACCTACCTAAAAAACTTTGTTTTGTTTTTGTATGCTATTGTATGCATTTGTCATATTATTGTGATCAGCTTCTTAGTTCTCATTTTACTTTAGAATTTTTGCTTGTCTTCAATAAGCTTGAGAACCTTTTACTGTACATTAGTTAGGCTAGTATTAGTTTTTGTAACAACCTTATTTCCAGCAAAAATAACTATGTTTTGATATGCATCGTTATTGTGAAATAAATTGACTGGAAATGTGATGATAGATGTTGGTCATATTGCCCACCCCTACACTGGAGCTTCTATTCTAAAAGGATCAGAAAAGCTGTTGTTGTGTTTCACTACTGAGTCAAAGCTGTGAATCTGGTGCGCTGTGTATGTGAGAGCTGGAGGCAGGCGGACAGGAAGGATTGAATTAACCATCTGTTCTCATATACATCCCATTATTCCTCTGCTGACACTCGCTGCCTCATTCTGAGAGGAGCCTTCACATGTGCATCTTAAAAAACAATGATTTAGCACAACAGAATTAGTCCATTGTTCTTCAGACGGTCAATAAAACCAACAGCGTATGTGTTTGAGAACTACATGGTACATTTCCCCTGCAATTTTAGGACCATTATTATTATTTTTAACAAATAAGCACATTTTGCCATAACATTTCCAATATCATAATGCAAGAAATCGCATTACTGCAATGTTAAATAAGTAAAAACAAACAAAGTGTTTATACATCATGGTAGTATTTTATGTACAGCTTTCATGCTGATTTAAACTGAATAAAATTCTGTATTACAAATTAACTCTTTCCCTGCCGTAGACAGAATTTTACGGCTTTCTGTGTTTTCACTGGTGTACGGTAGGGGGCGCTATTACACATCTCCTGAGATAGTTTTGAACGGCTGGATCAACACATCGCGGAGAAGAAGCAGAAACAAGCGATCGCATATCTAAGCAGATGCATATGTAAAATAACGTGATCATCAAGCATCAAATGAATCAAAGCTGCCTAAACCTTACCAACTGCAGTGTTGACTCAGTAAGTGGTATAGGACCGTGCAAGCTTTGGGTGTGTTGATGGACGTGATCTACTCCATCTATCTTTTGATCATCATTCTGAATCTGATCCAGACATAGTCTTTGACAAACTAGATTTTCTCAGGTTTTTGTTCAAAATGTTGCTTTTTCATGAAACTTACCCACATTCAAATGTTGATAATATTTTTTGTTTGTTTAAAAGCAGAGGCTGTGTTATTTATTTGGGCATGTTGCATGTTCAGATAATCATACAACAAATTATTCTAAACGTTTGTGAAAATGATAAAAAATGCTAGCAACTGTTTTAAAAATGCTGGCGGGGAAAGAGTTAAAATAATTAACTATTACTTGTAGTATGAAAAATCCAGTTGAAAACAAGAATAATAGTCACAAACAAACAAACAAAAAAGGCAAAATATCTTGACACATTACAGTAATGCAGCTTGCATGGGAATGTCATCATGACTTATATTTATAAAAAATTATAATATTTAAAATAGTTTAGATTATATATAGCATGTTACACCGCTGATATGTCATGTCAATTCATCCCTGGAAAAAAAAAAGAGTGCCTACTTGCAAAATCTCTCATAACTGCATAATTATAATTGTCTCAAAGTCTATATATGACATTATTGATAAAACATTGTGTAGAAAGATTCTGACAAGCAATTAAAGAGAAGTTAAGAAACTGACACTTACTAACAATAGGTTTAGATATACGCCACCGAACGCAACCGCTAAGAATGCGCACTGACCAAAAGAGTTTGTACAGAAGCGATTAGATCTTGATAAATCGTGCTGGCGCCCAGATCTTTATTTGTCTGTTTAGATGTTGTGCAGATCAGATTGTTCTTCTCATCTCCTATAAAAAGCCTCTAGCTTCACAGAGATTGCTGCTGAACAGATTTCTCTCCTCGGGGGCCGACGCACTCATATTTCAGCCGCTCGGTCATCTTCCTCTCACTCTCTCTGCTGAGGAGATCCATTGAGGTGTTAAAAGTTGATTAGGTGTCTAAAGGTCATATAGCTGAAGCTGTCACTATCCCAGAGGACTGCAGTCACAGACTTAATGAGCCAAATCCTGCTGTATTTACTTAATGGAGGCTCGGCGCATTGGTCATAAGGGCCTGGAGATGAACCGCTGTAGCAACAAACGCACTAATTGACAAAAAAAAACGTTAGATCCAAACTTCTCGTGATATCAGCGCATACAACAACATCTGTGTGATTAAAAAGGTCAGCTACCATGTTTTATCATACATTCAGTCCTCGTGTTTGTTTGAGAGAATGCAAATGTGACCCTGGAGTACAAAACCAGTCATAAGGGTCAATTTTCCAAAACTGAGATTTATACGTCATCCGAAAGCTGAATAAATTAGCTTTCCATTGATGTATGGTTTGTTAGGATAGGATGACAATATTTGGACGAGATACAACTATTTGAAAATCTGGAATCTGAGGGTGCAAACAAATCAAAATACTGAGAAAATCATCTTTAAAGTTGTCCAAATGAAGTTCTTAGCAATGCATATTACTAATCAAAAATTAAGTTTTGATATATTTACAGTAGGAATTTTACAAAATATCTTCATGGAACATGATCTTTCATTAATATCCTAATGATTTTTGGCATAAAAAAAAAAAAATCTATTATTTTGACCCAATGTATTTTTGGCTATTGCTACAAAAAAAAAAACCCCAGCAACTTAACACTGCTTTTGTGCTCCAGGGTCACATATAAGCAGCGGGGCAATTAACCCAGCGATCGCTAATGTTACACATCGTCCATCCTGCAACCTTTCAGCCACAGTGTGTCACCAACACACCCTATATCTCAATGTCATCAAATTGGCTGTTTTACTGCTGGTGTCTTTCTCTCCCTTTGCTACATAACAACGGTTGGAAATAAGCTGCTTTTTATTAGGTGTGTTTGCTAAGTCAAGCATCAGTAATACTAGGACCTGATTTGGGGGGGGGGGGAATCAAGGCCTCAAATGTAGAGTCGCATGTGCAGAACTAGACGTTAGACTTGTGGATTCATCTGCAGGCTTTTATTAGATAAAGACTTGGTCAAAAACAGGCATGGGTCAAAACAGGTGCAAATAGGTATAATCCAGGAACGCACAAGAGTAATCCATAAAAAATCCAAGGTCAAAATACGTGGGTAGAGCAAGGCAAGGCAAGGCAGAAACAAGATAAGTTAACAGGCTAACACGTTAAATAGTCTAAGCAATAATCAGCACTGTGTGTGTAGATGTGTGCAACCTTTATAGTGTCCCTGATAGGAAACAGGTGTGAATGAATAATAATGAATAATGAATGTGAGTGAACAATAATGAATTCCTAGGCAGGGGTTTATGGGAAATGACAAAACCCCTTATCGTGACATAGAGACCAGATATCACAAGATATCCAGATATCATGGAAAGGTAGCTAAATGGAATACAAAACGCATTCTGTGTGAACGGCCCCTAAGAATCCTAGCCTAGCATCACACTATCAAATACTCAGGACACCTTAGCATCTGCATTGCAATCCCAGAATCCCCTAGCTTTGTGCTTGTCAGTTTTGCATAGGCAAGCATCACTCTTGGTAAAATGTAAAGCATGGTTTTAAATACTGCCATGTTTTGTTGTTTTGGGGTGAACCTTGGAACTGATCCACTTAGATGAGATGAGTTGATCTAGAGCACACTTTTGTCATTCAGGCATGTTTAAATTTTATGTGCAATGCCAGACTGTATAGATTAGACAATAACTGAAACTAAATTAGCTCGGATAAATCAGACAGACTGGGCAGCAGTATTCAGGGCTGAGGGTGTGAAACACTCCTGCCATGTCAAACTGGTGTTGCACTCGGGTCATCGCCTTTAATATGAGGAGTAATCTGCCTGTCTGCAGTGGATAGAAGAACAAAAAACAGAACAATCCTTGTAATGTTCAACTAACATCCATGTTCTCCAGGGGTCTTCCATGTGTCAGGTCTGAAAGCTTGAGTCAGTGATGAAATTCGCTCTGAAAAAAACGTGCCAATTTCTCCGTCAAGCGTACCGGTCAGCTTTGTTCATAACTGTCCATCAGGATATGGCCTAAGACTCGAATCTATCATCTTGTCTCAAGAAACAAAGGTTCTTCGTTAATCTGGTGCTTTTTTTTCTCCAGTGACTTTTGATCTGGCAGAACCCTTGACGTAATTCAGCCTTTAGTTTTGTATCTGCTTGGCTAAAGCATTATGGTCCAGAAGTACATTCTCGTCCTGTCTTGGTAAATCTTTAACTGTTTTATTTCTGAAAGCGTTTTAGAATCCATTTCAGAAAAGAAAATGATTACTGGAAATAACAGAAAGAAGAGGCAAAAACACATAACCGCAAATGCTTCACCAACATTTCACATATTAACATTAGCAGGAGTAGCTGTGCTGGTAACAAACCACAGTATTCAAGGGTGCAATAGATTTCCATTTGAATAACTGTGCCTGTGTTTATTAGCATACAAAACAATGATCACAATGGAAAGTGCTGGAGTGCAATTGAACTATTATCAGTCAACAAACACACTGGCAATAGAATCACCATTGACTACTCATTTTTTATGTACTTGCCAGACTTTTGACACACAAACACAAATATAAATATTAATTGTATATAAATTCCATTGCAAATCAAACCAGATTCTCTTCATTTAAAAGCATGAAAACTTTTTAAGAAACATCAGTCAATCAAGCATATTTTCTGATAAAGACTCAGTAATTACAATCAGAATGTGGTGACTATGTATGAATAAAATGTATGAATGTATATTTGTCATATTAAACAGAAATTATGGACTGGCGGTGGTGCTCGAGACATTACTGCTCATTCAAAAGCGACATTTACATGGACACCTTTTGTTTCAGTCGGAATGAAATAATTCTGATTGATGAATCTGAACATAGTGTTTATATGAAAGCTAAATAAAGTGATCGGGTCGATGTGCGCATTTATATGACTATGTCTTTATATGCATCTATGTGCATTTGATTTATAAGTATTAATAACTTGATGCAATTACAACGTAAAAAAGTTACTGTGGATAAAAGTGAAATGTTCATGCACTGTTTAACTACTTACTATGCTTCTATATTTATAACACAGATAAGGAGAGGTGAAGAAACCATCGATTTTCAAAATAAAGGTAAATAAAATGTTATCTCTTATTAAAAAAAACAAAAACAATAATTAATGCTTAATCCTGACATTTGCCATCTGTGGCTCTTTCAATCAGAGCTCTGTACTGATTAACACACATATTAGAGTTGCTAATTAAAGAAATTAATAAACCCTGGTGAAAACCCCACGCGTGCTGGAGTAGCTCTCTCTGCAGCCTGCCAATTAGACGGAATTTCATTGGAGCTCGCCGCATCTGAAGTGTGACTGGAATAACAACAATTCTCCAAATGGCATATTTCATCTTGTTCTCCGCCGCGTGGCAATTCTGGTGGAAGGAGGCTCCCTGGCAACGCTGGAGCCAGAAACGGCAAGAGAGTGACAGAACGGATGAGTGACAGGCTCTCTCATATCTGCACTCCAGGGAAATAACCCCGTAATCCAGCATGCACTATTACACTGACAGGCAATAGGCTTCATCCTGCAAGGATATGAAAGCCCCCTCATGATTCAGATAGCAGGGAAAGTAACAAACCCAGAGTAACGCAGTACCTGCAGGTGGTGCAGCTGACGGAACGCGTCAGTGAAAGTCACCGGCTATAAGAGTGATCTTAAAGCGACGTGGCACATGAGCTGAAGGAGCTCAGAGGACGTCTGTTGCCTAAGTGTTTACCTGCTGCTGCTGACAAGGCCCTCGCAACCTTTCAGGGGTTTTTTTCACACCGCACTTCTAACGCTCCGCTCCTGGCTTTCCTCATTATCTTTTGAACTCGTCGAAAGTGACAAGGAGAAAGAGGAAAGTTATGGCTGGTAAGTGGGCGTCTCCAACAGGCCACCCAAACATCAACACTAGGCCTGGGCGATAAAACGGTATCGGTATTTATCGACGGTACACCTTCATCGATAACGATAGAAAACATGCTGAGTGACGCAGACAGCACACAAACACATGCTGAAATGAGGGCTATGACTGTCCCCACCTGTGATGAGGAGATTGTGAATAAAGAATGAATATTAGTCGAATTTAAAATAAAAAAAAATGCATTTGAATGCAAAAAGGGTGCAATCGAATGTTATGTGTGCGTCAGGGAGCGTCATCAGTGGAGCACGAGATGCGGTGGTAATGATGTAAGTGACGTTGTTGCATTTTAATGTTTTTTTAGTGTAGCCCACGAGAACCGCTGCTGCGTTATGCATTCAAAATATTAGAGAAATATAGTAGCTCAATGCGGAGAAGATGAAGATCTTGAATGGTTTAAAACCGAAACCAAGCCATTCACAGATGCATATTCAGCACATTTTTAGACGGACAAATATGACTGCTGCACTGCGTCTCACACAAGAGATGTAGCCCTGCAAAGTTAAAACAGTTAACACTTTTAGAAAACGTCACGAATTTGTGAAGGTTTATTCTTATTCACTGTGTCTTATGTTTTTAAATGCAATCTGTGTGAATGGCGCTTCGGCTCTTTGTATTAAGCAATGCATAAATACATGATGCTGTTTTGTTGCTAATTGTTTATGCAATTTACGAAATTAAATTAAATATTAGTTAGACAGTGTGCACTTTTTATATAGACAGCTGTTATTTGATAGCTTTGAATAAACAATTTAGTAAAGTGGATTATTTTGCTCAGTGCGCCCTCCTGTAGCCTCGGGAGACAGACAAAGTGTCCTAAAGGGGTCCTATTATCCTCTTTTCAAAGTTTATTGATTTTGTTTGGGTGTACTCTAGAACAGGCTCTCAACTAGGTTGTCCGAAAAACGGAATTATTTTCAAATTATTTTACATCTGAAAAACACCTCTCTCCCCAGTCTCGGCATGAAGGGCTCGAGAATAGTATACTGTATCAAATGAAAGGTTCGCTCTGAAATACAAAATTGACGGGTGATTGGTAGCTGGGCCAGCGTGGTGTTGTGATTGGTTTAGCGTGGGGCCGGCCTTTGTTGTGTGATGGTGGGTGTTTTAGCTAGGGGGTGTGGCTGGGACAGTCGTGTGAGGTGTGGGGTAGTTGGGTTAGCTGGGCAGCAGTGTGTTGGATGGGTTAGCGGCCAGCGTGTCTGTGATGGGTAGCCGGGCCAGAGGTTTTTTTTTTGTGCTGGGATGGTTAGCTGGGCCAGGGGGTTGCCGTTGATCTTTGTGCGGCTGAGCATTGGGCCAGCGTGTGTTGTGATTGGTTAGCTGGGCAGTGTGTGCTGTGACTGGTTAGCTGGGCCAGCGTGTGCTGTGATTGGTTAGCTGGGCCAGCGTGTGTTGTGATTGGTTAGCTGGGCCAGCGTGTGCTGTGATTGGTTAGCTGGGCCAGCGTGCTGTTGACTGGTTAGCTGTCTCCTTAGGCAGCGTGGGTGTGATTGGTTAGTTTGGGCCAGTGTGTGCTGTGATTGGTTTAGCTGGGCCAGTGCGTGCTGTGATAGGTTAGCTGGGCCAGTGCGTGCTGTTGTGATGTGAGGGTTTGTTCGTTCGCTGGGCCAATTTTTATTGGTTTGACTTCCCGTCAAATGCAAAAATTAAACTATTTTTTGATATACAATTATGTATAAATTATAATGGATTAAAATACAGTGGTTAAATAAAAAAAATATTATATTGCTCTTTGTTTTAAAAAAGAGTTATAAAAATTGTCAATAATTATCGATACCGAACGATATGAAACATCATATCGTTGATACATTTTTTAGCTATATCGCCCAGCCCTAATAAACACATTCAAAATCAGCTTAATACTAAACTATGGAGAAATGCAAAAGCTTTTACTGTCCAATTTTGAAGTCACAAAACAAAAATTGTGGGTACAGTAGGGGTTGCACGTACAAAGACTTAAGATATACAAAGTACATAACACGAGACTGACAAGCAACATTGTAATCTTAACATCTGCATCTTTCACATGGAAAAATATGTGCATGCAATAACAGATCTGTACTCACATTATTTAGATCTTCACTCAATTATTCAACTCACTATTCCTGCAGTTATCCTACTGACACATGTCTTGGACTCACTGGTGTGCATTAAGTAAAACAATGGCATCAACATGGATGCATGCAGGCTTGATCTTTGCCTTGTGATGTCCAAGAAAAATAAAAACACTTTCATTCTTTGTACTGGTGCTAGGCTCAATGTTAGCCAAATTTAGATTTAGACCAACCAAAACACCTCTGATTGGCCACTGCATGCAAGAAATCAACAGATATGTCTGTGATTGGTTACTTTGCTCAGCGCTGCAAAAACATGTCGTAAACGCTCTCCAAAGTGCAAACACAAATACGCACTGGATAGTTAGCCAGATCTGTTTTGCCAATATGCTATTATTACAGCTTCAACTGAGAAAGCTCTTGCTTGTTTTTATTTTAGCACCCCCGTAGAACCAGGCCTGTTCATTAAATGCCCACTATAGTAAATGCACACTCGAGTAATCGATAGCTTCTGACGGCACCAACTAGTGGTTGAAGGAGTCGCCTGCAAATCTATGAAATTGCTATTGTAAAGTCTACGAGGCAAGAAAGTAAGTGTAAGTGCATTTCTGTTTTATTCGTTTTTACAAACCAGGAGTCGGAATTCTTTTCTGTGGTAATTGATAGCGTGTCACAGATGTTGCCGGGAGAGTTTAATTTGTTTTGAACCCGGAGCATTCCTTTAAGAAACATGTTTTTAAAATGTCAGGCTGACGCATCATGCATTGTGGCACATATCCTGCGCTGACATGAATTAACTGCACTTAGCAATGAGGGAAATCAGGCCTTTGCATGTTATGCTGTGTGAAACAATCCACTCACAACACTGGCTTTTCATTCGGGTCCAAGGGTGGCCATTTCTTCATCCGACTCCAGTTAAATCACTCAATGGAATAGGGCACTCGGTGCACGAAATGTGCTGCTAAGCTGTCCCTGCACGGTTTGATATTATATTAGCATTACAAAGGTTTTCCCAGCATCTGTGACACTCAGCCAGGGGGAGGGGGAAGATTGTGGGCTTTTCATAGGCAGAAAATTGCTGTTTCCTCAAGAATGTGACACAGGATTGATAGAAATGGAAGAGCTGTCTTTACACGACAGAGGAGCTGGTTACAGCAGCGTGCAACTATTGCAACATCCTTTAATTCCCATAAGCAACCAGAGGGCAGATAATTAGGCCGAGCTGGCACACGTAAAATCATTGAAGACAATTAACAACTGAAAAACAGTGTTTCTCACATAGCGTGAGTATGCATGCATTATGGATGGGGAGGTGAGCTCTACTTGGCGCCGGTTTTCCATGCAGAAGAATATACTTGGCACCTCCGAATGCATCTCCACTACGGCCCGTTGTCACTCGCCTCTGGTTTCCTGCCAATCGCCTACTTGTCGGAGCGAGATTTGCCACAAAGAAGCTGGCAGGCCTGGGAAACACTGCTGATGGAGCACGATAATGCAGGCCTTGCCTTCGGATACTTGGATGGCATCAGAGAGCAGCCCGAGTTAAAAACAGCTTTACTGTGCCACACAAATGCAAAGTCTGCTGCGGGACATTTTGCGAGCATGGGGTTTCCAGTGTTTATGTGCCATCTCCTTTATTTAAACGGAATGGTCGCGATGCATCAAAATGACTGTTAAAATGTGTGATTCAGATATAATATTAATAATAATTATTATTAGCCAAGTAATAATTGCCGATGCATTTTCACAGAAAAGAGTCAACCAGATTTCTCATAAATGCTTTTATCTGAATTCCTCTGAGAACTTGCTTGAATCGCCTGTTTTATAACATGCTAAAGCATTTGAATGAGACACAATCTAGACTTTCTACATGAAATAACTGGTTCCTGAATGACTGTAGATGTCGCAGCCTCGTGCCATTAAAATCCCTACAGCAGAATCCACAGCAGGGTCAAAGTTTTATTTCTTTAATCATAACACTGCATACAGTAGCTAAAAAACTACATATTACATGCATCCAATATACACAAATCAAAGATTGAAACTGTGGGCTTGCTCTGATCCTTAATAGCGAAGAGTAACAGCAGTTAATACCTGTTAATAGTGAAGTGTAACAGCAGTGCTGAATTTCTTCCAGTGACAGTAGACTGACGGAGACACAAACTTTTAGAAATCCTTCTGCAACCCTGTACAGTTCAATGAGCTTCAACAACTCTTCCAGAGGCCTCTGAAACCTCTGTTCATGTAGGAGTGTATGATTTTTATCATGTACGATAATATAGTAATCATTGTTTTAACAATGTGCGAGCTGACATTATCGAGCATGTCACTCAATTTGCAAAAAAACAAACAAAAACACGTCTTGAGAGTTCAAAAGCATTGACTGCGTGATGAAGCCTATTAGAATACAGTTAGAATGCCCCTATAATTCAAGTTATGGAAGCAAAAAATATCCCTATATAGGTTTTGTTTTTTAAATTTATAAGATTTGATATAGTTAAGGAATACCACACAAGCAAGAGTGCCATTTTGCCAAATATCAATCACAAATGTCATACTGATTATACAACAGTTTAACAAACAAGATGTTAACTGATTGAATTACATTTTAAACTTTTTTCTGTTTCTGCAATGAAAAAAGTTCCAATCAAAGCCGAAACAGAACATTTGTGCGTCTCAGAGCAACACTGTAGTGTTTCGTTCCTGAATGAATCTGTTTTTGAATGAATCACTTGAGTCAATGATTCAGTGATCCATTCATAAAGACAGCCACTTGCTTCTTTCTAAATGAATCAGCCGTTTTGACAGAATCGTTTAAATGAGTGACTCAAAGAATGGCTCATTCAGACAGGGACTTCCATGACAGGCCTAAACCAGCCAAATTACCATCTCAAAAATACACTCGGCAAAATATTATTTAATTATCATTATCAACAAAAATCCCGAAAAATATTGAGATATCATTTTTTTGTCAATATTGCACATCCCTCTGTCCATGTTGCGTTTGATCAGAGATGCGCTTTGAGTAACAGGCAACCAAAACTGTGGGAGGTTTTTACTGTGGGATGGTCAAGCCCACCAGAATTTTCTGAACACCAAGTGGCCATTATATACGTATAAAGTTTGTGTTTTTTTTTTTAACTTTTTTTTTCATAGCTTTGTCAATGAAAACTGTGTTCTGTTTTCATTATTTAAGGTACTTCCACTTCTTTTGCTGGTGAAACAAATTCAACCCTCCTAGTTTCCTTGTCTTGAACTCAGAAGGCTGCATCTCTTTCACGACCGTATGATCTAAATGATCCTTTGACAAGCTGAAAGGTTGTTCCTGTACTTCCTCAACAGTGTCGTAAACAGCAGGTCACTAGACTAGAAGGATGCACTTTTGCTCAGTCTGACACCACAGTGACTCTGAGAAACAAAGCTCAGCAGCTGACTGATCTGTGTCTGAATCCAACTCCTGAGTCACAGAGACTGAACCCAGAGCTGATACACAACATCCAGATTCCTCTCCAAAACACATCTGTCTTTAAATGTCTCTAAAATCCAGATCTTAATCAAACTGTTTTATTCAACCATTCCAAAGGATTTTCCTGACAAACTGAAGCCATCTGAAGCACACATGGATGTGTATGTGTGTGTTTATGTTGTGTCTGTGTTGTGTCTGTGTTGTGTGTGTGTGTGTGTGTGTGTATGTTGTGTCTGGGTGTGTGTGTGTTTTTGTGTCTGTGTTGTGTGTGTGTTTATGTTGTGTCTGTGTTGTGTGTGTGTTTCTGTTGTGTCTGTGTTGTGTGTGTGTTGTGTCTGTGTGTGTTGTGTATGTGTGTGTGGTGTGTGGTGTGTGGTATGTGTGTGTGTGTTGTGTCTGTGTGTTGTGTGTTGGTGTGGGGATTGTGTCTGTGTGTTGTGTGTGTGTGTTTTTGTGACAAATGAGGACATAAATTTGTATAATGACAAAGGTATAACTGGTATTACAAGGAGAAGGTGACTTTTTGGGACATTACCCCATGTCCCTACTTTTCAAACGCTTATAAATCACACAGAATGGAGGTTATTGAAAATCTGAAATAGCACAAAGACTCCTGTGAGGGGTAGGTTTAGGGGTAGGGTTGGTGTAGGGCAATAGAATATACGGTCTGTACAGTATAAAAACCATTACGCCTATGGGATGTCAACACTTGTGTGTTTGTGTTGTGTTGTGAGTGTGTGTGTGGGTTGTGTGTGTGTGTGTGTGTGTGTGTCTGTGTTTTGTGTGTGTGTGTATGTGTATGTGTGTGTGTTTGTGTTGTGCGTGTGTGTTGTGTCTGTCTGTGTGTGTATGTTGTGTCTGTGTGTTGTGTCTGTCTGTGTCTGTGTGTATTGTGTGTGTGTAGTGCGTTCTGCCTGGTGCCCCTGTGTTGTGTTGTGTGTGTGTCGTGCTGTCGTGTGTTGTGTGTGAGTGAGTGTCTGTGTGTGTGCACGCTGTCTCGCAGCATGACATCATATGACATGAGCATCTGAAACAGCCAATAGAATTACAGCCAGGGAACGAGATCACTGCAGAAGTGGTAGAAGTCAGATATCATGAAGGGCAACACTGAACAAATCTTAAAATTGGGGTAAATCAAGCAGAATTTAAGGGAAAACACTTTTATTGGGCCTAAACACTACATTGCAATTCTGAATCATTTCTGATGCAACACTGCTGGATATCACCCACAGGCAACAAATGAGACCTCTGTAAAGACTTCGACAGCAATGAGAAATTGCTGTCAAAGTCAGAAAGGCTGCAACGAACAATTTTCAGATCGATGAATCTATCGATTTTTAGTCGATTAATCTATAGATTATTTTCTGACTGGTCGACTAATCCTTTTGTTTAAGGGGTCCTGAATTGAGAAATCTAATGTTCTTGTACTTCTTTATGTACTTTTGACATATAAGTCGTCATTGTACTACAAAAACATCCTATAAGTTTCAGAAAACTTCCTTGTTAGTCCAAACACAGCTTTTACTGAAACCAAACTGCAAAAGCGACTCATTTCATATTTCCTCAGTTTGACATCATACTGCAAAAGATCAACGCCTACTTTTACATCATTGCCTCTTTAGCTCCGCCCACAGTTCACACATGTAGTAGGAGAAGAGTAAATACAAGAGAGACTCAAACACAGGGTTACTGTACTCCAACAATAATACCATAGAGATGCTCCGAGGATTACAAGACCTTGTGCAGAGCCAAACTGTGGAAAAAACTCTCTGCATTGCCTTCCTTGTGACCCTAACATTAGGAAAGAGTGGATGAACTTTATTTTTAAAGACGTTCCAGATCGCGTCACTAAGACACTGTTTGTTTGTTCAACGCAGTAATTCAGAGAGTTACACAGTAATGTCAAGTGAGTAACAATGTTTTTACCATGTGTCACCTTTGCTTTGTCTTTTACTGTTACTATGAACTGAGTATTTACACATTTAAACAAAATGACCCATACTGTTTTTAGAGTACATCACCGCAGCATCCATCTATTATTTTAATATGCAGAACTCTCTGATGTTAAAATATTGCTAACATTATATAAGTAGACCTCAGAGAACATCATAAAATAAAAAAAATAACCGTAACTTCTGCCATTAATCTTTCAATATTTCATTTAAAAAATAAATTTTTAGCAATAACAAATTTCCCAACATAAAAAATAAAGTGCATATCTTTTAGTAATACAAATGGTCACGAGTCCAGCATAAATATTTTAGGGCTTCACTCATTTTGGACAAACAGTCACAACCATTTTCTAACTCAGGAAACCAGTGACGGTACCAAAGATGGTGACATTTTTTTTTTCATCAGATTCTACCAAGAACAGATGATCCACTCTATGCCATACAAATTCATTTTTAGCTCATTACTCTTACTGTATGTCGACAGTGGTGTCTCTTTTGGAGCTGCAGGAGAAACACTGAACATAACTGAAAAATGAAAGCGCAACCGCTGAGCAAATAAAATGTCCCTCTTAGTACTGTTCACAACATACTCTGATTGATTTGCTTATACAGACACTGGCTTTCAGTTCAGAAAGCTCAACTAATGAAAATCAATTGCATCAATGAGAGCTATTTGAGCTTCTCAACCACTGCAGCACAACAGTTCAATGAAGATGGTTTAAAACGATACTGTACTGTGCTGAAAAATACTCCATTTCACATGCTTTAATGTGGCCTCTGAATATGAAAGCAAGCTGGCGAACAATTGTTTCTTATCGGTCCAAATGTAAAGCAGGCAGACTGAATGACAGTATACTCGGTGTACTCAGTGTTCATCCATTGAGTATGTGCATGTGTGTGAAGAATAAAGAGATAAAGCGAGTACGTAAAATGGAGAGATGTGTGAATCCAAAGCCTTCTCTTCTCCTTCTGTGCCATACACGCCTGTGCTGCTGGCACGGAGAAATGAACATTAAAACCAATATCTGGATTACCATCGTTTGATGCACACATACTTTAAATTCAGTGATCTTTCATAAAGCCTTAAAGGGGTCATATGATGCTTTTTTAAAGATCATTATTTTGTGTATTTGGTGTAACATAATATGTTGACATGCTTTAATGTTCAAAAAACACATTATTTTTCAAATACTGTACATTATTGTAGGTCCTCTATGCCCCGCCTCTCTCAAACGCTTTGTTTTCTACAAAGTCCCTCCTTCCGACAAGTGCAGTCTGATCTGATTGGCCAGCTGACCCAGTGCATTGTGATTGGCCGAACACCGCAAGCACTCGTCGGAAATGTAACGACCCTTACCATAATCGTGAGCTTCATCTTTCAAAATAAATGTAAAGACAGAGCCCGAAAGGGGAACAGAGTCACGTGACAGACACAGTGATGAAGCTGGTATGTGTTTGCAGTACACAAGCCACGGTTAAGACAGCTGACTCCCCTGTGATGTGACCCTCTCTCTCTCTCTCTCGCTTTCGCTCTCTCTCTCGCTAAAGATTCCTATCGCGATTTTGCTTTCGCCTAGAAACACACAGCTTCTCCCTGGCTGCTTCAACACTAACTGTGGTTTCAGTAACCGCAGTTAGTGAAACCACGCCTTCTTTCTTTGCATGAACATTTGCGGCATTATGCAAATATTTCCACACAGTGAGGTAGGTATGTGGGGGCGTGTTAGAATGATCCGTTTTAGGGGGGTGTGGCAGAGTCGTAACTTTGATAAAGAATATCTCCTTTGGTTTGAGACTTAAGTCTTTGCAACTTCGGGATCTTATCTATGCACAATCAGCCTGTAACACTCCAAAAGAGAAAGGAAAAAATGAAATCGCACCATATGACCCCTTAATGACTGTGAGAATCCACATCTGGTTTGATGCTCGTAAAAGTCCCCATGAAATCAAAATGAAAGTTTTTTTGGGTGTTAGTATCAATATGTTATTCTTAAGGTTATCTATAAGGCAGTGTGCTCCAAAACAGTGACAAAATTCGCATTTAGAAGATATAAGCATTCAAAGCTTGCAGTTCGTTACTTTACCATTTTTTTGACGTCACATCGTACTTCAGCTTCTCATCAAACTTTCTGTCCAATCAAATGCTCTCTAGAATCCGAAGCGCCCGCCCCCTACGCTATAAAATAGACGCTGAAGCCGTGGCTGAAATTGTCCACAGAATTAGTGTTTTCTGTGCAGTGAATGGCACGTAGTGCACTATAAAAGCGATAGGTAACGATTCAGACAGTGTAAATATGCTTTACATTGGGGCTAAAGAAATCTGGTTTGGCGCTGTGTCACGCTAACCACCGCACCGCACACACACTCTGCACACAGATTTACTGCTAATTTTTGCATATGTTACAGTTAAAGTGCCGTTACTTCAGTTCCAAGTCAATACTAATTAAAGAAGTCTTACTGTGTGGCAGCGAGTTCTTACTCAGCTCAGTAATCTTTATGAGCTCTGTGAAAAACACTGCGTTTGTAAACAGGCAAATGCAATCGGTGAAAATGCCCACCATGACAAGATATTTGTGTAAATGCAGTTGGTTTGTATTAAAGGGAAAGTGCACCCAAAAATGGGTCATCATTTATTCGCCATGATGTCATTCCAAACCTGCATGACTTTCTTTCTTTTGTGGAACACAAGATATTGAGGAAACAATCTCAGTGTTTTTGTCCATAGAATGAAAGTCAATGGGGTCCAAAACAACATTCCATGAACTACAAACACTGGGATAAGCCACTGAGGTCCAATGTTGTTTCAGTATGAACATTCAAACTAAATACTGTAACACTTTACAATAAGCATTATGCAACTGCATTAGTTGCACTATCAACGGAAATGACTTCTAAAGCAGTTGATCTCAGTTAATGTTCATTTCAGCATTTACTAATACACTACTAAAATCAAAAGCTGCACCTGTTAATATTTAATGGGCCTGAGCTAACATGAACTAACCTAAACAAGGATGAATTAAATCTGTAAATGTATTGCTCATTGTTAGTTAATGTTAGCTAATGTATTCAATGTAATGTAAAGTGTTAAGAAATATCTTCTTTTGTGTTCTACAGAAGAAAAAGTCATACAGTTTTGGAACTACGTGAAAAAAAGTTAATGTGAACAGGCAGAGTAAAAAAAATCTCAAATCAGTTTTTATATGCAGTATTTATACATGCATTATTGTGTGAATGTATAAATTCAGTCAGCACAGTCAATTAAGAGTAATGCTTGTGCTTTGTTTCTGTTCTCGACTGTTTGGCTGAACAATCTGTGTGTTGAATACACATGTGTGTGTCTAGTTTCCAGAGCAGTGTCCATGTTTGGGTCTTCCTGTGCTGCCAGACTTTCACCTTATCAGAGTGATTTTTCAATATTAATCAGCAAAAACAGTTTTCTACACTGATGATAATCAGAAATGTTTCTTGAGCAGTAAATCAGCATATTAGAATGATTTCTGAAGATATTGTGACACTGAAGACTGGAGTAATGATGCTGAAAATTCAGCTGCGCATCAAAAAATTAATCACATTTTTAAAATGTATTCAAATACAAAACAGTTATTTTAAATTAAAATAATATTTCACAATATTGTGTTTTTATTATATTTCCGTACTATATCAAATGCAGCCTTGCTGAGCATAAGGGACTTCTTTCAAAAATATTAAAGCATCTCAACGATTCCAAACAGTGAATATATCGTATACAGATCATATGTAATGATTATCATACATTTGTAAACATCTATTTACAAACTGACTATTTTAGCCAGCATTTGTGTGTGCTCCGTATTTTTTGTCAAATGTCAAACACTACTGGATTCAATTGTGAGTCGAGTCTGCTGCGCTCTTCAGGCAGGTTTTAATTTAGCTGTTCACTAGGCAATGAGACAGAACTTTTATACTGAGCTTTTACCCTTCCTAATGTCCTGTATTTATTGTAATATATGTGGTACATTCTGCATACATAGCCTACAGTGTTGTATGTTTACTAATGTCGCCCAATTTTCCCACATGGAATCAGCAAAATATCTATCTCAGATTATAAGAAGGCAATGTGGCAGTACATTTCCAGGCACTAATCAGTTGTGATCAGTTTGGGCAGATATATATGTGAAAGTCGCTGGAGGAGGAGAGCTGCCGCAGAGAGAGAGTTGTGCTCCTGAAGCAGCTGGCTGCAGTGCAAACGCTGGGGGATGCAGAGCTGAGCGAGCGGAGCACAGAAACACAAGCTCTGCTACCTGCTACAACAACCACATACTGACACGGGAAGAAGTTCAGCTAAACCAGCCCAACCTGCATGATTGCACCTTAAAGGGACAGTTCACCTAAAAATAAAAATTCTGTCATTTCCTCACCTTCAGGTTATTCCAAGCCTGTGCGAATTTCTGTCTTCTGCTGGTCACCATTGACTTACATTGTATTTTTCTCATACTATGGAAGTTCAATGGGGACCAGTAACGGTTTGGTTACCAACATTCTTCAAAATATCATATTTTGGGTTCAAGAGAAGAAAGAAACTCTTACAGGTTTGGATCAACTTGAGGGAGAGTAAATGACAGAATTTTGGGTGAACTGTCCCTGTAATCATACGTGCGCACACTTACACAGGAAAATAAATATTCTAACATGATATCAAAAAATCTCCAGAAACGATTCTTTTAATCAAAGATGCCTCTCTAGCTTTGGTTAAACCACAGTTTCCCTTAAAAAGACCAATTTGAGCAGACTTAATCCTCAATACGCATAAAAAGAAAGAAAGGTTTGACTAATTTTCATTAATTTAGCAATTTTAGAGGTGACATGTAAGCACTTGGGGCCAATCTTGTAATTGTGTTTACGAAGTAGGGGTCGACCGATTATCGGCCTGGCCGATTATCGCCGCCGATATTAAGCATTTTTATGATTATCGGTATCGGTCATTTTCAAAACCGATTCGCCGATAAAATAACTTAATTTTGAAACGCGCTATTTGGCTCTGATGCAGCCTGTCAGAACTCACCAATCTGTGGCCTAAAGCAATCTCCGCCCACTGCTCATCTGATTTGTTGGGAGTCCGACCAATCAATGCGGAATTCACTCTCACTCCGAAAGCGCTTGCTAACTGCAGCTGCTTCAGTGATCACGCATCAGTTGTCTCTCAAAGGTAAGGCAGCAGCAGACATTGCTTAAATTGCAATAAATCACAATCCACTAACGTTACACTGAAGTTGCAAAACACCTCAATATTATCTATTATTTCCGCGATGCAGAAAACACAGACGGAATCGCGGAATCCAGTCATATAAATGTAATTTACTGTATGACGCGGAATGTCACGGAATTTGTCAAAGTTTGGATGAATTAATCAAAAGTTGGTCTTAAATCAAATCGCGATTATGGACTAGTATCTGTAAATATTAAGCCGCAAAATACTATTTAAATATGAATCCAGCATGTTCTGCGTGTCTCTGTGTATGTAAATGGCACAGATGCGCGGTTTTGTTTACTACACACATACTGAAGCGTGTGACGCTCGCGGTGTTTTCAGCATCTGTCGTCTCACTACATGAGGACATAAATACATGAACAACATCTCCAGAACTGCTCTGACTCCCTCTAAGAGTCACTTCATGATCATTTGACAGTTTCATTTGAGTAAAACTATCTTCATATAATTTACATAGAGCTACAGAAACAAGTTCCTCATGGCAACCCGTCAAAATATAAATTCGGGTTAGCTTAAAGAAATGATCAGAAATATATTACTGTGGTGCAGTATGATGTAAATACTACTCAGGGATGAAAGTTTTCCGTCGCTACGACGGATTTCCGTCAATTGGAAAAAATGAGGGGAAAAGAAACATGTAGCACATTGTTGTTGTTCTGCCGGTGTTCTGGTGATTTGTTGGTAGCATAATCTGATAGATAGCATTATTTGTCAGAACACCAGCACACAAAAAAATCATCCCTGCCACGGCTGCAGATTCTCACTGACAACATAACGCTGCTCACATCATTCACAGTCGGGTTATTAGCAAAGAACACAGAGCAGAACTTGAATTTCAGCGCGGGATTGCGGCATTTAATGATAATTCTACTCATTCCCGCAGGTTCCTTCATTTGCACATACTTTGAGTCTTGAGAACTCTCATTTTCGGCGAGCCCACAGATCGCGATAAGGAGAGTGACAGATTTTTAATATTATTAATATTGATTTAATACAACTTTCATGAACAAGTACTGCCTGTTTTGCTCTATTTTCTATTTCATCAACGAAAATATTTCTAAATAAAGTAACAGCTCAGCCGCTGCGCATTTCTAAAAGCAAACACAGCGGTGTTTCATTCATGAATGACTGCGTTTTTGAATGAATCTAGTGAGTCAGTGATTCATGATTACCCATTCATAAAGACAGTCACTTGCTTCATTCATGAATGAATCAGCCGTTCAAACGAATCAATTGAATGAATGATTCAGTGATAAAATCAGTGATTTGCCGCCACCTGCTGGCGATTTCAGTTTCATTTTTAGGTATAATTGCAGTTATTTAAATCATTTAATATTTCTATATTCAAATTTTTTTAAAAACATTAATCTCAACATGTATTTATGGATTTAATTGTACTCATGCCACCTCTGAGCCTCATTGAATGTCTGAAAATGTACTACCACTTTTGTGTTCTTTTTGTGCCACCTGTGTAGTACAAATACAATTTTGTTTTTTTTCATGCAATTTCATGATTGGTAACTTATTTGTCTTATTCTACTTCTTATTATATTGTTTTAAATAGAAATTTTAAAAAGCTTATAAACATAAATTTTTGAATTTGACAGATGAAAATGATGCCATTGCAAAGATAAAAAGAAAATGCCCCTGTAAATCACTTCACCTCATATTAGGAAGGCTAATTTTTGATCAGAATTTTTTTTATTATTGATCAGAAGGTGCTCCTTAATTTTTTTTTAATTAGGAGGACAAGCGCTCTTGATTACAAGAAAAACACTGCTCTTAAACTGGGTGTGTGACAGGAATGGCTGTGGAATGGGGTTTGACCGAGGAAAAATTCAGTCAAAAGATATTTTTTTTGCTTTAACCCCTGACTACTACAACAATTATTACAACTTTTGTTTAAAAGAATAATCACACAATACGCTATTTCTTCCATGTTTTAATTTTAATGGTAAACCCTTTGTTTGCCAAAAAATAAAGGTTTAACTCTTTAAAATAAAGAGTTTACTGTGGGAGTACTACACTCAACCAACACCAGGGAAGGCAGTTTTTTCAGAGCCCTTGTTATTCTTAATTTTGACATTAATTTTCATTTTTACACCAGACATACGTATATATCGGTTCAAAATATCGGTTATTCGTCTACTTGATCTTTAATAATCGGTATCGGCATCGGCCTTGAAAAACACATATCGGTCGACCCTTATTACGAAGTGTCAAAATGTTTGCACTGTGCACATACACTGGGGTCAAGAGCCCAAATTACCCTCCAATTGACTCCCAATATAACACAAATAACAGCAGAATATAAAAATTCAGGACACATAATTCGAAACTAATGCCATCCATCATGAACAAGCTCTGCTTTAATTTGTGTCTTGCGGGCAGTGCTGTCTCCATTATGCAAGACTTCCTTTCTTTTGTATATTCTGCTAAGTCATGCTCCACAGACAATTAAAAGCATTCAATTAAAATCACAAGACACTTCTGCTTTTGTCCCGGGTCCCGTGCTACAGCTAACAAGAGACTGCTTTGATTTGATACACACCAAGAACATCCCTCGACAATCAGATCAGCCGTTTTCTCTCAAGACCATATCTAAAACGCAAGCATGCATCAGGATTCAATCTTGAGCATTGTAGTTGTGCTGTGTCACCTGCCTGAAGTGCAGATACTGTAGGGTGTGAAAGCAGTGTTATTGAGAAATCCATACAAACCAGCAGCCACTCGCATCACCGATCTGTCGCTGACATGCCTTTACGTGCCTACTGTGATTTATTTTAGAGATCTGACTCAAACAGCAAATAACCCACATGGTTTTCAAGTAGGAACAATAAAATATGACTGAATGCATCTTCTTCATCTAAATCTGACCTTATTTTACTCAGCTAGCTGGTCTTTTTATGTTTCAGCACTAAAACATCTACATTAACTGGTTCATTGCATTGTTTAAAGTCACTAATCAACCGAAATACATTCATTTATACATAGCTATAGAGCGCGTACACACCTCACGCACCGGATGCCTGCGCGCGCCCAAAGACAGTTGGACATAGTGGTGTATTAGAGGTAAAATATGATATAAATACTGTTCGGTTTCTGGCACAAACCGATCGTTTCGTGTCTTAGGACATCAATGTGTCGTCACGAGCAGCAAGGTTTAATTTGAATTTGTCTGTGCATATTTTTTTTACTCACATAGATTTTGTTACAATTGCCATACATTATAAGACTGACTCCAACGGTTGGACTTAAAAATCATAATATGTGTTCTACTGAAGAAACAAAGTCACCTACATCTTGGATGCCCTGGGGGTAAGCAGATAAACATCACATTTTCATTTTTGGGTGAACTATCCCTTTAAGGCCAATTTACACCAAGAAAAATAAATATATTGATATAGTTTTAAAAGTCATTTAAATTTAAAGGAATAGCAGAGGTCACACCACAACTATAACAGCACTAATGAACCATATCCTCGGAATCATTTTAAATAATTTTTCCAGCTGATGAATGATAAAACACTGACAGCCAATCAGAATTCAATCTGCTTTAAAGAGCTCAAGCATTTAAAGCGGCAGATGACAAAACTGAAGCATGCACTTATAATAAACAGAAGGTTTTTGTGTGTTGGTGTGGATGATAATATAGTTATCATGTTATTTATCTTTTTTGGTGTGAACAGGCCTTTACAGTGAAGAAAACTTATGAATGTATCCAAGGCTGCTTTCACTGTCTGTAAAAAATAAATAAGAAATAAGGCAAGAAAGACAAAATTACCCAAGATGGCAGAGCAGTATTAGCTAATACAGAATGCTTTTATATTTCTGGGGTCTTTAGCTATTAGTGTTACATTGGAATTGTTATGCTAGGCTGGATGACGGCGAGATGAGGCAGATCCAAATGCAAAATAAGGTTTAATACTACAAAGAACAAAACAACAATAGGTTCAAAAGGAATCACAGAGCTGGAGAACAAAGAAAACCAAGACAAGAACATCTACAGGAAGCAACAACTGACAAACAAGCGCTGAAACACATGGATATACAGTATATATATATATACACAGTGTAAAGAGGTAACAAGGGGGTGGACCTAATGAATTGTCATGGTAACAAACAAGGCAGCGGTAGAACCAATGGCACACAGGAGTGAACACAGAAATACTTGGAAAAATACATTTCAAAATAACAGTACAAGACACAAGACGGGAACACAGGCTGGGATCATGACAGGAATTAATAACAGTTATTAATGTTATTAATTATTTGGATCCAGTGAACTAAAAAAGGGTAGGTGTAGGGCCTCAATTCTACAATTGTACTCTAGTCTATACTATATATCATCAGTCTGTAATTGTGCGCACTCATTTTCGGTATTTTCACTAGTGCTGTCAATCAATTAATCGTGATTAATCGCATCCAAAATAAGTTTTTGTTTACATAATATGTGTGGACTGTGTATATTTATTATGTATATATAAATACACACACATGCATTTATATATTTTTAAGAAAAATATGTTGTTCTATATAAAATATTTATATATATATATACACATGTAAATATGAACTATAGTAGTCAACATAACGGGTATCAAACCTTTCATCAATGTACTTAAAACCCAAAACAATACCCGACCACTTGATAACTGTTTTGATCCACGTCAAAATGTGACTACAGTATAACATTATAGGTTGGTATGTCTATATACATAATAAATATGCACAGTACACACATATATTTTGCAAACAAAAACTTTTATTTTGGATGAGATTAATCGCGATTAATCATTTGACAGCACTGATTTTTACATTTAGATTACCTTTGCCATTGCGTAACATTTTTAAAAACATGAATAATTTAATAATACTATTAATCAACTCTCAAAATTAATATACATAATGTTTTCATTCATTTTATCTTTTATTTTTTTATTTATACTGTTTTCTATTTCAGGTCAAGCGCTGTCACAGTGAAGCAACAGGTTGAAGAGAGTCTCACTGAGCAAGTTATGTTTAATAGTCAACATGATTAAAACAAGTGACCTGAATAATAACAAAGCCAGTTGAACGGCACAGACATTTGCGTTCACATAGGGTACCTACAACATTTGCAATGCATTGACCAAGCTTGAGAAGAGCATATTTCTGGCCATATGATCAAAGCACAGCAGCAATCATGGATCTGCAAGCTTAACCAGCCAATGTTAATCAATACCTACACACAATGCAGATCATTATAATAAGATGAGAAATTACGCTGTATCTGTCCACAGCATTATAGACAAAGAAAGTGCTTTGGGCGAAGAGGATTCTGGGCAGTTCTTCAAAAGGAAAACAGCAGGCTCTAGTTATTTGCCCTGTAGTAATCAAGTGTATTGATTGGTGGGTGTAGACGCTTCCAGAGGTCTTTGTGTGAGAGAAGGGGGCACGCATATCCTTTGGGGCATTAGAGGCGTTTATTCTGGCAGCCTCTAAGACAATCCCACTTCTGAACGAGGTGATGAAAAACCGCTTCTTATTGAGCTCACCCAATCAATGCTCCTCTGTGACCGCATTCAACCCCCAAAACAACACCCTCGCTAAGAGCACGACCCAATGGGGGCCAATTCCCCCTCCCATCGTGCCCCATGACTCTACCAGCTCGTAAAGGGACGTGCCATTTTAGGCTTAGCAATGGCCAATTAAAAGAGTCTGGTGCAGTGGGTGGGGAGTGCGGGCATCCCATTAAGTGGATAAGGTTAATGAGTTATTTGTATGGTTGACGTCTTCTATGAGTCGGAAAGGTTAGGCGCCTCTACTCAGCTGCCCTTTGGAGTTGTGGCAAAAACTACCCCATTTACACGCTCTCCCAAGCAACCATAATGAGGGTCACGCTGGTCCATGTGTACGACTGAAAGCTCCTGGAACAAACAAGCCGCTCAGAGCCAAACATAAAGTCCCGCTTTCTCGAAACCACCATTCAATCTAGCAACAGGATCACTCTATTTGCGCCAATTTCAGGATGCATTTCAAGTCAATCTTAATAGCGAGCGCACATCCCTCAACATGAAGCACGTTCCCTTTAATACCAAGCGCACAGCGTGATAACAGCTCACGGTAATGCAATGAACGTGACAATATGCTTGTCGCTTCCATCTGAGTGGAGTGCCGGTGTGATAATATTCGACTGACCGCAAGAGTGACTATGAAGCAGAGCTATCCTTTTGTCAGGTATCTCATGTCAATGGGCAGCGGGTGCTTCTTAAGAGCAAGTATTGGACAAACACAAACAAATGAGGCAGCTAGCAGTGACTCAGTGCTATAATGAACCAGTGTATTGACTGAATTTGCGCTAGGTCTGAAATGTCTATGTGGCTCCCAGCTGCCACTCTGAATACAATTACTGCTATATCACTGTTGCCTTTACAGTAAGACACACACACACACACACAGAGAGAGAGAGAGAGAGGAGTGGAAGAGAGGGATAGAAGGAGGGAGAGAGAGAGAGATGGCTGCTGGGAAAGCTTCAGTGAGAAAGGACACTACAAAACAAAACAACAAGAAGCTCCTTGCAGCTTCAGTGAAGAAGTACACTGACGAGCAGCTGGAAGACTGAGCTGTTTGGGTCTTTTTTTAATACATGGATACAAAAAAACAACTTGAATATTAAATAAAAAATCAATCATTTGAGATATACTATATTGTACATATCTCATTATAATTGAATGTACTGTAAGACTGTGGATTAAGCTGTGCAATAATGCAGTTTACATTTTGAGACATTTTGCTTTACTTGAGCATACTGTATTTAAGCAGGTAAAGTAGGATGTACTATATATACAATTTTTTATATATCACTAGGCAATAATATATTTGACATTTTTGTGATATAACAATAACGCACTTAGATTGGCTATACAGTATATAATGCATCGCATGAGAGAACAGTAAATCTCCAGGTATCAGAATCAGAATCAGAATGAACTTTATTGCCAGGCATGTTTTCACATACGAGGAATTTGTTTTCATGACAGAAGCTTCCGCAGTGCAACAGAATGACAGCGACAGAACAAAAACACAGATATAATAAAAGAAGAATAAAAAAATATAACAATATATAAATTGACAATTGTATGTGCAGGTATATTACAATATACAGTTTTGTATGTACAGGTACTGTATTTATGTGCAAATTTGAGGTGTAGACTAAATGTGTGTGTTAGATAAATAAGTGTATGAGTGTATAAATAGTGTTGTGTGTTCCACAGTTATTGTCAAGTGTTCATGAGATGGATTGCCTGAGGGAAGAAACTGTTCCTGTGTCTGGCCGTTCTGGTGCTCAGTGCTCTGTAGCGTCGACCAGATGGCAACAGTTCAAAGAGTGAGTGTGCTGAATGTGAGGGGTCCATAGTGATCTTGCTAGCCCTTTTGCTCACTCTGGATGAGTACTGTTCTTGAAGAGAAGGGAGGGTTATACCAATGATTCGCTCAGCAGTCCGGAATACCCTCTGAAGTCTTCTGAGGTCAGATTTAGTAGCTGAGCTGAACCAGACAGTTATAGAAGTGCAGAGGATGGATTCAATGATAGCAGAGTAGAACTGTTTCAGCAGCTCCTGTGGCAGGTTGAACTTCCTCAGCTGGTGAAGAAAGTACAACCTCTGCTGGGCCTTTTTCACAATGGAGTCAATGTGAGTGTCCCACTTTGGGTCCTGAGAGATTGTGGTGCCCAGGAACCTGAATGACTCCACTGCAATCACAGTGCTGTCCATGATGGTGAGTGGAGGGAGAGCAGGGGGGTTTCTCCTTAAGTCCACAGTCATCTCCACAGTTTTTAGAGTGTTGAGCGCCAGGTTGTTGAGACTACACCAGACAGCCAGCTCTTTAACCACCTGACTGTAAGCAGACTCGTCACCGTCCTGAATGAGGCCGATGAGTGTGGTGTCATCTGCAAACTTCAGGAGCTTGACAGAGGGGTCTTTAGATGTGCAATCGTTGGTGTAGAGGGAGAAGAGCAGTGGAGAGAGAACACAACCCTGAGGAGCTCCAGTGCTGATTGTACGGGTGCTGGATGTGAGTTTTCCCAGCCTCACTAGCTGCTGCCTGTCTGTCAGGAAGCTGTTGATCCACTGACAGATGGAGGTGGGCACGGAGAGTTGAGTTAGATTGGGCAGGAGGAGGTTTGGGATGATAAAAGCCGAGCTGAAGTCCACAAACAATATCCTCACATAAGTCCCTGGTCTGTCAAGATGTTGCAGAACATAATGCAGTCCATTCAAGTCAAGTTCGAGTTGAGCTTTATTGTCATTCTGCTAAATGTGGGGACATACAGTGGAATGAAAGGTCGTGCCTCACCAGGACCACGGTGGCTACATAAATACCAGGGGGGGGGCCATACAACAATGAAGTAAAGAGTAAACCTATACACAAACAGCATACTGACTGATGTTGCTTATAAATATATATATTATAAATGTTACCTATCCATAAAAAATAAAATACCGACTATCGATTGGCTTCACATAAAAACGTACCTATGCACAACTAGCCACTGACTGATTTTGACTATGAATATACTATATATAAATGTTTACCTATAAATAAATAAAAAAATACAGACTATACGGATGCTTCACATAATACTGTACATGTGCAAAGAGAAACATCGTAAGTCAAGCAGCTGGCTGGGGAACAGTGCAAGATGATTTGTAGTGCATGAGCATGTAAACACACATATTACGGAGTCTTTTCTGGGATTATGTACAAAAAGCAGTGTTTGTGAAAGTGTCTAGTGCGCATAGAGGAGAGTGTATTTCTACAGGTGGTTTGTACAGGCACACTTCGAATTGTTTCAGAAATGTTTCAGACAGTTTTTTTATGATGTGGTAAGGTTGGGGGGGAGGGTGTAGGAGGTGAGATGGTCCATGTTTCAGGAGGTAGGGGTTTGTATGGGGTTTCAGAGGAGGGCGGGGTGATTTGAGTTCAGGGCTCACAGCCTGGGGGAAAAAGCTGTTGAGCAGTCTGGCGGAGCGGGCTCTGATGCTCCGGTACCGTCTTCCTGATGGTAGGAGCTGGAAGAGACTGTGGGAGGGATGGGTGGGGTCCTGCACGATACTGTTGGCTTTGCTGGAGCACCGTGTAAGAAAAAATGTCCAGGATGGAGGGGAGAGGAGCACCGATGATCTTTGCAGTTGTGTTCACTGTCCGCTGTAGGGTCTTTGCTGTCTGCTGCACTACAGTTCCCACACCAGACAGTGATGCAGCTGGTCAGCATGCTCTCAATGGTACCCCTATAGAATGTGGTGAGGATGGGTGGGGGGAGACTTGCTCTTTTCAGCCGGCAGAGAAAGTGTAGGCGCTGTTGTGCCTTCTTGGAGAGTGACATGGTGTTGGTGGTCCAGGTGAGATCCTCTGTGATGAGCAGCGGGCTGAGCACACAGCCTTGTGGGGCACCTGTGCTCAGTGTGGTAGTGCTCGAGGTGTTGTGGCCGACACGGACTGACTGAGGTCTTCCAGATAGAAAGTCCAGGATCCAATTACAGAGGGAATTGTTAAGGCCCAGCAGGTTTAGTTTATTGATGAGTTGTTGTGTTGTTGTGGGATTATTGTGTTGAATGCTGAGCTTAAGTCGATGAACAGCATTCTAACATAGGAGTCTTTATTTTCTAGGTGGGTAAGAGCCAGGTGGAGGGTGGAGGAAATTGCATCGTCTGTAGAGCGGTTTGGACGGTATGCAAACTGGAGCGGATCGAGTGTGTTGTGACTAACCTCTCAAAGCACTTCATCATGATTGGAGTCAGTGCTATGGGACGGTAGTCGTTTAGACAGGACACAGGTGATTTCTTTGGTACCGGTATGGTTGTTGTGGATTTGAGACATGTGGGGACGACTGCCTGGCTCAGCGAGGTGTTGAAGATATCTGTTAGGACATCTGTCAGCTGTGCAGCACAGTCTCTCAATACATGGCCAGGTATGTCGTCAGGACCCGCAGCCTTGCGTGGGTTAATCCTAGATAGGGTATTCCTTACGTCGGCTGGAGACAGACAGAGCGCCTGGTCATTGGGAGGTATGGGCAGTTTTTGTGCAGGTGTGTCACTCTGCATTTCAAACTCATTGAGTGCATCTGGGAGGGATGTGTCATTATCACAGGCCTGTGGCGGGGGCTTGTAGTCAGTGATGGTCTGAATGGCTTGCCACAGGCTCCGTGTGTCTCTGCTGTCTGTGAAGTGATTGTTGATTTTCTTGAGCATACGACCGTTTTGCATTTTTGATGCCACAGGACAGATTGGCTCTTGCTGTTTTGAGGGCTGCTTTATCTCCTGATCTGAATGCTTCATCTCTGGTCTTTAGCAGCCCACGAACCTCTGCTGTCATCCACGGCTTTTGGTTTGCACGTGTGGTGATGGTCTTGGTGACTGTCACATCATCAATGCACTTTTTGATATAAGCACTCACAGTTTCAGTGTACTCCTGCAGGTCTGTGTGGTTGTTGTAGGTGGCTGCCTCTTTAAACATGTTCCAGTCTGTGCACTGAAAGCAGTCCTGTAGAGTTGAGGTAGCATCATCTGGCTTTCATCATCAGTTTCAGAAGTGGTCTGTATGCTGGAATTAGCATAACAGAGATGTGATCCGAGTACCCTAGGTGGGGGCAGGGTACAGCCTTGTACGCGTTCTTTTCTGTTGTGTAAACAAAGTCCAGTGTGTTTTTTCCCCTTGTTGCAAAGTTCACATGTTGGTAGAACTTTGGCAACACTGTCTTTAAGTTTGCGTGGTTGAAGTCACCGGCTATTATGAAAAAGCCGTCGGGGTTATTTGTTTGTTGTTCGCTGATGGCGATGTACAGCTCGCGAAGCGCGTCCTTAGCGTTTGCACACGGGGGAATGTAAACTGCGACAATAACAATGGCCGTGAACTCCCGCGGCAGATAGAACGGTCGACACTTCACAAACATAAACTCCACCAGCGATGAACAGTGTTTTGTCACTACCACAGCATTGTTACACCACTCTTTGTTGACGTACACACACAAGCCACCCCCGCGAGTCTTACCAGACAGTGCTGTATCTCTGTCCGCTCGGTAGCAGGTTAACCCGTGCAGCTGAATAGCGGAGTTCAGGATGTTGTCGTTTAGCCATGTTTCAGGGAAAACAAACACACAACAATCCCTTGTCTCATGCTGTGTAGACCGACTGAGTTGAATTAAGTCCAGTTTATTTTCCAGAGAGCGAACGTTTGAGAGCATGAGTGATGGAATCGCTGGTCTAGTGGGGTTAGCCCTTAGCCTAGCTCGTGTGCCTCCACGCTTGCCGCGCTTCTGTCCCCTCTCACATTGCCGGAGTCGCCGTTTTGTGCGAGTAGCGTCAGTAGACGAGGTCTCGGGATTCAGCATTCGCAGGGGTCAGCACAACCGGAGTGCAATGGCTGAGCCTCACCCTGGGTGAACCACCTTCTTGATCATGGTGTCTCCCCTGCCAGGTAAGTATACCTGCCATGTTGACTGCATCGTCCACAGACCTGTTTGCTCTGCAGGCAAACTGAAGAGGATTCAGCAAGGGTCCAGTAATGTCCTTCAGGTGTGCCAGCACCAGTTTTTCAAATTGTTTGAATCAGTTGTTTCATGAACCTGGAAAGACGTTGGAGCCACAGGCCTGTAGTCATTAAGTTCTATAATTTTGGATTTCTTTGGGGATGGGGATGATGGTGGAGCGTTTGATGCATGAAGGGACTTCGCACAGCTCCAGTGATCTGTTGAAGATCTGTGTGAAGATGGGGGCCAGCTGGTCAGCACAGGTTTTCAGACAGGCTGGTGTCACACAATCTGGGCCTGGTGCTTTTTTCCTTTTCTGCTTCCAGAAGACCTGGCGCACCTCGTCTTCACTGATTTGCAGGGGAGGGGGTGGGGAATGGTTGTGTGGAGATGTGTTTAGGGCGGGTGTGGGGTGTTTTTTCAAGCCTGCAGTAGAAATCATTCAGATCGTCTGCCAGTTGTTGATTATCCACAGTGCTGGGGGATGGTGTCTTGTAGTTGGTGATTTCTTTCAGACTTTTCCACACTGATGCCGAGTCGCTGGAAGTGAACTGAGTGCTTAGTTTTTCAGAATAATTCCTCTTTGCCACTCTGATCTCCTTTTCCAGTGTGCATTTGGCCTGTTTATACAAGACTGTCTGAGTTTTGCAGTGAACCATGGTTTGTCGTTGTTGTAGGTTAAATGAGTCCTGGTAGGAATGCACATATCTTCACAGAACCTGATATATGAAGTTACAGTCTCTGTGAGCTCGTCCAGATCGGTGGCAGCAGCTTCAAAACACTCCAATCAGTGAGGTCAAAAAAGCTTTTAAATCCTGCTCTGCTTCATCAGTCCATCTTTTTACAGTCCTTAATACAGGTTTAGCTGATCTCAGTTTCTGCCTGTAGGTCGGTATAAAATGAACCAAAACATTGATCAGAGAGCCCCAAAGCTGCCCGAGGGATGGAGCGATATGCATCCTTTATTATGGTGTAACAGTGATCCAATATATTACTGTCTCTGGTAGGACATGTGATGTGCTGTCTGTATTTTGGCAGTCCACGGGAAAGATTTGCTTTATTAAAGTCTCCAAGAATGATTAAAACAGAGTCTGGGTGTTGTTTTTCTGTCTCTGTGATATGATCAGCGAGTTTCTGTAAAGCGGAGCTCACGTGCGCTTGCGGAGGAATGTAAACACTGACGAGAATGAACGAGCAAAACTCCCCCAGCGAGTCGAAAGGCTTACAGTTAATGAAAATCGCTTCTAGATCTGAACAGCACATCTTTTTTAACACGGTTACATCTGTACACCACCTTTCGTTGATGTAAAAGCATGTCCCGCCGCCACGCGATTTCCCTGTTGATTCTACGTTGCGATCTGCTCTGAACATCTGGAAGCCCGGCAGATGTAACACGCTGTCCAGAATGGCATCATTCAGCCAGGTTTCCGTGAAACACAGAGCAGCAGAGTGTGAGAAATCCTTATTTGTCCGGGAGAACAGAAGGAGTTCGTCTGTTTTGTTGGGTAGAGAGCGGAGATTCGCCAGATGGATGCTAGGCAACAGCGTTTGAAATCCGCACTGCCTGAGCTTCACGAGGGCGCCGGCTCGCTTCCCCCGTCTGCGCGTCCTGAAGCGCTTGATCAGCGCAGCTGCTCCGCCAACTACTATGTCCAGCAAAACATCAGAACAGTCGAAAACCGGTAATATATCGGGTGATGTGTAATGCCGAATCTCCAGCAATTTGTCTCTGGTGAAACTGATTGCAGGGATATAACTAAAGACAGGACAAACTAACAAAAACACAAAAACAACTGCAGAGCACACCACGGAGGCCGCCATCATCATCGGCGCCATCTTGTCATTGTCAAATGTAAGGTTTTATATATAATGGTTGAATAATTTGTTTTTACATGTGTCAGAAATGAATTGCCCATCTAAAATACTCAAACTGGAACTGAAAAGGCAGTATCCTCTCAGCTATGCTCCTTCTTAGAAAGAAATGGTATCTGTGAGGATTTCCCATCAGAATTTAAACCGTATCATAGTAATGAGACTGCTCTCATCAGAGTTACAAATGACTGGCTCTTATCATCCGATCATGGTTGTATCTCTCTATTAGTACTACTGCATCTTAGCGCTGCGTTCGACACTATAGACCACAACATTCTTTTGAGTAGACTACAAAATTATGTTGGCATTAGTGGAATTGCATTGGCAATAAGGTGTGACGGTGTGTAAATTTTCCACCGTGGGGGCGGGGGCGTTCCCTCTTTTCCTCGCTTTGCTTTTAAATAGCTTGTAAAAGCGGCATGTGCATTTTACTTTCACTTTCAAATAGCGGCAATTCAGCGTAAAGCAATTGTTCGTTTTTAGTTTGTTTGAATTTCCCTTTTTCCTCGCGTGCAATTCGCTTTAAATAGCTCACAGCATGTGCGCATTCAGCTTCAATTTCGGATGCAAAACAAAATCAACGGTAAATGAATTTAGTTTTTATTTTATTTAACCCGATATTAGAAAACTCATAGAACTTTATTAACAAAACGAATAAAAATACACCATGCTATAGGGCAGGTTATGCCTAATATAAAATAACAGATAACTTACATAAAGTTTAATAGGTAGCCTATACAAAACTGGAAATGAGTAATGGGTAAACATGTATAATATATAACCAAATAAATAAGAAACGTAGAATGTTTATTAGCAAAACGAATAAGAAGGCTTGGAGGCACGGCATACACCTTGATGCCAAATAAAAATAATAAATTACACAAAGTTTAAATAAAGTAAAAATCAGCAACCAGTGGAACCAAATAAATAAGAGACAAATATAAAAAAATTCCAAAATCACCTTAGATAAACGGCAAAAGTCAACAGGCTTTTCAAAATCTAAAATACTGCTAAACAGGCGTTTTTGTATCTCGTTTTGAAACTAAATCATCTGCCATCGTCTTGTCTGTCTCACCCCACTCTTCTTGTCAGTCAGCTCGACTCACTCTCCTCACTGGTGAAATGAAATTTGATCTGTGATGCGACTGTCGTTCGGCACACTGCATTGAGCAGCCGTGTTCAGTTTTTAATTGTTGTGTCTGTTCTTTTACTAAACTAAATGATTTTTATTACTATAAAAAATCAAAACGACGGTGGGGGTCGGTGCTGCGGTGGGCAAGTGACGTAACCGGTGTTGTGGCTCAACAACGGTATCACCATCAGCACCGTTTTTCACGGCAAGCCTAATTGGCATGGTTCAAATCTTACTTATCTGACTGTCATCAATTCGTAGAAGTGAATGAAGAGGTATCATATCGATCACAAGTACAGTATGAAGTACCTCAAGGCTCAGTACTGTGACCGCTGCTTTTCACGCTTTACATGTTACCCTCGGGAGATATCATCAGGAAACATGGTGTTAGCTTTCACTGTTATGTATATATCAGCTCTATATTTCTCATGGCCGCGTACCTAGCCCATTTGCAAAAAACTAACGAATGCATAGGATGTATAAAAAACTGGGTGCTAGTCATTTCCTACCGCTAAATCTGAAAAACAGAGGTGTTAATTATTGGACCAAAAACCTCTGCATGGATAATCTAGAACACGTCTAACACTTGATGGCTGCTCTCAAACTCTCGCCATTTGATAATACCTAGAATATAAAAATCAGCTGCGGTGGCAGATCCTTTCCATTTAGGAGACAAACTTGGAAACAATCTACTAGAGTTGTTCAGAGGCAAGACACACTTGTAAGTTAAATCTAGAGTAAAGCTCTAGATCATTCTTTAACCTGGCATAATGGGTGTACGATAATCGAGGGATTATGAACGCGATATTGGTGTGTTCCCCCCCCCTCCCCCCCCCCTAGTGAACTACAGCTCTGGTAGAACCAAAGTCTTGTTTACAGCAAAGAAAAACCCGTCTTCTCTTAGCTTACATCAAAATCCTCTGTCATTTTTCTTTACAAATTCTTGTTTTATACTTCTAATTCATGAGCAGTGTTTTGTTTTGCTCTCTCATCTGGGTTTCCGTGGTTTGTCACTTCTGTGTTCGTCACGGAGCATGGGATAATTTCATTTTGGGTAATATCTTAGTGTTGATGCAAACATTACTAATACATTGACCAGCTATAATGAGTCATTAATGACTGAGTAACATGGATACAATTATTATAACGTATATAGAAAATCACGTTAACAAAGGTAAAACAAATGTATTGTCCATTGTTTTGTTAGTTAAGGCATTAATATAGTGAACACATAGAAAAAACAAAAACAACAAAAAAAAAAAGATTGCAAAGTGATACCATAATTATGGACTATGAGCATTTTTCTCAAATTTATAAATAAAGGAATAGATCACCCAAAACTTCTGTCATCATGTACTCAATCTCATGTCTTATTAAACTTCTATGATTTTCTTTTTCCGACCATAGAACAGGAAGAATGACGGACTGTATGCCACTTAATATTTTTTTCAGTACAATGAAAGTGACTGAGACGGTCATTCTGCCTAACATATTGTTCTGTGTTCTGCAGAAGACAGAAAGTCAGACAGGTTTGGATGGACAAGAGGATGAGTAAATGATGACAGAATATGCTTTTTTGCTTGAATGATCCCTTGAAGACCAATCACTGACAGGTCTGTGAAACGTAAATACCTTATTAAAGAAATGTACACTGGATTTAGTTTTGATTTGTCAAATCTGTTCTGTTTCACAAATCTCATCATTTCACAACAGGCTGCCAAGACTCATAAAAGCAATTATTGTTTTAACTGTTAATAGAATCATAAATGAAACAGAATCTTTACATGGACTCAAACAAGAATCACTAATTCATTAAGATTCATGTTCCTAGATATGAACAGCAAAACAATTTGATGCATGGTTTGCTACAAATAATTGCTCAGGTGATCAGAAACATAAAAAAACCACCATTAACATATTTTAAGGACATCTACGTGGTCCGTCACCCATTTCAGCTGCCTGTGCTGCACATGGCCATTACATGTAGCATGTAAACAGCCCGTTTAGCACAGGTAATGGGAAATTTCAACAGGTTAAGCAAGAGCCGCTGCCTGCTTGCATGTCCTGCTGCAAGGCGACCACAGTCGCCATCCTCACATTTCTCATGACAACCTTAATGAGCATCCTCACATTCTGTGCCATAGCACTAGATTTCCAGCACAAAGACATAATGAGACAAACTAATTAGACGCAGTCTTTGCTGCACAGAGATCCTCCGCAGTTCAAGTTAGCCGCCTACCTGGCGTGTTCTAAAATAGGCAGGAGCCGTCAAGAACATATATGTTAATTCTGCTCAGCTGCCGTGGCCGCGTGTGTGTGAAAGCATGTGTACAAGCGTTACATTGTGTTGAGGCAGCGCGCACAACTAGCATTCTCTTCAAACTCCTAATGGCTACTGCGTCACGGAGGGCCAAGACATTGATCCATAGGTTTTCTGTACAAGAAGCTTTCTACAATATGTATGAGACTTGTTCGTTACATCCGAGAACAGAAAGACACAATAGTATGAATCTCTACGGAAGCATTAAACTAGAGTCAATAGCACACAGAAGGCACATATGGATATTCGAGTCTCTGGAGAGTTAATTATTTATCGCAAATTGCCCCTAGAAGGGCTTTAAAATGTGCCGTAGAAGGAAGAACCTGAAATGAAGAGAGGCCAGGCAAAGTGAGAAAGTGAGATAGGCCGGAGAGAATGAGATGTAATTGATTTCAAATGTGATGTGGGAAGCCACGGTCCCCAGAGAAAAGTCCAGCTCATCGCAGCGGAAATGGCAGTGGAATGCAGCTCTATGAAAATTACAATTAATACTCAGGCTGTATTAAATACTCTGCTAAAACAGACATTAGCAGTGAAAATGTGATGACGTGAAGCCTTACAACAGAGAAGGGACAAACTGAATATGTGATGTTGGGAGCAGTTCTTGTTTTGGTGCTTGAGGTTTTGAAAACATAACTACAGCAGAAATTCAAGAAATGCAACCCTTGAAAAACAATTCCCTGGATCAAGCTGGATTGATTTTACTTCACAAATTCCTACTTCTCATGAAATAAACAATTTGCTTTCCAAAAAAAACTAAAACAAATACATTTTAAAAATTGTATTTCATTCAGGGCTTTTACAAACTGGAAAGAACGGGATTAGCACATGACGTGGGTCAAACACCAAGGCTTGTTTCTGGAGCATGTGCATAACCACTAATGCAATGCTTTAAACAGATCACTACCATAATATATACTGTAGATGTACATGCATTTAAATATGGTATTGTGTGTGTGCAAATATATTTGAACACACATGTACACCTTATATATATTCACATTTATATGGGAACATGTATGTACAATATATGTACTCAATTATGAGGAAAATATATATTTTGATATATGCCCATGTATTTGTATTTATACATATAGTACATAAAGCACCCAGTTGATTAAGCTATACATGTGAAATCTCATTTTCCACCCACCATGTTGCATTGATTTTAACAAGACATCCAACTGTTCAAAAATCCAAAACTTTTAATACATGTTTCAGTAATGTAGTGCAGTTGTTGTCTTCATTGCTATCATATATGTATTTGAAGTCATTTTAAAGTCTATTGTTTGCTTGAGTCTAGAATAATCGACCGATTACCAAAATCGTTAGTGCCCGCTCTAGTGCACAAGCAAAACACTGGGTAAAATAGTGAGGTTTTTAACAGGTTTGAAATAGTTTCACTAACTTTCAGTATTAAATTGAATATAGTTTTATTCACCATCTCTCTAGACTTGCAAAACTGCCTTAGATGCCTAAAAATGCTGTCTAGGTAGGCGGCTCACTAGGGTTTCAGCCAGAACTATTGTCATTGTTAGCGTTACTGAATCAGTTGGTGTTCGATGAACACGGGTTAATGTGTGAGTCAGACTAACTATGAGGAACAAGAATTTATACAGTTATGATTAAATATGCCATGTCTTTGTGATTTGACTTCCTACTGATTCAATGAAAGACTGTGCTCTACAAATGAAGAAATTAAGCAAATTTGGACTTTAATAGAAAATTAATTGGCGGTGCCGAAGGCATTGAAGCAGATATGTGGATTAATAATGAATAAAAAGGAGTTTTCCTTCCTTCTTTTTCACTCAGAAAACCCTGTTTGGATCTGGTGCTGTGTTTGAAATGTCTCGAGTCCAGTGAGATTCTCCCAGTGAGGTGGAGAAACAAACCCTTGACATGCCACCGCATGCTGATGACAGCCTGTCTGCCAGCTGGCTGAAGCTTCCTGGCCAAGAATGAGTCTACAAACAGGTGAAAGTATCGTTGCCTACACTGAGAGATGAGACATGGTTTACAGGAAAGGTTGCCTGTAGGACTGGGAGATATGACCGTATACAGTGCAATCTGAAATTAATGCAGTGTTTTCTCCAGAAATTCCTGGGACACGTGCAATATTCTTTACATCAAACCAGCAAATATGAGGAAGCATTTCACATTAGGAATATTCATTTTAACCATTTAACCGGTTAACTGACCGTGAGAATTTTGACCGACTAATACAATCAGTTAAACGGTTTAAAAAGTCATTTAATTATTTATTTTTTAAGTAATTTATCAAAATATTTAAAAAGGTTTGCGGCATGGTTAAAATACCCTACGCGTATAAAAATAATGTGTTTTTTAGGGGGTGGGGGACATAAGTCGCGTATAAGTTGCATTTTATTATTTCATTCAGAAATAGGCCTAATGCCGACGCAAAATGTTTACAAACATTATAATAAACACTAAACATAGCTAGGCTATTTTAGCTCCCATCACTCCACAACAAATCCTTTCAATTAACAGTATTTAGAAAAGAACAAGAATTAAAAATATAAGAAGCTCTAGCTATATAAACAACAAGCCAAAACAAACTCATTTAGTCTAAAACGAAACTGAAACCAACGCTGCATCTCTCATTCCACACAAAATCAAATGTTTCCGTATTCGCAATGTATTTGAATGCCAAAATATTATCTATTATGTAGCCTACTTCACTGGCGTTCCAATATCCACGTAAAACAAAATGTTTTACATAACATCACGGCGGTACGGTGATAACACTTAACAGCACAGATTTTTACTATAATTTTTTTTTTTCCATATGTTTGACTGACTGCGTTTTATTATGATAATGAACAGGCTGCATTCTTAAGGTAGCAATGCTTAACTGTGTGCGTGCATGCGGCGCAATCACTTGATTTTTTCCCCTTCTAATAGTGGAAGCAACTACTCCTTTTAGTCAAAGATAATCAGAATTGTAAAAAATGTGCCTTTATTTGTGTACATTCACAATAAAAACAAATCTTTGTGCTTTTGTAAAATAAGCCTAAAGAAAAATAGGATGCCGCTTTCTGCCGTCTGTTTCCTTTCGTGCAGCACAAAAATGAACTGAAACTCTGAATACTTGTTACAGTTTCTCTTTCATTTTCTTAATTTATATTTAAGTAAAGATATATTTCTCGTATAGGCCTAATTATTCATTATAAGCTAGCTTTAGCTATGTTTTTCTCCATGCGAGACCGAAGCAGTGCAGAGTGCGATGAGTGATGCATGGAATCCAGGTTCTGTTGTTTGCGGCTTTTTGCGCATGTAAAATTAATCCCTGGGAAACAAATGAGTATTTTTTAACGGGTCAGACACTTATCCTTTCTAATTTAATAAAATTCTAATTTAAAATTATCTTGTCGGTTAACGGTTAATAATCGTTTAACGAGCGTCGGTTGTCGGTTAGGGGAAATAACCGAAATGAACATCCCTAGATCACATGTTTTAGTGACAGGTGCTGTTTCACTGAGAGACATGGAGTGTCTCATTTCAAATATGGTACTGTGAGTAGGGCTGCACAATAAATCGAAATGGAATCGAGATTGCGATTCGACAGAAGCTGCGATTGTCATGCGTATCTTTCAGTGAAGCCACGGTTCTGTGATCAGCAGTAAATCTCCATCCGAAGGCACTCTCGCGTGGAAACTCCAAAAACAAAAAAACAGAAGATTCAACTGCTTTCATTGATTCAACGTGACTAATAAACACGACTACGGCAAAACACGGTTTATCCGAGTTCTTATTATCATAATTTTCATTCAAATAAAGTATATTTATAATGCAATGCCTTTATCACGGCTTAAATATTATGAAATATGTTGATTGCCTTATTCTGTGTAAGAAGCCACAACATCTCACAGAAGGATTTATTTCAAACACTCACTCGACTGACGTTATGAAGTGAGTTGGGAGTAAAAACATGTTATTAAATGTGGTGTTTTCACGTGCTTTCAGATGGAGCAGCCTTTACTTCACAGAGCCGTAGTTCACTGAGAAGCTATGCAAACAGCTGTCATTATTGCCAACGATTTCTTCGATTTCAGAATCGCGCAATAAAATCGTCTGCGATGTTTTTGCATAACTTGTCAGTGAACTACGGCTCTGTGAAGTAAATGCTGCTCCATCTGAAAGCACGTGATGATGATTTCCTGCTGATTACAGAACCGGCTTTTTTAACAAAATGCGCATGACAATCGCATTTGATTAATCGTGCAGCCCTAACTGTGAGTGACTGTTTTCATGCCAGAAAAATCGGGCAGTACAAAGTATAAAAATACAAAATTAATGCAATACAATGTATGCTCAGATTCACGGCCAGTAAGAACTTTTCTCAATGCAATTGGCATTGGCAGCTGTGATAAAATGTAAAACAATGTTGTACAAAGCATGTCTTGCGTTGGAAGAGTTTAAAATGATATAGGGTTCAACCTCAAAGAAATCCAAACAAATAAACTCAAAATGAACAATATTTCCCATTTATTCTTTATGCTTGACACCTAATGTCATATGAAATCTAACATCTTAGCTTCATAAATTGACCCTACGGGGGTTTGATCCTAGTACCCTTGAGTTAACAGCTCAGATCTTTAACCATTAATACACCATCATACCGACCTTTGAAAAATTGGATGAAAGAGACGAGCACAAAACATTAGGCGCGTTTCCATTACCCTTCAAATTGAGCAAATTGAAATTGAAAATTGAAAATACGCTATGAGAAATGCAGGTCAACTTCGCAAAAACTGCCATATATCTAAACAAAATTTTGTATGCTAGGAGCGGGTGGTTTTTCAGGCAATGCGAAAAAGGAATAATTCACAAAACTGCGATGGAAATGGCTTTTTTGCATTTAGGTCACATGGCGTATGTAAAAAGTCATATGACCATTCTTCAATGTACTATAACCTCCAAGACAACATACCTACATGCCGTCGCCCCGTTAAGGGGCTTTCCTACCATTAAGGTTAGACATTTACACCATGGCCCGGCTGCGGTGCACAGTGTGGCTCTGTCGACGAGACGAGTGAAGTAGAATTGCTCGCGCCACGCAGGTTTGAAGCAGCTCTCTGTGCTGCTTCTGTGAAGATACACGCATACGCCTCCTTTGAATAAATATAGCCAAAATCCGTCAAAATCCCACCAAAATCCGTTGCCATGACTTATCACGAGAGGCAAAAGGTTACGTTTTAGTCACATAACATTGGTTAATGGAAAAACGCCATCATTTCGCAATACTTTTTTATTTTCATTTATAAAATATCGCCAAAGTTTTGCACAAATCTATAATGGAAACGCGCCTGTCGTGACTCATTTTTTGCTGCTCATTTGGTGGTGTTTAAAGGCAGCTGATCCAGCGGCAGATCCTGAATCCAGAGCTGCCAGCCTAAGAGTCCGAGAGACACAAAGACTCTAGTGTCACTGCAGGCCACTGATGATGGGGGGCTGGGCAATGAAAACGCCACCGAGCACACAATTAAAACACCCAAGATAAAGCAGGAATGCTTTCTGTGAAGCCTCTATGTATTATGCATTATTTTTATTGTGTTATGAAGGCATCCAACACTCGTTCTAATATACAATGACATTTGTATTCTGTTTTCTTAAATGATTTTTTACCACAGCTATAGTCCATCACAGTGCATTTCTATCCCAAACCAGGCTCACTGGAAAAAAGATACCTGTGGTGACATTTCTGCAAAATATTACGTTGCTGCTTGCACACTTTCAAAGTGAAATGTCAGTGCAAAGCCGTATCATATGAGCTACCGAACAAACCTTCTGTGTACCGTATAGTCAGTGGCACTAAAAGCATATTCAGTTTTATCCAAAAAAAGAAGAACGTGAATCTGGCAGTTTTATTACATTGGTTGTTTGGAACTGAAATGACTGGTGAGTGGTGCTAAAAGGTCTATCACACTATATAGACCTTTAAAATAACATACCGCCTACACTAAACCCGACCCTAAACCCAACTGAAAGAAACAAAAGCACCTCACATCACAAGTGTACCGGGTGCGCTACCAAGCAAGTTTACTACTTCAGAAAAGCCGTACATATGGAGCTATGTGATGCGAATGTTGTGAGGTTGTTCAATGAACCGCATGAAAATAAGACTTTATTAATGGAGATTCTGCCTCTGTAACCATAGTTTGTGTGAATAGCGTTCATTTCAGCTGAAAAATGCTATAGAGCTGAAAAAATAACTTTTTCGTTCGAATCAGATATTGACAAAACTCGACTACTGATGTTGATCATGTGTTTTGATACTGATTTGTAAGATGCAACTCTTAATAGGAGAGAATTAAATGAATGTATTACCAACAAAACATGTGCAAGTCCAAAATTAACTCCACAATTGTGTTGAGAAAATGTAACGGCCATAAATACTTCCTACTGGCCATTAAACTTTCATTTTAAGCTATTGTTTAATTGAGTTTTGTTTTGGTGGCTTAACTTCAAGAAAGTGCTCTTGTGGTGAAAATGTGTAAGTAAAAACAAAATAAAATAAAATTGGGCCAACAAAACAAGCTTTGGCTTTCTTGCTTAACATCAATTGGTGACGTTTTCAGAAATTGCACAGCAGCCACTGAGCTTGTCTCTGGACGACTGTTTGAATCTCTACAAAAATGCAATTACAATGATATTTCATCTGGAGAAGACCATTCACTTTCAGACTGTTGTGATTTTGCCTCCTGTTTTGACGAAATCAAGTGTTGCGTTGCACCTGCAGTCATCTCTATGTGAACCAGCACACTGTTGACAACTCTGAGTCACACATGGCTGGAATATGATTTCATCAAAGAGCTCTTGACCACAGCCACTACAGCCCTGCAATTTACACGTAGCGTAAAACCACCACACCATTCACATTGAAAAAAACAGCTCCATCAAGAGCTACTTGAGCCAAACAGCTCTGCTTATTCAGATGTGTACTTCCACAATAAATTATCACATCAGACAGAAAGATGAATGTGTTCTGTACATTATAGTATAGTTAAACCAGATACAGTGTGTTCCATGCACATGGTATTTTAATAAGCTTTTAAATGTGAGGGAAACAAAGACGTGCACTTTAGTGTGTGCCAAGAATGAATAGAAAAATGTGCTGTTTGCCAGAAAGAGGAAGTATACAGCTTTCCTGAAGGGTTTGCTTACATTGTAACAGCACCAAAAATACTATAAGAACATGGCTAAAGACCTCTAGAGGACCACGTAGGGGCACTTCTCAAAACACACACAGGTTAAAATGTGGTTCAGGCAGACAGCTTTTTATGTTTTGAGACCATGATGCCTAAAGATGCCATCTTCATATACAGCTCATTTGATTTTGAAACCATCAAGAATGTCATCTAGGTAGGCAGCTCCAGACTTTGACTATATATATCGCCAAAAATGCTTTCTATGTTGGCAGCTGAAGCTCTGAGGCTACAATACCAAGCAATGGAGTTTAGGTAGGCACCTAGATAAGTTTTAAGACTATGATGCCCAAAAATACAGTCTACACAGGCAGCTTACATGGTAATTTATCCTGGTTTGACACATCCTATTGTCTGCCCAAATTTACTGACCCCCTTTCCAGATGTCTCAACCAGAACCTGGACAGTAATGTTTGGTCAGGAGTGATCACTAGGTTTTGAGACCATCATGTCCACAAATGCTGCCTAAGTCAGTCATTAATGGTCAAATATGAAATTCTTGAAACCTAAAGAACTTGAGGTTGATAAGACAAATGCTGCATTTCCGTACTGCTACCAAATATGCATCTCGAAGGGATGTGTGCATAATGTATTTTAGTATTCACAGTTCTTCTTTTGAAAATGATCGTATATTTGTTTGTTTGGTCTGCTTTTTGGCACTTTTTGTCTAAAAACCAAACAAGCTACCTACCTAGACAGCATCTTTGGGCATATATAAGACTGTGATGGCCAAAAATGCTGTCTATTAAGTATTAGGAAAGAATCATCTAAAACTTTGTGTCTTAAAACCAAACAAGAATGCCGTATAGGTAGGCAGCTCCCTAAACTTTATGACTATATGATGCCCAAAAATGCTGTACATGTTGGCAGCTTAAATTCTGAGACTATAGTGCTAAACAATGTCTAGATAGGTCTAGATACCCAAAGTCTAGGTAGGTACCACCTCGCTAGGTTTTGAGAAAACAATGCCCAAAAATCCAGTCAATACAAAGGCAGCTTCCATGGTATTTTACACTAAAATGACGTCTAGGAAGAACCTAACTGGACCCTGAGAACAATGTTTAAAAGTGCCATCTAGTTAGGCAGCTCGCTAGGTTTTAAAACCATGATGTCCAAACATGCCATCTGGACAGTTCACTAGGTTTTCAGCCCATGATGACCCAAAATCCTGTCCAATTAAATTAAGCAGCTCTACTGAAGGGTTCACTTACATGGCAACACCAGGACAAATGCACGGCTAACACCAAAAAACTACTAGAACAATTCTCAGTATTGTCAATTAGAGGACAATAACCCCATCAAAAGGAATAGATTTTGAACAGGCAAAACATTCATTCATATTAATTTCAGTGTGATTTCCTTCACAGCTGATGAACTTCAGCCTCAGGTGAGCAGATAGCAGAGTGTCTGGAGCTATCAGTGTGTGGAGATCACAGGAAGGCTGTAAAAGCATGAAAAGACGTTGTGGCTCTGTCCCTCAGGAACAGCCTGAGCTCTCTCCCCCTTCGGCCATGAAAAGCAATCAAGAAGCTGAACAATCTCCCATGGACTTCACCTCGCTGTTTAATTACAGCGTCGGCTCTCCGCTGCAGTCTGCCTGACTGAGCTTATCCACGGTCCAAGAGAAAGACATGCTGCAATATATGACTCAGACATAGAAAATCACAGCTGCTGAAAATAAAACATGTACTGACCCAGTGGTAGGATATGACACATCATATATGTAGTGTGGATAATGCAAATAATGGTAGCATATGATTGAAACGATTGGTGGGACTATATGGGTTTTCTAATGGCCAATGATGATTTTAATAACTAGAAAGAAACTGACAACAGATAAATGATAGCTAAGATATACAAAAAAAACAAGATTGCATTTAAATGTGCATAGGCCTGTCGCAATAATCAATATCGACTTATTGTGCAATATATGTACATGACCTCAATCATCATTTTTGGTGATGCAATATATCGCCCATTATATTTACTTAAAAATTAATGTCACCATGTTTTGTACATTCCACTTGCGCCTGTGTTTTTTGCAGCTTCTCGTACATAACGTGGTGTAGTCATGAGGTGCTAGTTCACATTTAAAAAAAATGCTTCTACAAAGTTTCATCTGCAGATATGGTCTTGTTTAGAGACCTGTGTCTTTGTGCATACGGACATCTGACTGCTAAGTTGTGATTGTGTTTTTCAGCAATAGTGTGCACCCTTAGTTTACAGAGAAAAGAAGTTCAGGAGAAAAATCTGTAGATGGAAAAATCTCCATACAAGTTCTTTGTGCATTTTTCATTTTTCTACTTGTTACTTTGCACTTTTTGTTAGCAAATGGTTATTTACTATTTATTCAGGTTTTTTAAGGTATCTAATATTTTGATACTTAATTTCCATGATCTAAATATTCTTAAAAAGTCAAGTTTGTTGTCATTTGGAAGTGTGTAGGTCTTCTTGCATTATTATGCTGTTACATTATGATTATATACTCAGTGGCATAAAATGGTCTTTTAAAATGACAATAATATCGCTTATCGCAATTATTTCTGGGGCAATATATCCCATAACAAAAAGTTGTTATCGTGACAGGCCTAAATGTGCATGCATTTTGCACAATATGTATGCCAAATTTTATGTAAAAACAGAAACTGAGATAGTAGTTGAGCCTATTGGTAGTTTTTGGAACTGACAAAATTTTGGTTCAATGGCCACATAAACGTTTTAACGTTGATAATCTCAAAATGACCAAATAACAGCTGCTTAACCATCCTTGATCTGACTAACTGACACATACTCAGTTTCCTGTGAGTCATCTAGGTAGGTTCTAGCTACACAATCACTTAGCAAAACTGTTGTTGTAATTATGGCTAACAAGGGATTTTTGCTGCCACAGTAGCTTAGCAGTAAAGTAGCTTTCAGAAATCCCACAGGCCGAGGTCTTTCAATTAAACACAAAAACAATATCCTCACAACAACAGTGACAACGCTTAGAGTTCAACTCAAATCAATGCAAGTGAGCTGTTTCATAAAGAGATGCATGAAAAAAAAACAAAAGAAATAATGAGTGGAATGCAAGTGAAGGATAAATCAGAATTCATAAGCCAGAACTGGAATGTCATGGAATCAAAAATGATAGAGAACAAATACAACATGGCGGAGAAAAAAAAAGAAAAACGGATGCATTAGAGCTGAGACCATCTATTAATGAACTTTTAATAAATATCTTTCTCGTGCAAATTATGAATCTCACTTTGGCTTCAGGTTCAAATATTTCATGATGCCATCTGGTCCCCTCAAAAAACATTCATCCTCATAGCCATCATCTCTGAGGGCATTGTTTGCGATGACCGTAGAGAAGAAAACCAGCAGACGTTATGACTAAACTCTGGGGGGAAAAAACAAAGAAAAACACTAGCCCATTGATAGACTTGTGACTCAGTGAGTGAGCGGCACAGATTGGGCTGACAGAGTGCTCCGAACTGCCAATGGATTCAGTGGGAATGTGATTCAGTTCTTTTATAAGACTACAACCAAACACAGTCGTCACAGATGATCAAATCTGCACAACACCAGATTTCAGGCCCTCTGTACAATTCCTAAAATGCATCCTGGTTCAAGCATCTTTGACATATCCTATAGTTTCCCCAAATCCACTGACCCCCTCTCCGGACAGTCATTGATGGTCAGGAGTGATCCCTAGGTTTTGAAACCATCATGTCCACAAATTCTGATATGAAACTGTTCTTGAAACCTAAAGAGCTTGAGGTTGATAAGACAAATGCTGCATTTCCGTACTGCTACCAAATATGCATCTCGTGCATAATGTATTTTAGTATTCACAGTTCTTCTTTTGAAAATGATCCTATATTTGTTTTTACTTTTTGGCACAAGACAATAAAATTAGGCAAGAACACTTGTGTGTCTTTATGGCCAAAAATGCTGTCTAGGTAGGCAGCCTACTATAGTTTTGAGCTACGATATCCCAACATGACGTCTAAGCAAGCAGTCCACTTATGAGTCCATGCGATGGCCAAAAAATGCTGTCTAGGAAGGCAACACTCAATGTTTTACACCAAGACTCCCAAAAATGCCCTCTAGGTAGGACACCATAATGTCCAAATAGGATGTCAGGGTAGGCTGCTCATTCGTTTTTTGATACCACGGTGACCAAAAACATCTATGTAGGCAGCTCCTGAGATCATGATGTTCCAAAAGGCTGTCAATGAGACTATAGGTGCCCATATAGACAACTCGCTAGGAAACGTGCCCAAAAACGTTTGGTTTTGAGACAAGTGTCAGAAGTGAGCAGGGCTTCATCAAGCCAAAAGTAACATTACTACAGACGCAATGAACACCTCCTCATCATATCTGTATTGGAATAGTCATGCAGTGCATGCATATTGATAAAGTGGTGCGTTTTCATCCGTATCTCACGCAGAAGAGCGCGTCAGATGACTTACCCGTTCCTTACGCAGCCAGATAGTGTTTATTTCTTAACGCCGAGAGCTTTAAACGCCACGAAACAGCTCATACGTGGAAATAATTTCCTTTATCAGAGGCACTTGTGCATGTTTTCGCGCATCCCGGGCCTCCCGTCAGTGATGGAGAACAGCCCGCTGATTCGCGTTCCTCTATCGCTCCATCTCTGATGACAGCAGCAGCGTGTGTTCAGATCTCCGCCGAAGAGCACTCATCAGCTCCAGCACGTCTCCATCTGTGGCTCAGGTGCTGGATGCTGCCATTGTTCAGCCTGCTGGCTCTCGGTGTGATGGGCGCAGTCTCGTAGGCGCGCGCCCTCGGTGCTCTCCGGCTCGTGACGTGTGCGCGAAGGGGAGGAGCTACAGGTGAAAAGGCCAAAAAGTTTTCTTTCACCGTATACACAATGCATCAAAATAAAAATCTATTGTGACTTTACTGGTTCATATTTCTAAAATATGCAAATGATGCATCATCTGATTAGATTTGCGGTGCTACTTACAAATTGCAGTCCGTTACTGATTCCAAAAATTGTAGTTAATTACCGGTACATTACACATTTGAGCTACTATAATCAGACTACTTTTAGAATACTTTTGACCTCATCGTTATCGCAATTTAAAGGGGTCATATGGTGCGATTTCATTTTTTCCTTTCTCTTGGAGTGTTACAAGCTCTTGGTGCATAAAGAGATCTGTAAAGTTGCAAAGACTAAAGTCTCAAATCCAAAGAGATATTATTTATAAAAGTTTAGAGTCAGCCACACCTAAAACGGCTCGTTCTAACATGCCCCCACATATCTACGTCATTGTGTGGGAAGATTTGCATAACGCTGCCTAAATGTTCATGCAAAGAAAGAAGGTGTATCTTTTATTCTCGCTGTAGTATTTTTGTTGCCGCCGGCGCCATGTCGTGAAGACTCTGTGTTTCTTAGTGAAAGCGAACTACTTTGTTTGGCCTTCCAAAAGTAGACAATATCTGCTTCGTCATGCCTAGAACTGATCCGAGCTGGTCGCTGAGGAAATACATCAACATTGCGCTGTGGATCGCCGGATCGGCTATCACCGTGGACGAACTAGAGTCCGCCCGTAAGTCCCGCCACATGTGGTTGACGCAGGGCATCAACGTATGGTGAGGGGCGTAACATTTCTGTCACACGCATGAGGTAATTCTGACAATCACAACGCACTGGATAGCTGGCCAATCACAGCACACCTTGCTTTTCAGACCGATGAGCTTTGTAAAAATCGACGCATTTCAGAAAGGCAGGACATAGAGGAGAAACAATAATGTACAGTATGTGGGAAATAATGTGGGTTTTTTTTACCTTAAACCGCATAAACACATTTTATTACACCAAATACACAACATAATGTTCTTTTTAGCAGCATCATATGACCCATTTAAAAGTATCAATCATCAATACCAGTAAGATATATAAATTACAAAGAGAAGAAGAATATATTACATTCATTGTTATAATGAAGTGCATTAAACATTATATTACGTAAAGGTTTCCCAAACTGGGGTTAAATAACCCCCTGAGTAAAAATTCATATAAAAATGAATGAGTTCATCAGTAGCTAATTGATGCCATGTTGAAATGTTTAGAAAACACTATTGAATTGATTTTTGTAAATCCAGTGTTCAAATGCTGTTTAGCCTCTTCATTTTCTGTGTAATTATATCCACCTGACTAATGACTATAGTCTTTGTGTGAATGTCCACAAAACTGCACGACTTTCTGAGTGTATATAAGCGGCAGGCCATTTTAGAAAGGAACATTTAAAAGATGAAAAAGAATTAGGTAGCGATCAAATTCTATATTGACTGCTATTGTGTGAATAATATGTTATCATATAATCAATAAAAAAAGTAACTGTAGTCTGCTTTTAAAATACTGTAATCTAATTACAAGTACTTAATTTTCAGAATCTGATTACACAATCCAGATTATATGTAATCAGTTACTACCCAGCACTGTACATCTGCATATAATAACAAAGGTTACACTGAGAGCTCAGAGGTTAATAACTGATACTAAAGAAAACAATGAAGCAAAATGGTTCAGATTCCAAATGTTTTTGAAAGATGTTTCCTATAAGCTCACCATTTATTTGATGAAAAATACTGTAAAAAAAAACAGTAATTTTGTGAAATAATACAATAATTAAATCAGAGAATATTACAATCATTTTAATATAAATAAATAGTCTTTATAATAGAGCCTTTAATCTAAGCATATGGAGGGTGAACCAACTCCAGGGTAAAAAGGCTAAAAGCAGCCAAATGTATTAAAAATCATAAACCCGTCTTTTTAGGCAAGAACCAGACCTGGGTGTCATGGCTAAAAATGTTTTTTAAAGGACGGAATTGTAATTAACGTTTTACATTAAATTTAAAAACGTTAGAAATTGATAATTATAGAACGTTTCCTTTCCACGGTTATTCAAAAAGCGAATAAATTATATATAGAAAGTGACATGATCTAGGGTTAACCATATTTAAGTTTTTTCAAAAAAGACAGTATGGAGGTTCGTGTGCGGAGACATGGGCGGGGCTTCGCCTAACAGTTACATAGCAAGATTGATTTTTTTTATAATAAATAAAAAGAAAACGAGTAGAAAGAATAGAAAAATAATAGAGTAGGGAATGCTAGTGTTAGTTGGTCATTTTAAAATAAAATTAAAACAAGTCAATAGAACAGAAAAATAATAGATAATACAAGTGTTAGAAGGTCATTTTTTATAATAAATAAAAAGACAATAAGTAGAAAGAATAGAGAATGCTAGTGTTAGAGGCTTTTTTTTTATAAATAAAACAAGTAGTTAGAATAGGAATAGAATAGAGAGTGCAAATGTTAGTGTCAAATTTCTTTAATAAAAAAAACAAGCAGATGAAATTAGAAGTAGCATTAGAATAGAGAGTGCTAGTTAGAGGGTCAAATAAAGATGGAAGATATGTGTTTTTAGTCGTTTCTTGAAGATGTTTAAGGACTCAGCTGCTCGGATTGATTTTGGCAGGTCATTCCACCAGGAGGGAACAGTTAATGTAGAATTCCATGAAAGTTTTTTCATAGGTAGAATACAAAATGTTTCAATACAAGCATTTCAGTCAAATGTTATTTATGCAACATTTCAAACCTTTAAAACACGGGGGGAAATCAACCCATGGCAACAGTTTAAAAATAGCCCAATTCTGTGGAAAAAACGCGACTTGGCAACCCTGCATCCAACAAGAGCTACAGGAGTCAGCTTTGACTGATCACAGGCCGAGAATAAGGAGAAATGACTGACATACCTGCGGATATTTGCTGCATCACAATCTGAGCTCATTGACATAACTGATCTGCGTGTGATCGCGAAATCAAAAGTGAAAGTAAACAGCGCAAACGCTTATTCAAAAATATTTAAATACACCGCATCCTGAGAGCGGCTCCCTGATGCGCCAAAATTATACAGAATATTAGAGTGTTTAAAGGAGTGGACACGAAAATCTCGTGAGCGAAACATGTTGCGGGAGCAGGCGGCAATGATCAGAGATTCAGCGGGAGCGAGATTAAGAAAACAGATGAATCCCGGACATTTTGGGCAATTAAGAAATCCCGGCCAGACGCATTTTTTAGGTCCAAAAAGAGGACATGTCCCTGGGGAAAAGAGGGAGCGTATGTCCACCTTACATTATCACTAATTTTGATCTATCGCGAGTTTAAGCACTCTCAAAAAAATAAAAAAACTATGGTTATAATCACTGGAGCTGTGTACACTGTGAAATGAATCTCTTACTTAAATTGTACGTACATCTGCGCTTTGTTGTTTATTATGAGAGAATTCGCGGAATTCAGTCAGCGAACGCGCGCGCACTCAACAAAACTGATGAGTTTCAATGATTACTCATCTGAATGCCTCTGATTGGCCGTTGCATTCATAAGCTCAACAGAATTGTGTTTGATTGGTTATAATGCGCAACACTGTAAAACGCCTAAAATTAAACACGGTGCAACATGAGCAGATCTTAATTTAATGACGCAATCGACACTGTCTATTCATTTTCACTTTTGTTAGCAACAGACGTAATAGATTTAATTTGTTTGTGCAGGGGCATTTTTTGTCCAATTTAGTGCCATTTTTGTCCCAAGTCCCCATGGCCAGGAGGAGGCTAAGCCCTTTCCCCCAGCCTTACACATGCCCGCCTAGCATCTAATGAAAGCGCCCCCCCCCCCCCATATGTAGATAACATATATTAGAGTTATCTACAACTGATTAAAAATCTATTGTATGTTCAAAAACCGTGAAATCCAATCTGCAGTGTTGAGCAAAGCAGTATATTTGCGGCGATTGTTCAAAGCCAATAAGGTTAGTGTAAGTGTTGCCCTCCCGTCGTCTCCTTTTCCATTGTGTGATTCCCAGCATCCCAGAAACGTTATCCTGGTAAACAGTGAAATATAATCCTCATTAAGCTGAATCTTTGGAAAGCACGCTCTCACACACCGCTCATGCACACACAGCACACACACAAACACACACACATCACGGACATCTGTGGATGGTAAGGTTCATTTGGCCTTCCATCACAAACCAACACAACTAACAAATGCTTCTACAGTTAAACTGCTTCAGAATTGCATGTGATATGCTGCCAAATATGCTATAAGAAATGGAGAGGACCTTATTCTTCATCACAGTTTGCACTGAACAAACAGTTGCAAATGAGTAAGAGTCAACCTAACCAATTTACAAATGTCAATTTTTATTGCACTTTCATTTACTAGATAATTACCATCAGCAAACTAGACACGAAGGCAAACAAATCCTGCCAAATGTTTAAGTACTGAATGAATGAATTCATTCATTCATTCATTAGGCCCGGAGAATGCAACTAATATTATTTTATTTTTTTTCTTTCTTTTTGCATTTTAGGCCACTGTGCCAAGATTATGTTTGCATGCATTAATTTAGTCAATACAGCAGCATGATATTATATCATTGTTTAGACTACTTAGTACTTACACTTTTTGTTTTGTTTTATTGTTTTTTTCCATTGAGAACAACATGTACACAAATAAAGTTACAACACAAGATGAGAAAAAATGTAAACAAAAAGAGACAGGGGTATATAAACAGACAAAGTAAATCAAATATCAAAGAAAAAGACTAAAGGACTCACATATTCATATTTTTTAAAGACTTTTATTGGAAATAGTCTCAGAATACTGCTGAAAGTCAGCAAGACGAACTTACAAAATTAGTTTCTGCTTTGAAAATTACTGTTGTTCTTCTTCTTCTTTAAATTTGACAAATATAAACAAAACATTTCCTAAAGTACAATAAATAAATAAAATAAATATTTGGCAATAATAAATTGGAGAAAAATAAAAAATAAAAACTTTCTGCAATTACTCAATGGCAATAGTCTCTGGGTGCTGTTTACAAAATAATGTCAATATCTCTCTTTTTAAATATTAATGATGGTGAATTACCTTCAGTTATACTTATCTTATTTTATTAGTTATTAAATATTTATTTGGAGTCAACAAGGCCTTCCACCAGTCAATATCATAGATAACAAAATTAAAACATTTGGGATTAACTCAATTTCATTAAGAGATAAGAAATGTATCGACCTTTTAGTAGCCAGTAGAGTCTAGAGAACATAAAATACAGAGATAAAGGATATTTTGAAGGAGTCAAATAACTGCAGTTGGTATACCGTTGGTATACTGCATTAATCGCAGGCCATCTGAATAACACAACTATATCTCTGTTGATCCAAAGAAAATATTTATCAGAAGTTGTGCTTGTGTATCACTGACCAGACAAGGACCTGCTTATGAAATGTAGATAAATTACTTGCTATTTTTTCAACATTATAATTGCAAAGAAACATATTTAGACCACCATGCAGTTTCATGTAATGTTTCTGACTTTAATATGTGACGTCATAATAGCAAACACCTGGTTTATTAAACGGAACAGTTCGCTCAAAAAAAGGAAATTCTGTCTCACCCTCACGTTGTTTCTGTTCCACATAAAAGAAGATATTTTGAAGAATGTTGGTAACCAAACTGTGGGCTGGTAGCCATTGACTTTACAGTCTTTTTCCACACTATGGAAGTCGATGGCTGCCAGAAACCGCCAGTTTTGCATATAACACTTGCTTTTCCTGTATTTTAACGGTTTTCAAACATACTCAATCTAATTGCATGCTACTCTGTAAAGTAGCGGGAAATTTCACTCAGCATAAAATACAGCTGATGTATGAATAGGTACTTGATTATAATGAGCAACAATATCCTCTGAACTAAAGCAGCCTTCTGCAATGCCCTGAAATCTAAAAGCAGAGCATGTTTCTTGTTTTTAAAGAAACGTCAAAAACGACTGCGATGCTGAAGCACATTAGTTTTAGCCTTGGTCACGTCAAGCCCCCGCTGAGTGCAGCAGGACTGGAGGAAGGCCACTCTAGTTAAGACACTTGTAGATGCTGAGAGCCTCTTATTTCCTTTCAAACCGCATAAAAGCTCGCCCAGGTAAAGACGTCCAAGTGGAACTCAAAGAACGCACTCAAGTGGCCCCAGAATGTCAGAAAATCTCAGCTGCTAATGCTGAAATTTACCAAGGATATGCGATCTAACACCGTGTCTACGGTGAGCGGCGCGGCGAGACAAAATACAATAGAACAATATTAACAATAGACTAATAGAACATATTAACAATAGACAAAATACAATAGAACCTATGCTGTCTACACTTGATGCGGCGCGACAAAATACAATAGAACCTATGCTGTCTACACTTGATGCGGCGCGGCAAAATGCAATAGAACCTGCTGTCTACACTTGATGCGGTGCGGCAAAATGCAATAGAACCTATGCTGTCTACACTTGATGCGGCGCGGCAAAATACAATAGAACCTATGCTGTCTACACTTGATGCGGCGTGACAAAATACAATAGAACCTATGCTGTCTACACTTGATGCGGCGCGACAAAATACAATAGAACCTATGCTGTCTACACTTGATGCGGCGCGGCAAAATGCAATAGAACCTGCTGTCTACACTTGATGCGGTGCGGCAAAATGCAATAGAACCTATGCTGTCTACACTTGATGCGGCGCGACAAAATGCAATAGAACCTGCTGTCTACACTTGATGCGGCGCGACAAAATGCAATAGAACCTGCTGTCTACACTTGATGCGGCGCGGCAAAATGCAATAGAACCTATGCTGTCTACACTTGATGCGGCGTGGCAAAATGCAATAGAACCTGCTGTCTACACTTGATGCGGCGCGACAAAATGCAATAGAACCTATGCTGTCTACACTTGATGCGGCGCGACAAAATGCAATAGAACCTATGCTGTCTACACTTGATGCGGCGCGGCAAAATGCAATAGAACCTATGCTGTCTACACTTGATGCGGCGCGGCAAAATGCAATAGAACCTATGCTGTCTACACTTGATGCGGCGCGGCAAAATACAATAGAACCTATGCTGTCTACACTTGATGCGGCGCGGCAAAATACAATAGAACCTATGCTGTCTACACTTGATGCGGCGCGACAAAATGCAATAGAACCTATGCTGTCTACACTTGATGCGGCGCGACAAAATGCAATAGAACCTGCTGTCTACACTTGATGCGGCGCGACAAAATGCAATAGAACCTATGCTGTCTACACTTGATGCAGCGAGGCAAAATGCAATAGAACCTGCTGTCTACACTTGATGCGGCGCGACAAAATACAATAACCTGCTGTCCCTACCCTTGATGCGGCCGTGGGCAAAATGCAATAGAACCTGCTGTTACACTTGATTGCGGCGCGACAAAATGCAATATAACCTATGCGTCTACACTTGATGCGGCTGCGACAAAATACAATCGACCTATGCGGTCTACACTTGATGCGGCACGCAAAAACAATGAAACCATGCTGTTGTAGTGTCTGACCATCAAACACCACAATATTAGTTTTGTTAGCTATATTAACAAATCGCTGTAACACCCTCAGTTTAGCAAGTCATCAGACCGATGGACCCGTCCCCCCGAAATGGCGGACACCTCCGAGGGCAGAAAACAGGCCTCTGGTTCCTGCAAAAACCAACGTTGATATCACTGGGTTTATTGCCCAAAGGAACGTGAAGTAGAGAAAATCACTACCTTTTCCATAGGAAGAGACAATGCATGGTAGAAATGGACTCTTATCTAATTAATTAATGGAAAACCTTTCTTTGAATGAACACAAATATCCTTCAGGTCATCGTGTATGTTGTATTTGATATTTTTAGACTATTTTATGCATGCTTATGATGGAACCCCTATTCTCCTGTATCTTACCTATATGTAATCCTACCATGTTTAGTATCTATGAACTCACCTTCTGATGATCTAAACGAGAGTGTATATTATATGTTGGTACATAGGCAATATATTAGTGTCCTGAGAATCTTTATTAATTTCGACTCGAGTTCCATATGCAAATTACAATGCTTCCACACAAAGGGTCATAAAAACTCCCCAGTATCTTCAAACTCCCACTTGGAATTTTGGCCTTTCTCACTGGACACATCCCATTTTGAGAGGCGTGAATCTTCTCAGACCTTAAAGGCCTCACATCAGTGACCTGCGCTAGTCGGTGGTTTGGTTGAATTCTGAGAAGATGAAGATGTGAGCAAACGCTCCAGTACACCCTAAGTTTGTGCCAGGCTTCGGCCTTGACTTTTCCATTCACCAAGATTGTCTTGGGTTCCTCCTGAAGTCCACGATCATCTCCACAGTTTTGAGGGTGTTCAGCTGCAGGTTGTTAAGACTGCACCAGACAGCCAGCTCTTTAACCTCCTGTCTGTACGCAGACTCGTCTCCTTCCTGAATGAGGCCGATGAGTGTGGTGTCGTTTGCAAACTTCAGGAGTTTGACAGAGGTGTCTTTAGAGGTGCAGTCGTTGGTGTAGAGGGAGAAGAGCAGTGGGGAGAGGACGCAACCCTGAGGGGGTGCCAGAGCTGGTGGTGCGGTTGTTGGATGTATATCATCCGTCTTGCACTCTGGCTGTGTTCAGGTGTAGGTCGGCAGATTTTTCAGAGGTGAGGAACAGCTTGAACAGACGTAAAGCAGGACGTGTTATTGTGCCGCTCGCACAAAAGCTGAGAGGGGGGCCTCGTCAGGCTTTTATGCGCCTGGAGACGCCACAATGGAAAACCTGCAGATTCCATTTGTGAAAAACAAGTGAATGTTCACAGCACATGGATCGAGAGTTCAGCCGTTGTGCATTTAAGAAAGAGCTCCATGAAAGAAGCTTACATCAACTCAAATCAGAACAACAACTGATGACAGACTAGAAAATATGGCCTGTAATTAGAATATGATGTACAAGAACCCTTGCCAATATTTGCATGCATTTAAGATGCACGTAATGCTGTTTATATCTGAAGTTTACCATATCGTCAATCGTTATTAGAATGCTCTCACTATATGAAGTGCAGTTTTTTCCTGTGCATCTTTGCTCTGTAAACATATGGACTCCAGCAGGTCACTTTGACTGAACACTGAACATCTGCTCTGCAATATTATACACGCAGCACCAGCCTCCCAATCACAGCTCATATTGGCTCAATCAATCATTAACCGAGATTATATAAATTCATCAAGCCTGATAAACTGTCACAGACACTCAAGCTTAAAATAGAATTATTCGTAATTGAGTTTTTATTGTGCCCGATGACAAACAAAGATATCAAGATAATGAAAATCAAAAATGTTTATTTAAAAATCTAGATCATCACTTGGTGCAAGCAAATGAAGGGTTTTTCTTACACTTTTAATACTGCGTGTATGCATTATTACTTTCAAATATAAAATCCCAAATGACAATTTTACATTACGAGCTAACTGGGCGATCAAGTTCTTTTAAATATTTTTATTTGTAAATCGAATCAGTTAAGTGCATAATGATGATAACATACTTTCTATTACAATAATTTCCCGTTTAATATCTCCCCTGACTGCTGTACTGGCTGTATATTCCTCCTTTTCCTTCAGCTGTCTTTGTTTTCAGCTACTGGACTCTGAAAAACATGCTTTAGTACTCATACAGTGAATGGGTCAGAAATCTAATAGAACTAGTCAACAAGAAATATTAGGCGAAAATGTAACTAAGTTGTCCCAGTTTACCAATACTACATTATATCAATAAACTGTTGGCAAACTGGGACAGTGAAAATAAATAAATAAAATAAAAAATGACCAGAAAATCATTTTTAGCAATTTTATAAGAAAAATACATCCCATAATATATCCCATGGTATGACATGAACACATAAATGTCAGTATTATGAGAACCATGCATCATGTCAATCCACTTCATTCATTTTAAGTAATTCAAGAATACACACACAATGATAAAGATGATCACATTACCTGCATTTACTCTTAAAACACTTTAAAACTTTTAGACGAAACCTACGCTCCCTTTACCCCTCCCATCTTTCCTCCGTTGTATCCTCCTCTCTTCCCTCACCTACCCATTTCTCATCTCTGGATGTGAATGCAGCAACTGACACTTTATGCTCTACTTTAACCTCTTGTCTAGATGATATTTGTCCTCTCTCCTCCAGGCCAGCACGGGCTGCCCCTTCGAACTCCTGGTTATCCGATGTTCTTTGTGAGCATCGGACCAAACTCAAGGCAGCAAATAGAAAATGGCGCAAATCAAAAGATCCGTTAGACCTGAGTATGTATCAGTTTTTGCTTTCATCTTTCTCTGCTGAAGTCCCTACTGCAATCTTCATACTTCCACAAGATCCACAGCGCTCCAGACACACGTAATCGCTTCAAAACTTTCAATTCTCTCCTCTGCCCCCCTCCACCACCTCCTACCACTTCTATAACATCTGATGATTTTGCCACATAGTGCTATGCCAGACCAAACCAAAAACCAATTAGTAGCCACTTCGCAGGCCCCACACCCACAGGACTTCACCACCCCACCACTCCAAAAACTCCCATCTTCTCCTTCTGTCCCCTCACTGAGACAGAGGTATCAAAACTTCTGCTCTCCAGCCATCCTACAACATGCCCTCTAGACCCAATCCCCTCACACCTCCTCCAAGCAATCCCTCCTGTCTATCGCTTAAACTTTTTACGTGCCCCTATCTCCTCTTCACACACATCACATACATCTCCCGCCCAGGCACCTTCCAACTGGCATTCCCATGCTCAGAGCTCCTTCTCGTTATCACCCTCCACTGCCTTCCAGAAACTCGTAACCCCTTCACTTACAGATAGCTTCAGACCTGTCTCTCTCCTTCCGTTCATAGCGAAAACCCTCGAAAGAGTTTTTTTTCAACCAGATATCATTGTTTCTTTCACAGAACAACAATCTATCTGTCCTATTTCCATACACCCTTAGTCAGGTTTCAGGAGTGGCCATTCAACCGAGACTGCGCTACTGTCAGTCACGGAAGCCTTGCGGTTTGCAAAAGCTGATTCCAAATCATCAGTCTTTATTCTGCTGGATCTTTCTGCTGCTTGTGACACTGTCAATCATCAGATCCTCCTGTCTGCCCTCTCTTCACTGGGTATCACAGGGATTCCACTTTGCTTGTTTGAATCCCTCACTGGTTGGTAGGTCTTTCAGGGTGGCCTGGGGTGGGGATTTATCCAAAGCACATCAACTGGTCACTGAGGTTTCTCATGGATCAGTTCTTGGACCTCTCCTCTTCTCCATTTACACTACATCACTGGGTCCTATCATACAGGCACGTGGCTTCTCCTACCATTGCTATGCTGGTGACACACAGCTCTATCTCTCATTTCAATCAGATGATCCAACGGTAGCTGCACGGTTCTCAGGCTGCCTGGCAGACATCTCGTCATGGATGAAAGAATATCACTTACAGTTCAACCTGGCAAAGACTGAGCTTCTTTTTTTTCCCTGCCACTCCAACTCTACAGCATGAATTTTCCATCCAGCTAGGTTCTTCTACAATTACCCCATCAACTTCGGTCAGAAATCTTGGTGTAACTTTTGATAACCAGCTGACCTTCAAAGACCACATTGCAAAGACCGCTCGATCTTGCAGGTTTGCATTGCACAACATCAGAAAGATCAAGCCCTTCCTAACGGAGCACGGTGGTTGTCACGGCCTGAATTCTCTAGCTGGTGGCTCAAACGAGGCAAAATCTAGTTCATTTCCTTTCGCCATGGGGGGGACTACTGCAATGCTTTTCTGGCTGGACTCCCATCAAGCACAATCAAACCTCTACATATGATTCAGAATGCAGCGGCACGACTGGTCTTCAACAAGCCCAAAAGAGTCCATTTTACACCTCTCTTTATCTCCTTGCTTTGGCTACTGGTTGCGGCTTGCATCAGGTTCAAGACATTGATGCTTGCATACAGAACAGGCTCAGCACCCACCTACTTCCAGTCACTATTACGATTCTACATCCCCTCCAGAAGTCTGAGATGCGCTAGTGAGCCCTCGTGTACCATCACAGAGAGGCTCAAAATCACTTTTCCAGAACATTCTCGTTCACCATTTCTGGCTGGTGGAATGATTTTCCCACCCCTATCCGGAATGCTGATTCTCTGACAATTTTCAAGCGACAGCTTAAAACTCATCTCTTTCGAAGCTACTTTACTTCATCAAAAAAAAAAAAAAAAAAAAAAAAAAAATTTATTTATTCCTTCTCTTTCTAGCTTGTACTTATTTGAACAATGTCTAAGAACTTGGTATTACAACCACTTCTTGTGTCTGTTTGCCTCTTAAAGAAGAATCGCTTTATGTATCCCCCAATTGTAAGTCGCTTTGGATAAAAGCGTCTGCTAAATGACTAAATGTAAATGTAAAACAAAACTGCATCACTACTTATTCTTATGATAACCTATTTCCCCGGCAATAATTGTTTTTCTTCATTCATTCAAAAAATTATTTTCTGAATGATTTCATGGACATACTGGAGCATATGAAGCCCTGAACAACACAACGAAAGCTTCATCTGTCCATTTTAAATTAAGTTTTGCATGATTTAGATTAAACCAAATACGATTCGCTGAAAGAAATACTTGCTCTCAGACACTCACACAGACACACAGAAGGACGTTTATTTAATACAAGCTGTTAAATGTACTTGCAATTCAGATTTTGTTAAATATGAGACATCAAAGGTGCCAGTGTTCATAGAGACATATCTAACAATTCAACAGACAAAATATCTATTCAGTGATATGTGCACTCTATACAACGCGCTTCTCGGCACATCTCGAATATATTGCATTGGTAATATGTACATACCCATAATAAAAACAACTTACAAGAGTTCCAAATCTTTTAAAACTGGTTCAAATCATCTTGATAGCACGTGACAATAAAGCCCTCGAGGTTACGGGAAACTGTCCGCTGTCAGCTCTGAGCCCTCGCTGTGATCACAGTCCAGGTCTGGGCATGACGGGAGCACGAGAGCCTCAGCAGGAGCAGTTACCGCAGCCCTTCACGCTGTTCAGGATCTCCTCCTGCAGCTTCTTGCGCTCCTCCTCTTTCTGCGACACACGCTCAGGCACAGGCTCAGGCTTGCTGCCGCTGCTGGCGTTTCTGCTGTTCTGTGTGTTCCACAGCTCGGCGTACAGACTGCCCCGCGTCTCCAGCAGAGTCTGATGGCTGCCGCGCTCGACCACCTTCCCCTGCGTCACACGAAGAAACCGGAAGAGTCCAGTGAGAGAAGGCATGCTTGTCAGTCGACACAGAGACACCCTTCAGTTTGTAAACACAAGTTTGATTGGTTGTGACATTCGGGGAACCGAGGAGAAGAGATCCAGCTAATTCTGACTTGAATTTTAGTCTGTTCCTCCCATAATGCTATTGCAGTGGTGGGAAACCCTTCTGGTTATGTTTCTGATGAAATTCAGTTTTTTTTCCAATTTAAGGTGATATGAAGTCTTGCATTTTATGTAACAAATGTCTTTTAAGAGGTCATTTAAGACCCTGGACCACAAAATCAGTCATGAGGGGAAATTTTTCAAAATTGAGGTCTGTACATCATCTGAAAGCTGAATAAATAAGCTTTCCATTGATGTATGGTAATTGATGTATTTGTTAGGATAGGACAATATTTGGCTGAGATACAACTATTTGAAAATCTGGAATCTGAGGGTGTAAACAAAATCTAAATATTAAGGAAATCTCCTTTAAAGTTGTGCAAATTAAGTTCTTAGCAATGCATATCACTAATCAAAAATTTAATATATTAAGTTTTGTATCCTATTTAGCAGTAGGAATTTACTAATATCTTCAGGAACAGGATCTTTACGTATATCCTAATGATTGGGCAGAAAAGAAAATCGATAATTTTTTGAACCCATAAATTTTTTGGCTATTGCTACAAATATACCCCAGCGACTTAAGACTGCTTTTGTGCTGCAGGGTCACATTTACTTATTATGCGACACAACTGGAATAAGGCTATGATTTATTGAAATAAATGTGAGCAGAGCACATTCAAAGTAAAAGCGTTCTGCAAACTCGCTGTTTCAGAGCAGTTCACAATCAATAAATACTGCACCTTCATGGTTGCTTATGATCTAATGCAGATGAATTCTGACAATGTTAGCTTTAGGTTGTTTTGTATTGTACTATGATGCAGATAGTTGTAAAATTGCATATACTATCTCACTCTGCATGAGCAGCTGGAAGTAGTACAGCATAAACATTTCAAAATAAGAGTCCTGATGTATTTCAGACTTGTTTATAATTAAAAGCCCTGCATTATGCAGAACATATTTTTTTCTGGTTATTATTGATATTTCAGTTACACAATCTGACATTTGTAATATAAATAATTTAATAATTATTGAATAAATTCAGTCTTTGACAGAAATATATATATATAAAAAAAAAACTTCTGGACTAAATAATAAATAAATAATTCTGATTGTGAATGCACTGCAGCCTATTGAGTAAAAAAAAAAAAAAAAACAACAAAAAAAAAAAAATTTTGTTATTTGATACCTTTGAATTGGCTTAATGTTCTCCTGATTTTTTTTAATTGGGAACAAATGAAGCATCAAGCCTTCAGTTTGCAGTCTGTATTGAATGCAGTGCAATAAAAGAATCTGTGCCACACTCTAAATGAAAAATGTCTTTGTTTTTACAAACGGAGAGTTACGTCATATAATCGGCAGCATGTCACAGATGCATGCAGCTTAACATGTTTTGACCCCAGAATAATCATTTAACTTTCAATGAGACTCGTTAAGATCATGCAAGATTAATAGGGATGTAACGATTAACCGCGAGCCGGTTGAAAATAGATTCAAATATGTGACGATTCAAATCGGTTGAGATGCTAAACAAATCGTGATTCATTTAGGTGTAGTAGTTTATATGAATCCATGTCTGAGGGGAACTTACTGTCTTTAGAAAAGTTTAGATGGTATTTTTTCTTTTCATCTTGCCTCTGTATAATGCATATTAAAGTTCATAAGTGCAGCGCTGCTTTGTTTACAGCGGAAACCAAGGAAACGCTTTAGGCGCCACCTGCTGGCAGAGAGTGAATCTGCGTTTCGTTCAGCTCGTCTGCGGTTTCGGTTTTCATGCAGATAGTTTTATGTATAGTTTCACAAAACTGAAGCCAAACCATTCTGTTTTTGCTTCAAATTTAGAAATTATACAATCTAATTTAGATTAAAAACTGCTCATGTTGCATGTATGCAGCATCTTTGTTTGGATCAAGATTAAAATGCAGTGATTGCCTCTAATTTTAAATGGACGATCACAGAACAAATGCCTTAGTTTGTTTATATGAAGAGATTTATTTTATTTGTGTTACTTATTTATTTGATTTGGGGCTTGTTTTAAAATTTCAATTTAGTTTTGTTATTTACATTTACATTATATTAAAATGTTGTCATTTAGCAGATGCTTTTGCCAAAGCGACCTACAAATGAGGACAATAGAAGCAATCAAAACCAACAAAAGAGCAATGATATACAAGTGCTGTATTAGTATATTATTATAGTGTTATATTTCAATTACACAAAGAAACATGCAGCATTTTGTCCAAGCAATAATAAAAGGACACATTTAATTGATAATTTGTCTTAAATCTCATTTTGTAAAAAAAAATCGTGAATCGAATCATGAGATGAGTGAATCGTTACATCCCTAAAGGTTAACAACAATTATCTATTTTCCGCCGGGGTCGTCGTGTGAGAACAGCAGCGATGCACAGCAACCATCTGATAAACGCGCACAAGAAAAAAAAAACCAGAGTGTTTATGCAGGCTTAGCCTTGGGATTGTTTCAGGAGGCCAGAGGCTGTTATTCAGCATTTAAGCTCGGTTTCTTTTATTGACGCCTTGATATTCATCAGCATAGAGCCGCCTGCAGGCAGACCAACTGTGCCGCTGCATCCAAATTGGAAGAACTGGGCAAAACAAGAGATTTCGGGCCATGAAGGGGCACTGACAGAGAGACAGTGTGTGTGTAATGTTTGAGAAAGGTCTAAAGAGAGCCGAGACTCGGAGCAGGGATGCGGCGGTGTGGGCGTACATGCAGCATTGCCTCTCAAAAGACTGCCAGCAACAAAGCTAAGTATGAAATCAGCTTGCACAATGACAAATCAGCCAGTCTCCCGGCTGTTTGCTAGTTACTTGCATCAATTACGATGCCACTTTTGCCAAGCAAGACTCAAACACTGATAGTATTTTTAGCAGCGGTGTCATTTACAGCTTGGATCGGTGTATTATGACCCATTTTTATACTGCCGGGAAAACGCAACATTTCACAGCAATATTTGCTTCCGTTTCCTGGACCTAAGAACATGATGTTCGTTCAAAACGCTTTGCCGGCTGCTCCACCCCCCACCCACATCCAGATTGAAAAGGTCTCCGCACATGGGAGACAAACAAAGGTGTCGCTGAGGTATTTCCACTGCTAATGAGCTAAAAATCAAACGGCCCAGCCCCCGCACGCTGCCCTCTGCTCTCACACAGCTGAAGATGCTCGTATGCTATGAGCGCTAGCATCAGGAGTATGCATCATGTACGTCACACCTCTGTTCATCAATTTGCACTGGCTACCAGTAGCTGCTCACATAAAATTCAAGGCATTAAAGTCCCCATGAAATCAAATTAAAGTTTTTTGGGTGTTAGTATCAATATGTTAGTCTTAAGGTTATCTAGAAGGCAGTGTGCTCCAAAACAGTGACAAAATTTGCATTTAGAAGATATAAGCATTCAAAGCTTGCAGTTCGTCACTTCCGCCAAAACGGCTCACCGTTTTTTTGACGTCACATCGTACTTCAAACTTTCTGTCCAATCAAATGCTCTCTAGAATCCGAAGCGCCCGCTCCCTACACTATAAAATAGACGCTGAAGCCACGGCTCTATACGACACAGAATGCTATATTTTATAGCAATATGGATGAGATTGTGGCTGGCATACTCTGTCAAATGCGGCTTTACAGAACTCAAAGGCTCTGAACGGCTCTAGCTCAAGCAGTGATATAAACGAACGCTATTGGCTAATTTTAAAAAGGGGCGGTGCTGCTTGATATGTCCCGCCCTGTCTTCCCGTTTCAGTTAAAATGACGTCAACACATTTTTTGTTGAGTAACACTGCGTGTTTCTAAGCATTTCAGGGGACCTTTAATGTTTGCCTACAAAACCACCACTGGCTCTGCACCCATTTACCTAAATTCATTACTTCAGAGTTATGTGCCTCTAGAAACTTGCGTTCTGCAGATGAACAGCGTATTATTGTGCCATCTCAAAGAAGAGGCACAAAATCACTTTCACAGAATTTTTCATTAACTGTTCCCTCCTGGTTGAATGAAGCCCACTCAATCCTGATCCTTAGCCATCTTCAAGAAACACTAAAAACACATTTGTTCCACCTTTATTTGACCCTCTAACTCTAGCACTTTCGATTCTATTTCAATTCTACTTTATCTTTTTAGCTTCTTTTTTATAAAAAAAACACTAGCTTTCTATTTTTTCTATTCTATCTACTTGTTTTTATTTTTGTGTGTGGGTGTAATATCGGGTGTCACATAAGTTTTCAGCTGGTTTTCTCATATGAGCACATGGAAGATTTAATATAATAGTGATAATATTCTGCCCTTTACGTAGTTTTTTTTTTTTTTTTTTTACATATAAAGTGTGATAATACTGTTTAATTTTAAAAATAAAAAGGAGTATTAAATACAAATACAATTATTATTAGTGTAAACTTAAAAATAAAATGCTATTAACTTTATTTAACTTTAACTTAAAATCAGCAAGCTTTTATTTTTGCGGGTTTCCGGCAAGTAAGTATGTGCGCTTCCGGTTTAGCGCTGCCGAATCCGATTGTTGAGCATCAGTGAATGAAATGTCACAGTTTTGCATTGTGCTTTGAAAACGGCAGCGGGTAGCCTAGATTTATGCTTTCAGTTTGAGTAGAAATCTTATACAGTACGGTTTAGAAGTGGAACTTCTTAAAAGAAGCTACCTGCAAAGCTACTGAAAAACTAGTGCAAGTGTACCTCGAACAAAAGCTGTTTTAAAAGCAAAGGGTGGATTTAATTCAATTAATAGAAGTTAATTGATCAATAAAATCTATTTATGACATTATTTTTGATACAGCATTTGTGCCTAAAACTTTTCACAGTACTGTAGCTTTGTAGGTACGTTTCTATTGTGCTTTTTTTTTCCTAGACAATGCAATTTTGACCCGCTGTGGAATTTTTTTTTTTTCGGAAAATACAGTAATATAATAAGCACTTTTATTTTTTTGGGAATCTGATAACATATAACCAGTCACTACTGTGCAGTACAGACATTATGCAAACTGGGACACAGACTGTTAGGAGACCTGCAGCAACAAACTCAAGTAAGGTCTTTCATTTCCCATGAATGCATTAAAGCTGATCCAAAAAGACATCAGCGATAATGCAGTTATCATAATCACTGACAAGCTCCACACCCATTTCAAGGGCAACTTTGGAGGATAGTCATCATTTCACAAGCTCATTTTTACCAACAGCCTGGATCTCAATAGCAGAACAATGTACAAGGACAGCAGTGAGAGAGCTTTCTTCATCGTTGCAATGAAAGAAACACGAGAGACATTCAAATGAATGCTTTTATCCCATCTACACATCTGAAACTAAACTCATCACACTTTTGTTTCCATGTAGCAATCACCATACTACAAACATCTGAACCTCAGGGCCAAACGCTACATGGGAAGGATGCTAATGTTTCCCTATAGGTCCCTTTCACATGACTCACATTAGGGCTTCAAAACGAGTGTCATGCATGACTTTGACCTCCACGTGAAACGCAGTGCAGAGAGCATTACAGGAAGGCCATTTTACGAGGTTGCTAGGTAGCAAGAAAGAGGGGTGTGTGATATGCCTTTGTCATGGTGTCAAGTGGTCAAGTCCACTTGTCGACTGCATTAACTAACTGATGCATTGGGTTTGGGCCAAACAGTTACGCCTGTACACATGGTGACAGCAGAAGAAACATCATTTGTCCACAAACTGCATCGCAGTGTAAATGCATGCAACTATGCAAACCACCCAAAGTCAATGTCGCCCACAGGCTGATGCACAACAAGTGAGTGGCACATGACTGTTGATTTACAACATTCATAACAACACAAGCTGCATGAATCTTTCAATGGAGACATGCAAGCTTTTGATTCTCAATCGTCTCCGCATCGTCTCAGCTGCAACATCATATGTCGTCCATACAACTAGTACACAAGTAAAACTCAATAGTCCTAATAAATGTCAGTCCCGCTTTAATGAATCCATCCGTTTTGACTTTCATCACTGCCTACATATTGATACATCAGATAAACATATATGTGACCCTGGAGCACAAAAGCAGTCTTAAGTCGCTGGGGTATATTTGTAGCAATAGCCAAAAATACATTGTATGGGTCAAAATTATTGATTTTTCTTTTATGCCAAAAATCATTAGGATATTAAGTAAAGATCATGTTCCATGAAGATATTTTGTAAATTTCCTACTGTAAATATATCAAAACTTTTTTTGATTAGTAATATGCATTGCTCAGAACTTCATTTGGACAACTTTATAAAGGCGATTTTCTCAATATTTTGATTTTTTTTGCACCCTCAGATTTTTTGACCCTTATGACTAGTTTTGTGGTCCAGGGTCACATATTAGGTTTTCCTCACTGTGGACTGCATACATACAAACAAACCACATGATTAAAAGAAGCGGACACTTATACTCATTTATTATCATTTTAACATGCACATTGTTAAGTAAATTATATTTTGTTTTCCAAAGGAGCTTCTAGGCACTCTGTAAGGCTAGTGTTGCTAAAGCTACCATTGTCTCTGCCTGTTTTCACTGATGCTGCTTTCACATGCTACCAGAATGATCGTAAATAGGAATGTTGTAGTTAAAAATTGCATATGAAAGCAATGTGAAGTCGAGCTCATAATGTGATAGCATGCGAAGGCACCATGAGACCAGCTATGTCGTTATTTTTATCGCGCCGTGCTCCCCGTCTGTGTAATTCATAAACATGCATTTACTGCACAGTACAATCAGATTGCATGAGTTATTGTAGCTCCATCCTCTTCTGAAAAGGGAGGCGGGAGCACCAGCTCATTTGCATTTAAAGGGACAAACAAAAACGGCGTGTTTAATACCCTAAAAGTGGCAATTTCAACAAGCTATAAAATATTATCTGTGGGGTATTTTGACTAAAACACACACACACACACACACAAACACACTCTGGGGACATCAGAGATTTTTTTTTACATCTTGTAAAAAGGGGCATAATAGGTCACCTTTAATTTATCAGTAAATATTGGCTGCCCCTCAAAAGGTCAGCAGCCATTGGGTTTAAAATTGCTTGAACTTTGACCTGGGAGTAACAATGTAGCTACAAGTTGAATACACTGCAAAATGTTGATGTGAATTGTTATAGTTGTGGTAATTGGCGTTTAGTAGGGAAGGGTCACGATGTTCGAGTATTCGATTAGTTGATTTAATTATAGAATATTGAATAGGTTGTGCAATTATTGTCTTTAAAAAATTCCCCGTTTTCCGTGCTGATGCGGTGGTGACGCGTTCATGTAAGCAGATGGTGGCGCTGCCAATAACGCACGTAAGCTGTCAAAGACAACAGAAGAACACATTGTCTTGCACGCACACTGTAGACTTGCGTGGCATAAAAAAAAAGACTTGCATAGCATATTACGGTTACAGTAAGGACGAAGTTCTGTGCGGACCACAAACACCCCCGACTGGGTTAGAGGTGTGCTGAATCCGCATTCAGAAAGGCGCGGAAAACAAATAACGCGTCCTACGGAGCCATTAAAGGGACGTAGTTAGCCGCTTTCTAGCGGTAGCCTGTTACATTACAGTACACAACATTTCACTTACCACATAAACAGAATAAGGGGAGATGACTGATTGGATGATGGCGAATGTATTGCAGATCCTAAGCACCACTGACAAATATCTAATCTTGTAAAATGTGTGGTAAGTACTGCCGAGTGCTGCTCCATACGTACGTGTGATCGCAAATCTCAAAAGTGAAAGTAATTCGAAAGTGAAAGTAAAAAACAAGCACGCGTTCATAAGCGATTTCAATGCTCTGTACATTAATAACGGCTCCCTGATGCCACAGTTTATAGACAGTATAATTACCCAACGATATAATTGCGACAGAAGATATTGATGTATATTTTTTTCTCCCATCTCGTATCTTTTCCCTTTAGGGGTTCCATTTTTTTAAATGGAAATGTCCTAGCCTTACGAGCAGTTAATTTATGCTAATCGAAGGACTGTTATGTTAATAAGTGCCGTCATTCGGTTATGTTTATTATATTAAAATGTTTCAGCACGTTACAATCATATGGCTTGAGTTAAGGTAGCCTATCTTCTTAATTAAACTGTTTATCATACAGATTGAAAGCGTGAATCCCGTCTCTCTCCCTCTCTCTCCGTTTATGGGTGTTGCGTGCATGCGGTGGAGGGGTGTGATTTTCGAATAATAATCGAATACCCAGCGATTTTCGAATATTATTTTTGCTTGGAATGCCCATCCCTAGCGTTTAGGGCGATATTGTTTCTTAAGAGGAGATGAGAATTAAGCATTGGCTTCCAAGAGTGATTTCTGGATGTTTCAGCACCTGTCACACACATTTACAGGATTCAGAAGAGCTTACCTGATTTAGTACAATAATCTCATCTGCATCCACAATGGTGGACAGCCGGTGTGCAATAAAGACAGATGTTCTGTCCCTCACCATCTCCTTCATGGAAGTCAGAATATGCTGGAAAGAAAATGAGAGAGAGAAAAAAAAATCATACTAATGTTTGAAAAGTGCTGTTTCTCTTTTATCCATCCTCCTCTGAATGAATCTGCAAGGCTGAAAAAAGCTTCGGTGGTGTTCTTGAGATGTTTCATTAAGAAGCCGTCTGCCTCATGACAGCAACCGTTCCCTGCAATAACAAGCGTTGATATGATTGACAGGATTTATATGAAGACCTTCTGACAAAAAAACACTGTCGAAAGCCAACAGAGCAAACACTTCCTTGACTATAATAAGGCATAAAGCCTCATGAAAATGAAAAAGCGTAGTGTAAATATCAAATGAAAAGTGTTCTCAAAGGATCAGGGGAAAACCAGCAGTACTGAGAAAAAATTCAATCTCTAAAGATCTGTTAGTGATGGTGGTTAGATCTGCACCGTGAAACAGTTCAAAAACTAGGCAGATAAACCAAATAGGTTTAGTCTTTTAGCACACAAAAGGAGCAAAAACCTTCTCAGTCTGGCAAACTCCAGTTTCACTGGCTGGCTTTAAAGTGGTCATGAACTGCCTTTTTTATTATTTGAACTGCTCTCTGAGGTCCACTTATAATGTTATCAAGATGTTTACATCAAAAGCATCATAATTTAGAAGTAATAGGCTATTTTCTGTCCTGTTTTGACTCCTCTCATCAGAACGCTCTGTGGCAGATTGTAGACTCGGAAGTAAACGCCCACTGCTGTGATTGGCTAACAGTTGTGTTTGTCTGACAGCCTACAGCCTTCATAGATGGACACTGCTGTGATTGAGGTTAAAGATGCATAAATACTCCGTACATATCAAACAATCTGTAATAACAGACAAAGCAATAGTGAGCATGTAATAAAAACAGTTACTCACACTTGTGTGGTGCGACATTACTGTCGGATCCAATATAGTCGAACAGCATCGACTTTCAATTTCAGTCTTTCTGAAAAATCTGTGTCGAATGACAAAGGACGAGTTTTACGGACGCGGACTGGATCTTCAATTAAAAAAAAATTCAATCCACTCTTTCTAATGTGAGATCAGAAGGACGGCGATGCACAGACTGTGTTTTTCCAAAAGCTTGGCTCGCCAGCTCTTGTTTTTGAGATCTTTTCTTTGGGTGTCTGTGTAAGACCTGCGTCGTATCTCTCGTTATTTACACTACATGCTTGAATCGGTGGGCGGGGCTAAACAGGCAGTGATGTAGAATCGGTGGGAGGGGCTAAAAAGGCAGCGATGCAGAATATGTGGGCGGGGCTAAACAGACCGTGATGTAGAAGCAGGCGTTGATCATCATCTGTGGAGGCGAGGTTTATCCACACTATTACATCATAAAGTGGCACATTCCAAAACCTGTCGTTTTGACAGATTGGCTTCAATATAAGCTGTTTGGGACTAACAAAAAAGATTTCGAAACTTAAATGAGTTTTAATAGTCCAATGACCTCTTATATGTCAAAAGATAAAGGGAATTTTGATTTCTCAGTTCATGACACCTTTAAAGGATAGTTCACCCAAAGTTGCTGTAATTTATTCCAGGCCATCCAAGATGTAACTGATTTTTTGTTCTTCAGTAGAACAGTAAAGAAGACTTTTAGTGATGACTGTGACCTTGCTGATTCATAAAATGACAGGGAATGGATACATCAATTTTGAGAGGTCAAAAAGGCCATATCAGGCAAGACAAATACTCCACGGCTCCTGGCGATTATATTGAGATATTATGATGCGAAATGACTGGTCTGGCAAGAAACTGAACATATTTACATTATTACCGTAAAACAGAGATCAGGCAAACGTATGGAGTGATGTCCGGTTACAAACCCTGTGCTATGATGATGGGATTGGTGCACTGAGCCACTTTGATTAAATAAGACATCCATGGTTCACATCATTATTGGGTGCTTTAATAATATAACTGCATGCATGTCTGCATAAACAACCTAGTGAAATAAACTAGTCCACTGAAACAAACTGTCTTAAAGAATCAGTTCACAAAAAAGAATCAGATTTCCCTGTTTGAGGCTCTGGATTACAGGTAATGTAGTAAATAATGTTCAGTTTCTTGCACAGAACGAAGTTCATTCATAAACACCTAAAGGATATCATTAGGAGCCACGGGTAGTAATTTTGTGTTCCTTGATATGCTTTTTTAATACTTAAAAATGGCTGTTGACTTGCATTTTATGAATCACCAAAAACTACGGTTTCAGCTAAAAATTTTCTTTACTGTTCTACTGAAGAAAAAAAGTCACATACATCTTTGACGGCCTGAGGGTGAGTGAATTAACAGCAAATGTTCAGTTTTGGGTGAACTGTACCTTTAAAGGGGTGTGTTGATGAGGAAGCAAAATTAGATTAAAACTGGATCTTTTAGAATTTGGTTGTGCTATAAAACAGATTTTTTTCCGAAGAACTCAAATTTCTTTGCTATTCCTACTATTTATTGAAACTAAAACTGCAAAAATGACAGAACTTCTGCAACTTTGCTAAGTCACATACATGAATAGATCAACACATAGATTAACCAAGGTCATTTCTGGCTGTGTGTAGCACCTGCTGCTCTGAAGATCCTTCTGAAGAAGATCTCAGATTAAAAACGAGTGCCAGCATCATTGTAATCAAATAATGATGAGTGGAACATTTCAACAGATGTTTTGTAATGTGATGCAGCTTTAAAAAAGGCTGTTAATAAAAAAATAAAAATAAAAATAGGGATGCACGATATTATCGGAACCTTATTGGAATCGGACGATAATGGCTTAAAATGCAAATATCGGCATCAGCCCGATATGAAAAATGATGCTGATATGCCTTGCCGATAAGATGAGTAACTCACAAGTGTTCAGGGTGTGATAGCGGTAAGATCACATTAGCAGTGTGTTCATTCTTGAAGCAAACGTTTTCCTGAATGATGATTAGACTCACTGTTTTGAACATTTAATCTGAGAATGAATAAATAAATTGTTTATAATCTCTGTACAAGAGAGACTTGGTGTTGTTTCCAAACAAAAAGGAATATATCGGTATCGGCCAAAATGAGTTGAAAATATCAGCATATCGGATATCGGCAAAAATCCAATATCGTGCATCCTTAAAAAAAAAAAACTATATTTAACTTGACAGCAAACTCCCAGCTTGTGTGTCTTCATGTGTATAGCCGGCTAAAGACAAACAGCTCTGTGCAATTATGTTTTCATGCCCATTTCATACCGATTATTGAGGAATCTACGATTTCATTGACACACGAGTCTAAGGCTCTTACCTCTTCAGTGATTGAGTCTAGTGAAGACGTGGCCTCGTCATACAGAAAAATGGGAGGGTTCTTAAGGATGGCCCGTGCGATGGCCACACGCTGCTTTTCTCCACCTGTCACAAGAAAAACCCGCACTCGATCACTCAAGAAGAAACCATCCTGTTCCTCTACCTCTTCAGAGACCTTCACTTCCTTCACAAACACTCATGAGACACGGGCTGAGGTTACCTGAGAGCTTCAGGCCTCGCTCTCCGACCTGCGTGTCGTATCCATGAGGCATCTTGAGAATGGCGTCGTGGATTCCAGCTAGTTTGGCCACACGGTAGACGTCCTCTGCTGTGGCGTTGATGTTACCATAGAGCAGATTGTAAAATATGGTATTGTGGAAAAGCACGGCGTCCTGAAATTATATTTACATTTGATTTCTCAGAAGATGAAATTTTTTTTTTTCATAGGCTTAAATTAAGTCTAATTATGGTTCCCATGGTACCTTCCCGCTAGTTTATATTAGATACTTATTTTTAAAGAGTAAGAAAATACAAATGTTCCCCAAGGAGGTGATAATTACATCTGATGGTTCTCAGAATTAGACGCAAGCGCTCACCTGCGGCACGACGCCCACAGCTTTCCTCAAGCTCTCCAAACTAACATCACGAATGTTCTGGCCTGCGATGTAGATGTTGCCCTGCTGTGGCTCGTAGAAACGAAAGAGCAATCGGACAATCGTGCTCTTCCTAGGAAAAGAGAATAATCCTGAAGTCAAATTCTGTTTTCCATTGCTCTATTTGTGTTTTAACAAAGGGTCAGTGTGAGGAGGTGAAAATGCTGGTCTTTTACCTGAAGACTAGCATTAAAATAAATGTCTGTTTCATGAGACAGACTTGTTATCCTGTAACTATAATTTGGGTCTGGAAACTTTAATACATTGTACAATGTGTAATACAATGTGCAATATTTTTTTCTGGTGAAAGAAATGCATAAATGAAGAGGAAATGTAAAATATTTAATGTCATGGATGAATATTTACAGAGTAATCCACTATTTTGTGGAGGGGGCGGGGGTAAAAATGACTCAGGAAGGATGGCGCATCATTACGAGTTATTTGCACACAGATATTGGTAGAATAAAGTAAAATAGAGTAAAATTTGTTGACTTTAGCTTCTTGCTAACATGACAGAACATTGTGTCTTTTATTATTATAAATGTTTATCTTTCTTTAGAAAAAATATTTACAAAAAAAAAAAATTTTAACCAGGGACATTTCAGAAATTTGGTTGATCTGACATTTGAAAATGACTAATTAGTCATTTTTAGCAATGAATATACACTACCAGTCAAAAGTTTTTGCACAGTAAGATTTTTTATATTTTTTAAAGAATTATCTTCCGCTCACCAAGCCTGCATTTATTTGACAGTACAGCAAAATAATATGTTTACTATGTAAAAGAATGCTTATTTTGAATATCTGTTAAAGTGTAATTTTATTGCGAGCCCAAAGCTATTATTTTTAGCATCATTACTCCAGTCTCAGTGTCACATGATCTTCAGAAATCATTCTAATATGTTGATTTGCTGCTAAAAAAAAAATGTATTAATTGTCATTATTATTATTATTATTATTTTGTTGAAAACAGCGGAGTAGAATTTTCATCAGGTTTCTTTGATGAATAGAAAGCTCAGAAGAAAACAGTATTTATTTGAAACAGAAATCTTTGTAACATTATAAAAGTCTTTATTATCACTTTTGATCAATTTAAAGCATCCTTGCTAAATAAAGTAGAATTTCTATAACCCCACCCCAAAGAAAAATAAATAAATAAAATCAATTATACTGACTCCAAGCTTTTGAATAGTATACTGTATGATGTTACAAAAGCTTTTTATTTCAGATAAATGCTGATCTTTGAATTGAAGAATCCTGAAAACAAATGTACTCAACTATTTTAAATATGAATAATAATAATAAATGTTTCTTGAGCAGCAAATCAGCATATTAGAATGATTTCTGAAGAATCATGTGACACTGAAGGCTGTTTTTTTTTCTAAATAAGAGTGCATAATTTTAAATAGTAAAAATATTTCACAATATTACTGCTTTTGCTGTATTTTGGATCAAATAAATGCAGGCTTGGTGAGCAGAATGCATAACAAATCTAACTTGTTCAAAAACTTTTGGCTGGTAGAGTATAATGAGTATACGTTTTAAAAAAGCATATTAGGGTCTTAAAATGTTGGTTAACTTATTTCCTACAAATTAAAGTAGCTTTAATTCATTTCACAAGAACTCTGGGAACAGGGTTAAATGGCTGAGCCTCACAGACTGGGAAGGGAACGAGATTATTTACTGTCTGGCTGTAAACGGGGCTCAAATTATGGGCCTTTAGTCTTATCACAGTGTTAAATGCTAACAATCCCACATATCTAATAGTTCTCCCTCCAAAGAATTTTTGCCTTTGCTGCTGTATTTCTCAAAGTAATTCAGCTCCAATTTGAACCCTATTGTGCCTCAAGTTCAGTGAAACCTGAAGGTAATATAACATAAGTATGTCTTTCCTGGAGCACTTACCCAGATCCACTGCCGCCAACAATGGCCACTTTTTTGCCTGCAGGTACTTCAAATGAAACCCCGTTAAGCACCTTTTGGCCCTCCAAGTACTCAAAATACACATCCTCAAACCTGATGGTGGCTTCCTGGGGTGCAACGAGCAGCGGCGGGGCCATTTCTTTCTCCTTCAGGACACAAAGGTTATAAAAAACACATTTAGCAGTCTGAAATGTACATTTTGAGGCTTGAAACAGAAAAATGGCTTTTCTCAAACATATTTAGACGATAATGCACTGTAATGGCACCATCAAAACAATAGCGCTCAGCACTTTTACACTAAATTGAGAAATCAAATTAGGGTCTCACAATAATGGCTTGATGCTGTCATGCGGTGAAAACCATTACTGATCACTGCGAACAACTGGACAGACTTTATTCACGGTAATTACAGGCTGCATTCGAAATTAGCCAAATGAAGAATGAGCTTCATCAAGCTCCCCCACTAACGCTATGAAAGACACGAAACACTCAAATGTTTTTGGAATTTAAAACAAATACTACGACAAATGACATGCTTTAATGCTTCAATTTGCAATATTCAAATCTGACAGGAAGCTCTTGTGCCGTATTTTAAAAAGCTCTGACATTTCAGAACGGCTGGAGCAAATAATGCAACACTATTCACAGGTATTCTTTTCACATTAAAATAACTCTGTTTGCTTAATTCTGCAGCAGTAATATGGAGCTTATAATATGACAAAACTATTTGAATTTGTATTGTATAAATTTGAATTATTTACAAGTGGCATTTAGTTTTATAGACATGCATTTTCAAGAATATAATATAATCTGAATTTCTGCGTATTGAATTTTAGAATATTGAATTTGATGTTCCGAATTTCCTCTTCACCTTGAAAAATTGCAGCTGTATTTTTAAAAGCTGGATATTTGCAGTCTAAGGTTTCAGAGCAAAAAAAATTGCCGTTTGAAAATGCATGTCTTAAACTCTGCTATAAAAAAAATCAGTCGTGTTAAATTTCAAATGTTCAATATTCAAGTTAGGAAAAAAAATCTAATTCAGAACTATGTTAAATGGCACATAATATTCAGTTTTGATAAATGCCACTTGTCAATAATTCAATTAGTTTTGTCATATTATAAGCTCCATACAGTAAAGGCCGAGCTCACCTTTATTTTGGTGTCGACGCTGAGCAGAGTGAAGAGCGTGTTCATGTCTATGAGGGCCTGTCGGGTCTCTCTGTACACCGTGCCCAGGAAGTTGAGCGGCATAGAGAGCTGGAAGAGCAGCCCGTTCACCATCACTAGATCGCCCACAGTCATAGTGCCTGCAGGGAAAAGAAGCCAAAGCACACTGAACATAGGGCGATATATTTATATTACCACAATATTTTTTTTTTCACATCGAACAATATTGATATTTATCAAGGTATTAATCTACCACAGGAAATGCTTTCTATATGTTTGTTAGGCCTTGATAATGATTGTTCACTATTAAGTCTCGTACACACCGGGACGATTATCGCGTGTGCTTATCGCCGATGTTTTTTGGCGCACCTTTTGTGTTCATACCCAAGTGATTTTCGCTGGCGATGAGCAGAGTGAACATGCAAATTCACTCCCTAACACTAGATGGCGCTTAATGAAAAACAGAAATACCCATCGAATCCTATTTGATCTGCAATTCCTCTCCGAAACAACTCCCTCTTATCGAGATGTTTGTAGTCGCTGACGCGTTTGTCATAAAGCCCTTTGTGTTCAGACACCAATGAGAACAGCAGCTCTACATTCATCTTGCCTCAATGCATCTTCTTGGTCTACTTACCAAGAAGACTTACTACTTTGTCGTTAGGTATCAATGTCTGCTCGGCAAGACTGTTTTGTGCTTGAGCACCACCAAGTCGTGTTTTACTGTAACTTCAGCAGCTCCAGGCACGAGAACAAAAGCGCCAATCTCATTGGTCGGCCAGTGTTTAACGCAGCGAGTCAAACCAAAAAAAAAAAGGCCAAGGCGTTTTTAAAAAAAATTACGCTTTTATGCCTCACGTTTTGCGCGTCGGTGTGCACTCTCACATTGGCACCCTTTGTTTAGTCACGAGATGTTAAACATCGGCAATAATAGCGCACGATATTGGTCCCGGTGTAAACAAGCCTTTAAACTCCACAGAGTAAGATAACTTCCATTGTATTTTCACCTAAATTCTGTGTTTTCCGTTTCATTTTTATGGGTTCTGTGTTTTATGACATAATACAAATTTATCATCAAAAATGGTGTCTAATAAAGTAAATGAATAAAACCTTAAAAAATGTAATCAATCTTTTAAAATGTAATCAAATTAAAATATAACAAAGCAATAAGCCACAAGAAGCCGTGGTTTACAGTGAATTTATAACAGCTAAGGGGCGTTGTTAGACGCGAAGCGGAGTTTAACCCACTTAGCGGTTATAAATTCACTGTAAACCACGGCTTCATGGGGCTTATTGCTTTTATAAAACGGTTATTCCATATACGTAGAAGCAAGGACCGGAACTATCCGTTTTATAACATTTCATTTACAACAAAACATTGAATTTGTTTTTTGTCAACCAAGATGCTGCACAACAGAACTCTATAAATTAAAACATGGATTAAAAATGTTTATGGTTGATGGTTAATGCAGCTGGCCCCTCAAGCTATTTTGAGTACTTAGTGATGAAATGTGACATAGCACTGATTTTCACCTGCCATTATGCCTTTGCTTGCCAGCACCATGACAGCGGTGAGGCCGACGCTGAAGATGGCACTCTGACCGAAGTTGAGCATGGCCAGAGTAGAGGTGGTCTTCAGAGAGGACGACTCATACACCTTCAGAAAACCATCATAACGCTCGGCCTCATACTTCTCATTGTTGAAGTACTGAAAGAGAAAAACACCAGAGAAAGATCTGGTTGAAGAAGAGCACAACAGAACAGCTACTAAAGGAAGGTCATGACGATGATGAGTTTAGAGACATATGAAAGACACATTCGATAACATGTTTGAATTTCTTTCTACTGATATTTTGAAGAATACTGGTAACCAAAGAGTTTTTGGTCACCATGGACTTACATAGTATTGTTTCCACGCTATAGAACTCAAAGGGGAAAAGCAAATGTTACTCACACAGCAACTCATAAAGGTAAGGAACAACTTCAAGCAAATTACAGCATTTTTTATTTTTTTGGTAAACTACTCCTTTAAGCATGGTACTAAATTATTATATTGACATATTAAGGCATTGACGTACCAAGATATTACAAGAAATAACATGATATTACCACTGAACAAAACAAAAAAAAAACTTTTAAGTGTCTATCTGCTTATAACCAGTCTCTGGGCTGTGAAATCAAGCATGTAACACGACCCGTGTCACATGAAGACATGCTGGTGATGCCTCAATCACATATCCAGATGTCATTAAAGCTACAATCGCATCTCTCTAAACAGCAGCAGCTGAGTAAACCAACGGCTAATGCCTTCACAGGCTCAGAGATGATAGTGAGCGGCTCAAACATCCGAGTCTCTTCAGCAGGGAGAATGATCGGAAACACAAGAGCGCCACAATTAATTAGCTCTGAAATGTGACAAACAGTGGTGTGGCGATAAACAGCGTGGAGGACAGTGAGGATTATGAAGAGCAGCAGAGATAAAGAAAATAGGATTAGAAATGGAGCACTATGCTTTTTCAAAACATTAATACATGGCCATAAATTTGGCCTAACAACATAGCTTATAAATCCAAGACATATAAATTTCACTCAGATGATTCTTTTAAAATAAAAAACACCACTACTGTTTGTAGCAGAAGAGCAGTGCTTGATTTTTATATCAACAAAAACAGCAAAGCAACGTAAAATTGTGTCTAAAAGTTAATAAATACTAACTTTTTGTGTATTGAATGTGATATACACACATACACACACACATACACGCGCATATATATATATATATATATATATATAATACACATAGCCAGAAACAAACACACATATAATATATAGAAGACACAACATATATATATAGACGACGCACGCACACACACACATATATACAGTGGGTAAGGTAAGTATTCAGACCCCCTTAAATTTTTTCACTCTTTTTATATTGCAGCCATTTGCTAAAATCATTTAAGTGAATTGTTTTTCATCATTAATGTACACACAGCACCCCATATGAGGGGGGGGGGGGGGGGGGGGGGGGGGGGGGGGGGGGGGGGGGGGTCAGAAAAACACAGAATTGTTTGGAAATTTTTGCAGATGTATTAAAAAAGAAAAACTGAAATATCACATGGTCCTAAGTTCAGACCCTTTGCTCAGTATTTAGTGAAGCACCCCTTTTGATCTATACAGCCATGAGTCTTTTTGGGAAAGATGCAACAAGTTTTCACACCTGGATTTGGGGATCCTCTGCCATTCCTCCTTGAAGATCCTCTCCAGTTCTGTCAGGTTGGATGTAAACGTTGGTGGACAGCAATTTTTAGGTCTCTCCAGAGATGACCTCAATTGGGTTTAGTCAGGGCTCTGGCTGGGCCATTCAAAAACAGCCACAGAGTTGTTGTGAAGCCACACCTATTTTAGCTGTGTGCTTAGGGTCATTGTCTTGTGGAAGGTAAACCTTCGGCCCAGTCTGAGGGTCCTGAGCACTCTGGAGAAGGTTTCGTCCAGGATATCCCTGTACTTGGCCGCATTCATCTTTCCCTCGATGGCAAACAGTCGTCCTGTCCCTGCAGCTGAAAAAACACCCCCACAGCATGATGCTGCCACCACCATGCTTCACTGTTGGGACTGTATTGGACAGGTGATGAGCCGTGCCTGGTTTTCTCCACACATACCACCGCTTAGAATTAAGGCCAAAAAGTTCTATATTGGTCTCATCAGACCAGAGAATCTTATTTATCACCATCTCACAACTCCATGCGGGCTCTCATGTGTCTTGCACTGAGGAGAGGCATCCGTCAGGCCACTCTGCCATAAAGCACCGACTGGTGGAAGGCTGCAGTGATGGTTGACTTTCTACAACTTCTCCCATCTCCCGACTGCATCTCTGGAGCTCAGCCACAGTGGCCTTTGGGTTCTTCTTTACCTCTCTCACCAAGGCTCTTATCCCCCGATAGCTCAGTTTGGCCGGACCGGCCACAGCTCTAGGGGAAAAGGTTCTGGTCGTTCCCCCCCCCCCCCAAACCGTCTCCATGTTAAATGAAGATTGGGAGGAGGCCACCGTGCTCTTAGGAACCTTAAGTGCAGCAGACATTTTTTTGTAACCTTGGCCAGATCTGTGCCTTGCCACAATTCTTTCTCTGAGCTCTTCAGGCAGTTCCTTGACCTCATGATTCTCATTTGCTCTAACATGCACTGTGAGCGGTTACGGTCTTATATAGACAGGTGTGTGGCTTTCTTAATCAAGTCCAATCAGTATAATCAAAACAGCTGGACTCAAATGAAGGCGTAGACCCATCTCAAGGCTGATCAGAAGAAATGGACAGCCCCTGAGTTAAATATATGAGTGTCACAGCAAAGGGTCTGGATACTTAGGACCAAGTGATATTTCAGTTTTTCTTTTTTTGTTTTAATTTTAAATCTGCAAAATTGTCAACAATTCTGTTTTTTTCTGTCAAGATGGGGTGCTGTGTGTACAGTAATGAGGGAAAAAAAAATTAAACTTAAATGATTTTTAGCAAATGGTTGCAATATAACAAAGAGTGAAAATTTTAGGGGGGTCTGAATACTTTCCGTACCCACTTGTATATATCTCAATATATCTATACAGTATTAGACAGACACACACACATATATATATATATACAATATATATATATATACATACATACACACACACACACACACACACACACATATAGATATATATATATATTATATATATATATAACAGGACACACACACCACATATGTGTATCGTATGAGCTTCGATACGTGGCGCAGAAGACGGAAGGCGCAGTGTTTGGCGCTCCAGTGTTGTACTGTTTGGTCGTGGTTTCCGTTTTTGTTTTCAAACACGATCAGTTTCACCAGGGATGAACTGCTGGACATTCGGCAGTACACACCACCCGATATTTCACCGGTTTTCGTTTATTCTGATGTTTTGCTGGACATTGTAGTTGGCGGAGCTGCTGTGTTGATCAAATGCTTCAGGACGCGCAGACGAGGGAAGCGAGGCGGCGCGCTCGTGAAGCTCAGGAAGCACGGATTCAGAACACCGTTGCCGAGCATCCATATGGCAAACCTCCGCTCTCTACCCAACAAAACGGACGAACTACTTCTGCTCTCCCAGACAAATAAGGATTTTTCACACTCTGCTGCTCTGTGTTTCACGGAAACCTGGCTGAATGACGCCATTCCGGACAGCGCGCTACAACTTCCCGGCTTTCAGCTGTTCAGAGCGGACCGCGACGCAGAATCAACGGGGAAATCACGCGGCGGCGGGACATGTTTTTACATCAACGAAAGGTGGTGTACAGATGTTACAGCGTTAAAGAAGATGTGCTGTTCTGATCTAGAAGTGCTCTTCATTAACTGGAAGCCGTTCTATTCGCCGCGGGAGTTTCACTCGTTCATTCTCGTGAGTATTTACATCCCTCCGCAAGCACACGTGAGCTCAGCTTTACAGAAACTCGCTGATCTGATCACAGAGACAGAACAACAACACCCGGACTCTGTTTTAATCATTCTCGGGGACTTTAATAAAGCAAATCTTTCCCGTGAACTGCCAAAATACAGACAGCATGTTACATGTCCCACCAGAGACAGTAATATACTGGACCATTGTTACTCCACAATAAAGGATGCATATCGATCGGTCCCCAGAGCAGCTGTAGGACTCTCTGACCACTGCCTGGTTCATCTTATACCCCACCCTCCCACCCCCCCAGAACTTACAGGCATAAACTTAAATCTGCTAAACCTGTAGTAAAGTCTGTAAAGAGGTGGACCAACGAAACAGAGCAGGCATTGCAAGCCTGTTTCGACTGCACTGATTGGAGTGTTTTTGAAGCAGCCACCAACGATCTGGATGAGCTCACGGAATCTGTAACATCATATATCAGTTTCTGTGAAGACATGTGCATCCCTACCAGGACTCATTTAACATTCAACAATGATAAGCCATGGTTTACAGCAAAACTTCGTCATCTTCGTCAGGCCAAAGAGGACGCCTACAAAAGGGGGGACAGAGTCTTGTACAATCAGGCCAGAAACACACTGAAAAAGGAGATTAGTGTGGCCAAGAGGAACTACGCTAAAAAAACTAGAACACCAGTTTTCTGCGAATGAGCCTGCATCAGTGTGGAAAGGCCTGAAGGACATCACCAACTACAAGACACCATCCCCCAGCACTGAGGCCAATCAACAACTTGCTGAAGACCTGAATGAGTTTTACTGTAGATTTGAAACTCCCAGTCTAACACCCCACACCCGCTCTGAACATCTCTCCACACAACCATCAACACCTCCTGCAAACCCCCTCTCACCCATTCCTGCATTTCAGATCAGTGAGGATGATGTGAGCCAGGTCTTCAGAAAGAACAAGAAAAGAAAAGCACCAGGCCCAGACGGTGCGACACCAGCCTGTCTGAAAACCTGCGCTGACCAACTGGCCCCCATCTTCTCACAGATCTTCAACAGATCACTGGAGCTCTGCGAAGTCCCTGCCTGCTTCAAATGCTCCACCATCATCCCTGTCCCAAAGAAACCCAAGATAAATGGACTTAATGACTACAGACCTGTGGCATTAACGTCTGTGGTCATGAAGACATTTGAGAGGTTGGTGTTGGCTTATCTGAAGGACATTACTGGACCCTTACTAGACCCCCTGCAGTTTGCTTACCGAGCAAACAACTGTGGATGATGCAGTCAACATGGGAATGCATTACATCCTGCAACACCTCGACAAACCTGGGAATAACGCATGGATCTTATTTGTGGACTTCAGCTCGGCCTTCAACACCATCATCCCAAACCTCCTCCAGACCAAACTAACCCAGCTCTCTGTTCCTAGCTCTATCTGTCAATGGATCACCAGCTTTCTGACAGATAGGCAACAGCTAGTGAGAATTGGTAAATTCACATCCAACAACCGCACCACCAGCACTGGCACCCCTCAGGGCTGCGTCCTCTCCCCACTGCTCTTCTCCCTCTACACCAACGACTGCACCTCTAAAGACCCCTCTGTCAAGCTCCTGAAGTATGCAGATGACACTACAGTCATCAGTCTCATCAAGGATGGAGACGAGTCTGCTTACAGACAGGAGGTTAAAGAGCTGGCTGTCTGGTGCAGTCTTAACAACTTGGAGCTGAACACCCTCAAAACTGTGGAGATGATCGTGGACTTCAGGAGGAACCCCCCTGCACTCCCCCCACTCACCATCATGGATAGCACTGTAACGACAGTGGAGTCATTCAGGTTCCTGGGCACCACCATCTCTCAGGACCTGAAGTGGGACACTCATATTGACTCCACTGTTAAAAAGGCCCAGCAGAGGTTGTACTTCCTTCGCCAGCTGAGGAAATTCAACCTGCCACAGGAGCTGCTGAAACAGTTCTACTCAGCCGTCATCGAGTCTGTTCTGTGCACTTCAATAACTGTCTGGTTTGGTTCAGCTACAAAATCAGACATCAGAAGACTACAGAGAACGGTACGGACTGCTGAAAGGATTATTGGTGCCCCCCTGCCTACCCTCCAAGAACTGTATACATCCAGAGTGAGGAAAAGGGATCAGAAAATCACTCTGGATCCATCACATCCAAGCCATCTCCTTTTTGAACTTTTGCCGTCTGGTTGGCGTTACAGAGCACCGAATACCAGGAAAGCCAGGCTCAAGAACAGTTTCTTTCCCCAGGCAATCTACCTCATGAACAGTTAATGTTCTCCCATTGTGCAATTAAAGTACAGTATGTGCAATAACCTTATACTTATTTATCACCCTAAACCCTAGTACAACTTATTTTATTTTATTCTATTCCTATTCCATCTATAGCACACCTGTACATACAATTTATTCTTTTTTTGTGGTTTATATTTATGCATGTGTATTTTATTCACATCTCATTTTTATTATCTGTGTGTTGTTGTTGTCTCCGTGTACTGGAAGCTTGTGACACTATAACAAATTCATTGTATGTGCAAACATACTTGGCAATAAAACTCTTAGATTCTGATTTCTGATATATATACTATATATATATATATATATATATACATCTATATATATATTAGATATATAGGAAAAATACAGACACACAAACAACATATATAAACACACAAACACACAAATATATACACACCACACACCAAATATATATATGGACAGACAGACAAACAACACAGATATATATATATATTATATTATTAATATATAGACAGACACACACACACACCACATACACCCACACAAAAATATAGAATATATCTTATATATAGATATATATATATAGACTAAGACACACACACACATATATATATATATCTATATATATATATTTATAGGACAGACACACAACACACACACATACAACCACACAAATATATCATCATAATAATATATATATATATATATATATATAGACAGACAGACAGACAGACAAACAAACAAACAAACAAACAAAATAATAATATATAGACAGACACCACACAACACACACAATATATATTATATATATATATATAATCTATAGACAGACACACACCAACATAACCACAAATATATATATAGGACAGACAGCCACACACTTCAACGGTTTAGGAAAATCTGAAAATATTTATTATATTTAAAAAATGGTTTTCGATTTTATATAGACCGATAGACTTCTATATAGACAGACATACAGAGATAGATTATATTTATATAGAACAAGACACACACACTATCAATTTATTTAATAATTAATAGAGAGAGAGAGAGAGAGAGAGAGAGAGAGACAGACAGACAGCCAGACACACACCCCAAACTTAAATATACATTATCTAGATTATATATACAGTGGGGAAAAAAAAAGTATTTAGTCAGCCACCAATGTGCAAGTTCTCCCACTTAAAAAGATGAGAGAGGCCTGTATTTTCATCATAGGTATACCTCAACTAGGAGAGACAAAATGAGAAAAAAAAATCCAGAAAATCACATTGTAGGATTTTAAAGAATTTATTTGCAAATTATAATGGAAAATAAGTATTTGGTCAATAACAAAATTATCTCAATACTTTGTTATATACCCTTTGTTGGCAATGACAGAGTTCAAACGTTTTCTGTAAGTCTTCACAGGTTTTCACACACTGTTGCTGGTATATTTCGGCCCATTCCTCCATGCAGATCTCCTATAGAGCAGTAATGTTTTGGGGCTGTCAATGGGCAACACGGATTTTCAACTCCCTCCAAAGATTTTCTATGGGGTTGAGATCTGGAGAAAGGCTAGGCTAAATGCTTCTTACGAAGCCACTCCTTAGTTGCCCGGGCGGTGTGTTTGGGATCAGTGTCATGCTGAAAGACCCAGCCACGTTCATCTTCAATGCCCTTGCTGATGGGAGGAGGTTTTAACTCAAAATCTCACGATACATGGCCCAATTCATTCTTTCGTTTACACGGATCAGTAGTCCTGGTCCCTTTGCAGAAAAACAGCCCCAAAGCATGATGTTCCACCCCCATGCTTCACAGTAGGTAAGGTGTTCTTTGGATGCAACTCAGCATTCTTTCTACTCCAAACACGACAAGTTGAGTTTTACCAAAAAGTTATATTTTGGTTACATCTGACCATATGACATTCTCCCAATCCTATTCTGGATCATCCACATTCTCTCTAGCAAACTTCAGATGGGCCTGGATATGTACTGGCTTAAGCAGGGGGACATGTCAGGCACTGCAGGATTTGAGTCCCTGGCGGCGCAGTGTGTTTCTGATGGTAGCCTTTGTTACTTTGGTCCAGCTCTCTGCAGGTCATTCACTAGGTTCCCCCGTGTGGTTCTGGGATCATTTTGACCCCACGGGGTGAGATCTTGCGTGGAGACCCAGATCGAGGGAGATTATCAGTGGACTTGTATGTCATCCATTTTCTAATAATTGCTCCCACAATTGATTTCTTCACACCAAGCTGCTTACCTATTGAAGATTCAGTCTTCCCAGCCTGGTGCAAGTCTACAATTTTGTTTCTGGTGTCCTTGACAGCTCTTTGGTCTTGGCCATGGTGGAGTTTGGAGTGTGACTGTTTGAGGTTGTGGACAGGTGTCTTTATACTGATAACAAGTTCAAACAGAGGCCATTAATACAGGTAACGAGTGGAGACAGAGGAGCCTCTTAAAGAAGAAGTTAAAGGTCTGTGAGAGCCAGAAATCTTGCTTGTTTGTAGGTGACCAAAAAATTTTACCGAGGAATTTACCAATTAAAAATCCTACAATGTGATTTTCTAGATTTTTTTTCTCATTTTGTCTCTCATAGATGAGGTATACCTATGATGAAAATTACGGGCCTCTCTCATCTTTTTAAGTGGGAGAACTTGCACAATTGGTGGCAGACTAAATACTTTTTTTCCCCACTGTTAATATATATATAAGATATATATACAGACATACAGGCCCAGACAGAGGATAGTTATATAACAGACACACACACCCACACTTCAACGGTTAGGAAAATTCGAAAATATTATTTTAATTTAAAATAATGGTTTTCTATTTTTAGCATACTTTAAAATATAATTTATTTATCTGAAGCTGTATTTTCAGCATCATTACTCTAGTCTTGTTTACCCCAGTTTCTTATCAATGTTGAAAACAGTTGAGCTGCTTAATATTTTATTAATTGTTTATTTGATTTATTTTGTATTTTGGAACATGGTTAACTGTTATACTTTTTTCAGGATTCTTTGATGAATAAAAAGTTACCGAACGAACAACTGTTTCCAACATTTTAATAACTCAGCCAATTAGAATGGTTTCTGAAGCTCATGTGACACTGAAGACTGCAGTAATGATGCTGAAAATTCAGCTCTGATCACAGCAATAAATTTTATTTCAAAGCGTATCAAAACATACAAGTTGTGCTGATATTTCATGGTGCCACTGAGAAAGATCAGGTACATCTTGTTAGTAGTATAATAATCGCAGCACCTTTTTACCACATAAACGGACGCAACTTCCTGCCGGTCATGACACTTCTGAAAATTCATAGAGCTCATCAACCAGCAAAGATCGGCCAATTATCAGAGGAAGTGAAATGTAAGGAGGATTGTTTGCAGTGAGCCGCTTTAAAGACGAGTAGTGCTGTCAGCAAGCGTGTTTAGAGAGAAACAGACAGATACTGGGGTATATGAGCTAGTGCAACGGATCTGGAGTGGGTGGAGATCTCATTATGCAAGCACACCGGCTTAAAGTCATCCTAAATCCACATGCATTGACACCAGTGACAGGAAACAAAGCTTGGCACGAAACACATCTGCTCTTAACAAGAACGCACACTAGTTTGAGCTGAAGGGCAGAAGATCTGAGGCTTGAGACTGAGCACAACAGCTTGTTACATAATACAGGGCTCCAGACTGCAAATAAAACGGTCACATTTAATATTATATAAATGTAATATTTTTATATTAATAAGCGAGTTAAATTTTTGCTGAGATCGCCACTGGCGACTAAATAAATTAAAAATATTTGAATAAAATCTAATGTAATGCCTTTTTCCTGCTTGTTTTGCGATCACAACATTTATGTTGACGTAATAAACTAGCTCATTCAGTGTTTCAAACTGCGGAAAATGTGTAAAGCTTGTAAACAACGTAACAATCATTTACCTCAGAATAACCATTCAGCGTCCATAAGCTCATCAGTCAGCTAGAAAAAAAATAACTATAAAGAAGAGCATCATGCTAAATATATGCGCTATATTGCATATCCATATTTTTACTTAACCTGTTGTCTACAAGATAAGAAACAATGCAAGGAGCTAAAGATAAAATTCAACATCTCCTATATAACTGCATGTTACTAATGAAGAAAAACAGGTGTGCAGGTCATATGACAGCATTTATTGGATGCATTGAGGAGGAGCCCAAACTACACTCAATGGCCAAGTGATGCTGACGTAGTTACAGTCTGTGATATTGGCACAGATTCTGTGTACTACACAATTATTTGTGACTGTACACAGTTCTTAAGTTGGAAAAGTCGTTTAGTTCCCACTTTAAGTGAACCTTAGTCCCCAGGACATCTAACAAGATGGATTAAAATGCTGATAAAATGAGACATAAACACATGAAAGTATGACTGAAATGTTAAAGTGTTAAGAAAAAATTAATGAATGAATGAAACCACTTTTATTCTGTGGCACTTAAAAAAAATTATTTGGTGCCTAATTTTGCTTCTTACAGAAGCCATTGGTTTCTTAAGTGACTTTTTTGTGTGATTTTTCTGGAGCCTTGTAATAAGATACTTACATATAAACAATCTGCAAAGGTGCCTGAAGTATTTAAACTATATTTACAATTGAAACTGAATTAGTTTCATAATTAATGAATTTCACAACATTATTTCCGTTTCAGATGTAGCCTAAATTATGCAATCACTCAGTACTATCAAGTTTCTACTGAGTGACTGCATAATTTAGGGCTACATCTGCAACCTTGTTACTTGTAAACTTTTTCACAATAATTACATTAGAATGTAACAAACCAGATTCTCATTTCTTACATTCGAATTGAACATTTGTAATTGTATACATTACATTTCTATTAACTTACAATTCTGTCAGAAGAAGTCTTTTCTTCCTCTCATGAACACTAATGAAGATAATTGTATAATCCCCTCATAATTTTCTGTCCATCTATCGAAAAATCTAGCCAATCAACATTAATCTTAAAATAAAGGCTTAAGCTTAAAAAAAAATATTAAAAACATTATAAAGGAAATCCGTATGAACTGAACAGAACTGTGTTTACATGAGTCAAGATGGCCTGTTGACAAGAGCAGTTCCAATACTGTCTGCATGAACGAGTAACCAAATCACGCCTGTATTATAGATGACTACAGTAATATCAAACACATGCATTAAACTGGAAAGTCTCATCACATCTGACACAACAAGAGTCCAATCACTCTGAGAGGAGAGCAAAGGATTTGAGTTGCAATGCAGTTGTCACTCCTGTAAATACCTGAACTGTGTGTGAACGCAACCAAATTAATGACACAAATACAGGACTGACAACCGTATTGTGCTGCTGTGTGAGTGTGGTCATACACAGAGCTGACAGATTTCACAAATCTACTCAGATTTGCAAGCTCTTGATTCAATCCAATTTGGTTGCAATCTCGATTTGATTAAATTTTCGAACAGATATTGTTTTCATTTGTTGTGCGTCTCCAAGTGTTTGAAGTCACATTCATAGCACAGGCATTGATATGCTTGATCTCCAGGGAAAACAAAAACTGCTAGGGATGCACCGATACCGATACTGCGCTGCTGCACTCGTACTCCTACTCATAAAAATGCCCCGATGCACATGTTTAGCTTGCTTTAACCCTTGTGTTGTGTTCAAAACCCTATAACACTTGTGGTGTTCCAGGGCAAAAAAGACCCGAACACCACATGAGGGTTAAAGGCCAAAGTATACTTTTTACTCCTACACGAGGGTCCGCATACAGTTAGTGTGACGCAAATTACATCAGCAAAATTGTAGGCGCGCACTCGTATAATGTATAACGAGTGGTTCCCTGCATTATTTTAGGAAAATGTCTTGTGATTACAGTATTGAGCTGCTCTAATGTGCCCTTAAAATGAACAGTGAAAGTAACAAAAGCTTATACAATACATTTTATCAGGTATAATTAAGTGTGTAAATAACTGTTTGCTAAATGAAGCCAACTAACATGATTCATATTATTAGTAGTATTATTATTATTTTGTTTCTGTACCCAATATTAAAAAAAAATAATTAAAATGCTGTGAAAATACAGGTATCGGTATTGGCGAGTACCAAAAATTAAAGTATCTGTATCATTCTCGAAAAAAGATTGAAGTCGAGTGTCAAATTGCGACAATGCCAATCAAGGTGTTTGTTTTTTTGTGAATGCTCAACTGTTGTAGGTATTAGGGGTGGGCGACATGACCAAAATCTTATTTCACGGTATGAGAAATTTAGTTTCACAATAACAATATATATCTCGATATAGCTATTTTTTTGTTATTAAAATTAAGAAAAAGGAGCTAATTAAAAACACAGTAGAACAAATAAATATGAAATAAACTTAATTTATTCAGCTACAGTAGGTTTATTCAACATGCAAGAAATTTTACAGAAATTGAATGAAAGCGTTCTAAAAAAACACTGGCATAGTCGTCACTAGACGATCAAACATGTAACTGTTCTTATTAAAGGGTCCATAAAGTGATTCAGTCAGTGCAGTGAGTGAAAACTTAATAATGGACAGACCCGCGCCGGTATAATAGGATGCTGTCCCTTTAAGACCAATCCAATACACTGATACACACCCAACTGTTTACGTTTATTTAACACACAACCTACTGTGATTATGTGAATAATCCACACGACAGGCATTATGACATAACTATGTGCATATTTGACCAGTCCCACAGCACAAAAAAAAATTAAACCAGGAAAAGAGATCTGTTTTCGTGATCGCATGCTGTCTGAGAGAGGCGCTTTCTGAGTGTGTGCTTTGTGTGTCAGTCAGTGCGAGCAGAATTCGTTATTTTTCAGTTTATTGCGCTTAATAACTTTATTAAACATCATGCACGTCCCAAATTCGTGATCGCATGCTGTCTGAGAGGCGCTTTCTGAGTGTGTGCTTTGTGTGACAGTCAGTACGAGCACCGCATTTAGTTATTTTTCACTGCTTATTGCACCTATTAACTCTATCAAGTGCATCCCATTCTTTATTTTCTCACTCATGCATGTTTCCTTATCACTAAAAGGTGAATATAACTTTTAAGTAGTACTATGTTACGCAGATACATTTGCAAAATCTCTAACGATAGACACTTTATTCTGCAGTAACGATCTATACTGTCATAACACCAGCCCGACTAGGTATTGCCGGTATCATGTAGGACATGAGGACGATTCTATTTTTTTAGGTTCCAACTAGGATTCCATCCAGTCAGAGTTTGATATTTTGAGCCAGTTATTGTTACTCCAGATATTGTAGTCATTTGTTTCGTATCCTAGTCCTTCTAGCTATTAACTCTTCCCGCCCCGTCTCAATATTCTGATCTAAATATTGAATCGTTACTATGAAATCAATACTGTCAACCCAGTCTTACATAGAGTACATCAGATATGCATAACGGACAGTCAAAGTGCAAACCACTCCTCGCCTTTTATCTCACATCCGTGTCAATTGTCGTTGCCAGTTCCGACCGCTCCCACAACCCTCTATGCCTCCAATGGTAAAGATTATGTTGGCGAGAGCCCCTTTGTACTTGTTTGCTGTTAAGAAACATAAAAACTGCTGTCACCTCTCGTATTTCAATCCTTTTAATACCTAATTATAAGCACTACACTCAAACAAAGAAGTGTTGTCGGATTTACTCGGGCATGTCACAAATGTCGCAATGACAATGTAGTTTTTCATTTGACCCACCTTAACGGTTTCATAATTGAGGAGAGAATCGATAGCAGCGTTTCCAGCCTCATTATCAGCCTTATTCATCTCGATTCTGAAGCGCGTCCTGATCAAAGACACAGACAGTGATTAACACAGCAGTGATCAACACAACAAACAATGACTGCTATCTGACAGACTCATACAGTACCTCCACTGCGTAACAGCGATGGTGAAAGCGGTGTATGCCGAGAGCGTCCCCACAGTGGCCAGAGCAAACTGACCGCCACATTTATAATACTGCAGAGAAACAACAAAACAGCTGTGAGGAACTGTAAGAGAGCGTCTTCATATGCATGACATGGATTGAGTCTCCAGAGACGAGATGCATCATTTATCTCCATAACCCACACTCATATTAATTTTATCCAGCATTTTCACCATTTCACACTCTAATGGAGTGTGACAAATGACGAAATGTGCTGTTGGAGCTAATGTTTCTGCCATCACTAAAGATGCTGTGGAGGTGAATATTAGGCACATTAGGGAAACCACAACTCAAGACTATTAATGCTCCTGGTATTAACATCTCCTGTGAGCACTTGATTGTATTTCATTGAGGGAAGAGTCTCTGACTACATACTGTACATGACTTTACATCTGTGAGCTGAACTTTGGATGTGTGTGCTTTTACATGATTTGTGTGATGTTAGGAATACTGCAGTCGTCAGGTTAAATCTGGTTTCTGTATGGACTCACTGGTGTCTCAAGTGAACTCTTCATTGATTATTAGTGAATAAATAACTTCTAACGCTCTAATCCTTACACAAAGCCATCGTGTGAGATTTCAGCTCATTCTTCGACCACATGCACTAGCATGAGGGTTAATGATGTGTTATACTCAAGAGCGTCACTTTACTAATGATGTCCCGCATTAGCCTGGGAAATAAAGAATTCTTTTATTCCATATATTCACTGTTATGTTATGTTTGCATGGTCTGGTGAATGTCAATATAAGCAATAGTAATTTCCAGATATTACTAATTTAGTGTAAGAAGATCCACTGAGGAAAAGACACTGCATAATCACCATAAAATCTCTATTTGACTGTATCTTAGCATCTGTTGTTGCAGCTACAGACAGTGTGCTTGTTAACACAAACTCAAAGTGTTTTATGCCACATTCATAGCACAGGCAGTGAAATGCTCGTCCTGCTGATTATCTCCAACAAAAACAACAACTCTGTTTTAAAGACTCATAAACTGCAACAGCTATAACAAAATGCAATTTATAGAACAGATTTGACTCATTATACTGTTGGGTAAACCATATTCGAGGTTGTTACCAAATACTGACAACGCATCAGTGGATTTTTCTGTAAATTTCAGTTTTCAGTTTACGCTCTTCCGCTTCAGCGCACACAGCTCCAACAGCAATGCACAACATTAATAACTATAATTGGGACTGTCATATACATTACATTATAAAGAGAACACTACTGTAATAAAAAGTTGTGAATTCTTTGGGTTTATTTGCCGTTTTTCAGCGCATTGTTATGGGAGGAGCCAAGAGCACATCCACTACAAATCTGACCAGCACGTAACGTAGTTCAAGATCACTTGTGCATTTGCGTCTTTTTGTGCATATATAATTTGTAATATTATGTTTATGTTGTATAAATATCTGATTCAAATATAGCCTAATTAAACCGCTAACCCGAGTTTATTCAGCGCTTCAGCTATGCTGCTATTTGAAACAGTTGCATTAATTTGTTTCTTTTTCAAAATCATTGATGCATTATTAATAATAAGTTATAACCACCACTTTTATTTGTATAGTGTTATTTTCATCAACAATATGCTTTAATTAAAATCATTTCATTTTTGTCTGTGTGGAGGCTATTCAGTTTTATTTATCCATGCATTTTGATTCTTTACACGCAAGTAATGTTGTTCAATGACTTGTTTGAATTATTTTATTTATAAGGCTTTTTTTTGCATAAAGAAAGTTGGTAAAAGGAGGTTTCAAAATAGGCTGCTGTAATGTTTATGTTTGATTTATGTTGATGTGTTTGGGACATGGCTTTTAATGGTGAGACAATTTTTTGTAGTCAGACTCTCAAAAATTATTAAAAAATGTTGAATTAGATTTATCGGGCAAAATATCGGTTATCGGTATAGGCCTAAATTTTGATATCGGTGCACCCCTACGTGACACCACGATAACATCAAAACATTAAAAAAATGTCAGAAGTATTCATACAGTGTTCAAACTACAGCACGGAACATCACAATATATACCAGCCTCCTCTGTCTCTGAGTGTTCTCGTGTGACAGAGGACTTCTGCACTGCGACCCAACAGGGCGCTTATTTGGAGAGCGAGATGATGCACCTCTATTTTTCCTGCATTTCCATCAAAAACGCGGTTATACCTGCATCATAGCCAAAGCAACCCATGCAGATAAGTTGGTTATGAACTTAAAAAATCTGGTTTGTCTGCAGTCTGAACATAGCCTCCTATCCCTATGCTACTGAGCTGAGACAACTTGCTTCCAAAATTTTGCTACAGTTTCACTAAAGTGACTACACCTTTACAGTGATTTTACCACAGTTAAAGAGAGGTTTTGGCACTCTTCAATCTTGTGTCAATGAACAGCCTTTATTTGTGGTAAAATTGTGGTTTATAAACTTACTAGCATGTGAGGGACATAATTCTGACTTACCAAAATGCTGCTGACTAGCATCATTTCAAAGATCGTAGGCCCCAGGTTAAAGACCAGAGCGCTGAGCACAAAGCTGATTCCTCGAGTGCCACGGTCGATGGCTTTGGACAGCGCTCCCGTCTGCCTGCTCAGGTGGAAGCCCAGATCCAGGTTATGAAGATGAAGAAAGACGTTCTTGGCTATCCTCCTGATGGAGCTCTGAGCCACTTTCCCGAACACTGCGTTCCTCAGCTCATTGAAGAGAGCGGACCCGGCGCGGGAAACACCGTCTGAAAACACACGCCTGCACCGTCAGCATAACAAAAACTTAAAAGCACAGAAAACAAAAATTAGATGAAGTGTGTGCCACTTCATTTACATAGTTGCTGGAGAAACAAAGGGAGTGATTGCGTGCGGCGTTGACAACTTCCAATAAATTAGGAGTTATTGGAGGCAGTCACAGCAGCACCCTCATGCCCCTGGCAATGACGAAAATGAAGACTGCACATTATTTGCATGTGCGTATGCATGAATGTTAACAAGCTTCAGGGAATATTCACAGTCAGAGGCTGGAAAAACACTAGACTGCATGACAACAGAGTACGGTGACTTCTTCCTCTTCACAAAAGAACACCTAAAGCTCATTAAACCTGCCAGCTTAAACTCTTCTTGACCCATGAACAGATCCGACTCACTGTAGAGCTGCTTTCCAACATTAACACCATCTAGGTAACAAGAGCCTTGTTAAGGCCAGATATGCTTTAACCATTTAAGCCCTGAAGGCAATTTTGCCTCCCTGAAGGTGTTGTTTTTTTCTGAGTGATACACAAAAATAATGAATCATAACTCCAAAACTGTAGCAAGGAGAGTCATAAGGTAGGTATTGTTTGATAGAAAACTTTCTGTATTTTTAGGGGGAAAAAATCTTTACATTTGGACATTTTCCTGCTTAGAAATAGTTGATAAACTGTAAACAAAACAAAAAAAATGTGTGCTCAAGGGAAATTATTTTTTGGTGATGTTCCTCAACATGTGGGCTGTATGTGAATTTTGTGGTGATATCATGAAGTAATCAAAAGTTACAGCATTTGGAGCCAAGGTAGCCTTTTTCTTAGCCCTTGACTGTTTTGAAATTATTGTTTTCTGAGTGACATACACAGAAGTAATGCCTCGCTCAAGTTTAGTCAAAACCCCAAACAATTATGCTTGTTTTATTCTACTCTGTGAGACCTTTCAAATGACATATGACACATGACTATCTGAGCTGTATGATGTTTCTGACATATTAAGAGCACACGGCACAAAAAACTTTGAATTTTTTTTTTTCTATTTATCAGCAAATAATGCAGCACTACTTAGGAGTTAATCAAAGTGGTCACATGCATTGTAAAGTTCCAAGTATAAGCTATGTCAGGTGTACTTAACAGTGAACGTTGGAAAAAAAGTATTTAGTCAGCCACCAATTGTGCAAGTTCTCCCACTTAAAAAGATGCGAGAGGCCTGTAATTTTCATCATAGGAATACCTAAACTATGAGAGACATGAGAAAAAAAATTCCATAAAATCACATTGTAGAATTTTTAAAGAATTTTTTTTTGCAAATTATGGTGGAAAATAAGTATTGGTCAATAACAAAATTTCATCTCAATACTTGTTATATACCCTTTGTTGGCAATGACAGGTCAAACGTTTTCTGTAAGTCTTCACAAGGTTTTTCACACACTGTTGCTGGTATTTTCCATGCAGATCTCCTCTAGAGCAGTATGTTTTGGGGCTGTCCGCTGGCAACAACGATTTTCAACTCCCGCCAAAGATTTTCTATGGGTTGAGATCTGGAGACTGGCTAGGCACTCCAGGACCTTGAAATGCTTCTTACGAAGCCACTCCTTTGTTGCCCGGGTGGTGTGTTTGGGATCCTTGTCATGCTGAAAGACCCAGCCACGTTTCATCTCAATGAATGCACTTGCTGATGGAGGAGGTTTTCACTCAAAATCTCACGATACCTGGCCCCATTCATTCTTTCGTTTACACGGATCAGTCGTCCTGTCCCTTTGCAGAAAAACAGCCCCAAAGCATGATGTTTCCACCCTCATGCTTCACAGTATGTATGGTGTTCTTTGGATGGAACTCAGCATTATTTCTCCTCCAAACACTACAAGTTGAGTTTTTACCAAAATGTTATATTTTTGTTTCATCTGACCATATGACATTCTCACAGTCCTCTTCTGGATCATCCAAATGCCCTCTAGCAAGCTTCAGACTGGCCTGGACATGTACTGGCTTAAGCAGGGGAACACGTCTGGCACTGCAGGATTTGAGTCCTTGGCGGCGCAGTGTGTTACTGATGGTTGCCTTTGTTACTTTGGTCCCAGCTCTTTGCAGGTCATTCACTAGGTCCCCCCGTTTGGTTCTGGGATTTTTGCTCACAGTTGTTGTGATCATTTTAACCCCACGGGGTGAGATCTTGCGTGGAGCCCCAGATCGATGGAGATTATCAGTGGTCTTGTATGTCTTCCATTTTCTCATAATTGCTCCCACAGTTGATTTCTTCACACCAAGGTGCTTACCTATTGCAGATTCAGTCTTCCCAGCCTGGTGGAGGTCTCAATTTTGTTTCTGGTGTCCTTTAACAGCTCTTTGGTCTTGGCCATGGTGGAGTTGGAGTGTGACTGTTTGAGGTTGTGGACAGGTGTCTTTTATACTGATAATGAGTTCAAACAGATGACATTAATACAGGTAACCAGTGGAGGAAAGAGGACCCTCTTAAAGAAGAAGTTACAGGTCTATGAGAGCCAGAAATCTTGCTTGTTTGAAGGCGACCAAATACTTATTTTACCGAGGAAATTAACAATTAATTCTTTAAAAATCCTACAAATGTGATTTTCTGGATTTTTTTTTCCCTCATTTTGTCTCTCATATTTGAGGTATACCCATGATGAAAATTACAGGCCTCTCTCAACTTTTTAAGTGGGAGAACTTGCACAATTAGGTGGCTGACTAATTACTTTTTTGCCCCACTTGTATATTTACAAGATTGAACTGGCACTCTTTCACTGTGGGTAGGATGTAACTATTCACTCAACCACTATTTGATTCACGTTTTTTTTTTTTTTTTTTTACAAAATGAGGTTTAAAACAAATTATAAATAAATGTGTCCTTTTATTATTGCTTGGACAAAATGCTGCATGTTTCTTTGTGAAATTGAAATATATCACTATAATAATATACTAATATAGCATTTGCATGTCATTGCTCTTTTGTTGGTTTTGATTGCTTCTATTGTCCTCTTTTATAAGTAGCTTTGCATAAAAGCATCTGCTAATGACAAAATTTTAATATAATGGTAATGTAAATAACAAAACTAATTGAAATGGTTAAACAACAACCGCCAAATCACATAAATACACCATAATAAATACTTCATAGAAACAAAATAAGGCTTTGTCTGTAGCTCTTTCCATTGGGAAAATTAGAGGCAATCACTTCCAACTATATATCATTAATGTTTAATAATCACTCATTAAACATAATAAAATATTTCCAAAACAAAGATGCTTGCATACCGGCACTGAGGTTTTTAAAGCTAATTAGATTGTATACTTTCTAAATTTTGAAGCCAACATAAGGTGACTTAGTTTTGTGAAACATACATAAAATATCCATGAAACCGAAACATCAACGGCGAACGAGGACGCAGATTCCTCTCTCCATCAGTTGCTCTTAAAAGCGTTCCTTCCTCTCCGGGGTTCTGCTGTACCAAAGCACGCTGTCACTTATGAACTTAAATCATTATACGAGGCAGAGGAAAATCAAAATACCATCTCAACTTTCAAGACCGTAGTTTCCCCTCAGACATGATATAAACAGCCCTAACTTTGATCGTGATTTGTTTTTTTAAGCAGCTCAACCGATTTGAATCGTCACATTTTGAATCGATTTTCAACCGGCTCGCAGTTAACCGTTACATCCCTCGGAGGGCTTAAATAGTTTTGTACAATGCATTGCTTAAAGCAACAAGAGTATTTTGAGTTGTCCAGTGTTTCGAAGCAGCTTTGCCAGCATAAACTTTCCAGAAACTTTGCGGTGTGTTAAACCCTGCCTTGGTCCATGAATTTGTCAGAACAGGAAGTAGTGTATGCATTAACCGCATACTTTGGTGGCCCTACTATACATGCATTTTACCCCCCCCTAAACCAAGTGGAAAAGAAGTTCAAGTGTTAGTGCATTTGGGCTCCATGTGTGTTTATTGGTAAGCTCACTTCAAATTCTGATATTGGGACAAACCCGCTTTGTGTGGTCTACGCTCCTGCGCTCTCGTGTGCTCCAGACCGAGCAGACTGTCTCCGTTCACATGACACAACGCCAACCAGACTGCTTCATGGCTCTTTCAGTAATCTGCTTCTATTGTCCTCATTTGTAAGTCACTTTGGATAAAAGTGTCTGCAAAATGAATAAATGTAAATGTAAATATACAGTGCCCTCCACAAGTAAATATGCTTAAAAGATGAATACGAGACAAAACTACAGAATGTCACATTTTATTATTAGCTGTTTCAACACATTTATGTTTTACCTAATAAAAAGGACAGCACTTTTAGAGTTCATTCCACTACCTGATGTGAGCATAAGTATTGGGACAGTTGAACTTAAGGCAGATGTAAAAGATTAAAAGGTATTATTTAGTTGCAGATCCCTTGCATGAAATCAGAGCAGTGAGTCTGCGACCCACAGACATCCCCAGACTCTTGGTTTCATCCATTTAAATGCTTTTCCCAGTCTTTAATACAGCCGATTTTAACTATTGCTTGTTTTGGGGAGTTTCTGCCTTTACTCTCCTCTTTAGGAGTCCCTCTTTAGAGAGGCTGGCGAATTCATGTTTTTCAGTATAGGGGTGTGCAATATTGGCAAAAATGATATAATCTCGATATTTTCTGGGATTTTATCGATAACGATAATTAGACGATATTTTACGGAGTGTGTTGTTATGCTGGTATCTTAAGGACTACCGTGGACAGCTGACTCCTGAATTTTTTTAATATTCTTCATATTCTGTGTGGTTGTCGGTTCATACTGATAGAAATTAATCTTTCCAATAAGTTTAAACAGATTTTTGCATTTTATGGGCATTTTTTACCTTTATAAAGCCATTTTTTCTAAATGTGTGCATCATCTTTTGAGTCAAATTCTTAATTTATCAGTGAATTAGAATAATAAGACATGTGGGCTGTTACCAAGCAAATGAAATCAACACAGAAGCTGCATCTGAAGTGGCATTTAGATGTATTTACACACATGTATTTTGTTTATTGCAAGACATGAATGCATTTAACCTGCAATACAAATGCATAAATAATGTTTTGTTTTTAACATAAAACGTTGAATACTGCTATTTGAAATGATTTAAAATGAAAAAAAGAAAAGAAAAAGCCGAAATTTGAAATTAAAACAGCCAGCAGGTGGCAGCAAATAACTGTTAATAAGCGAGTCACTGCGATTGAACCGAATCATTAAACGGTTGATTCATTCAGGAACAAAAAACCATCATGTTGCTCAGAGACACAAAACAACACTGTAGCTATATTGGAATGATTTTTGTTGGCAAAATCAAAATCAAGCAATATGGTGTCTAAAACGTAAGTCTCTTAATTAACTTTATATTGTTTATTGAATTCAATGTCACATTTGTAATCATGGTCATTTTTGGAGAAAAAAAACAGCACTCTTTGTGTATTATTAACTATATGAAATTATATAAATGTATAAATTTTCTGCCCCCATTTCTTGAATTTGTGATCATTCTAAATGCATTTTAATAGACTGAATCATGCAGTGAAAGAAAACACTAAATGCGCACACGCACTAGTCTAGACTTCACGTAAGGTATGCGTGCGCTCTGTAGGGATGTTTTGAATGGTTTTTGCAAAACACTCGATAATGTCAAATCGCACATCTTTAAAACAACAATTACGATATTATCGCAGACGATATATATCGCACACCCCTAGTTCAGCAGGATTTAAATCTAGAGATGGACTTGGCCAATCTAAGACCTTCCATTTCTTTGTCCTGATAAACTCCTTGACTGAGCTAGCAGGGTGTTTTGGGTCATTCTCTTGATGATGGGTAATTGTTTAAGAAACCATTGTGGTGAATAATCTTTTCTCTCTGCTAATTCAGTGGTATGTTTTAGCCAGGAATTTGAGGTCAATGCTGTCAAAGTGACGAGCATATGAAACACAAACCTAGAGCAGATGCATGCATGACAAAACACATTACAATGAGTCTAAAAAGCAATATTGACAAAACTTTTGGGGAAAGGTCAGTTGGCGCTTAATATGCAGCACGCTTCCCAAAATGAAGTCAAACACCTGCCAAGACAGGAGCAAGCAGGACTCACAGCCAATCAAAACAGCCGTTGCCATGGTAGCCACCGTGTTTGGCGCGTCGTTCAGGTTCAACATGTGTCCCGACATCTGGTTCAGGCCGTCCACCGCATATTTAAACATGAAGGGCACCATCACATTGGTTATCTGGAGGACAAGCAGAAAAAAGGAAAGGTTGATGTGAGCACGCCAAGTGTTTTTCTTGGTTCCTGAGTGCACTGATGGGCAGAGAGGCATTAACAGCCTCCTGCAGACACATCTGAAAATGAGTTGCTTGATGCATCCACTAATGGAATCGAAACGGTTGTTAAAGCTAATTAAAAGCTTGCGGACAGCTGCTGGGTCATGCCAATAAACAGCGGAGCATTAGCCGGGCAACATTTCTCTTGAATCTGGCCCCACTTTGGCTCATCCCTTTCATCGTATGACTTATTTTAGGTGAATGGCACATTTCTATGCCACACGATGGCGAATCTTGAGTGAATCTCATGAAGCCTTTTAAGAACATGTCTAGGGGTGTTAATTTGGATGGTTCATCACGATACGATCTGATATCAATTCTCATAGCCAGCGATACAATACCTCAAAAAATTCTGCAATAGGATTCGATTCAGGGGTATATCGATCATTATTATGATATTACGTGCATATTTTACACAACCATTTACTTTTTATTAACTCACAAATGCAACCAAAATATCGAACATGAACATTTATCTGAAAATTGCACATCATGTACCACAATTTGTGGACATCCACAAAAAAACTAAAACTTTTTATTTTTTTATAACAAAGAAAATAAATACTTGAACAACAAACAGCAAAAAAAAAAAAAAAACAAGGTCTTCATCAGATTTCGTGCTAAAAATCAATGGTGTAAAATCAAGTGAAAATCCTCACTAGAAAAACAAAAAATGTTTTAGAAAAAATATGCACATGTAGAAAAATAATATAAAAAATGACAAAAATAAAGCTGCTAAAAGTTATATTTATTTATTTCGCTGCCCTGTTACTTCGTCTTCTGGGCACATGCAGGCTCAATCTAGAACTTTCTACCGATAAACAATACAAGCAAACACACAAAAATACAATTAAACAAACACTTTTCAGATTTTTCAGGCAGGCTAACATAAGGTTTCAGGGTACATCAAATGAATAAACATCTGCATGTAACTGCCCCAGCTCTTGTAACGTCTATCAGGTAAAACAGATACATCTTTATGAAAGATATTAAACTTATTCAGTCAAGAGCAGTGAAAGATTTTGTTCTTTGTCTACAAACAGTAGCAGGTTTATTAGTCTGCTGTCACTAAGACAAAATGCACGGATCCATATTACTGATACATAATTTTATTTGGTTTGTGTTGAGCCGGCGCAAAAAAGAAGCGACAGAGAACTCAATTCAGTATTTCAGTATTTTGCCCTACAGGTATTGAAAAAATCGCAAACACACTACTCAGAGGTAATGTGAATGTATTAGGGGTGTAACGGTACGCGTATTCGTACTAATCATTTTCAGTACGCATGTGTACCGAACAAATACAGCTTTGTTTTAACCACTGGACGAGCGGAACTTCCTTGGAAAATTCCAGATATATTGTTACTTTTGATAAGGAACAAAGTCTCATCTTTCAAATTATGTCCTTTTTCAGGAAATTCAAACAATAAATGCGGTTTTGGTGTGGCGTGATAGATCGCTGTATAAACGGTTCAAACGGCAGCGCGATCATCTCTTCCTCTTTACTACTAGTTTTAATGCGAAATAAACATGAATGAACATCTCAAGCCTCATGTAATCGCTCAATCAGTGTTTCAACCGCGAAAAGACGGCAATAAAACAGCTTGTAAACAAAATGTCACGTAGCATTTAATTTACCTCATTCAATCATCAGTGTCCACCGCTCGTTAGTGCTCTATAAATGAAGTCTAGAGAAGAGCATTTCGTGAAATGTTAGACTATATACTCATTATAGTTTACTTTACCTGCTAGATATGTCTTATTTAATATGTTTAAATAAATCTGTTATGAAACATGTTATGTGAGGCACTGTGTAAATTATTATATTTCAACAAATAGAAAATGTAGGCTATAATTTAAAAGTTAATTTAAAACTGCATTATGTGCAATTTACATGTTTGCATACAATTTTTTAATTTGAGTGTTGATTATTCTATAAAAATAAATAGTAATTGAATTCAAGTTTGGGCTCTGTTGTTAACTTTAACCTTATAATAAATAATGTAAGAGAGCTACCTATAGTTTAGAGGTACAGTTTTATCCCTAAGAAAATTTTAATTGTAATTAAATTGATTTAAAGAAAGAGCCATTTGTTCAGTAAACCACTGTCTAATAAAAATAAAAGCAATTTTATGTTTAGTTTTTTCACCCTGCTGTACCAAAACCATACCGAACTGTGACGTCAAAACTGAGGTACGTACCAAACCGTCATGTTTGTGTATCGTTACACACCTAGAATGTATACTCGTATATATCGATTTTTTTATGCATTGTGTCAAAACATCATATTGTTACAGGCCTCTCGTTAGACATCTGAACTATACATTGTTACACCCCTAAATATGTCCTGGTTGCATTTCACGCCGAAAAGATTTTGCATTTTGACATTTTTCATGGCAATTAATCACATTTTCTACCCCAATTACCAAATAACTATGATGCAAAAAATATTGATATCACATAAACTGTAAAGAAATTAAACACAAATAGGGCTGCTTTGTACATTTCTTGAGAAACAACAAAGTAGTTAATTTAGAAAATAAAGTGAACATGGCAATGACCCTATATGACAGATTCTGTGACAAACTCACATTAGCACCGAGCCACCTGAATTGTTGATTATGGCACTATTCGTTGTACTGTCTTCCATTTATGCTGTTTTAAATTAAATTAAATTGTACATTGGTATGTTTAAATATACTGAGAATCATCAATGAGTGAGAATTTTTCAAGAAAATCTTGAAACTGTCTGAATGAATTCTGTCGTCTACTCAACCTCATGTTGCTCCAAATCTGTATGACTTACTTTCTTCTGCACAACACAAAGATAATATGATAAATGTTGGGGTCCAAACCACACTGGACTCCACTAACTTTCCTTGTAAGGACAAAAAAACAGACATTTCAAAATAAATTTCATGTTTTCAGCAGAAAAAAAGAAAGTCATGGAGGTTTGCTTTTACAGGGAGTAATGTCACTACAAAGCAAAGCAGGGATGCGTAGCGTACTAATTACTGCACTGAAGCCTCATTTGTGGACGATAAAAATGAGCTGCCAACACCTCAGAGATATCACTATCAAACAGCACGCATCCATAGCAATGCCCTTTTCCAAGAGCACAGAGTCGGGAGGCAAGTGGCTCTAAACCAGATTTAGTTACTAACAGGACCACACAATAGCCGTCTCAAATGTACTGCATGAGTCAAACAAAACCGGTCTATTAGGAAGCTGAAGGATTGACAAGCTTTTCTTATTTTCTTGTTCAATAATAGTGTACAGTTTTCTACATGTTGAATTCTGCACCATGGGGCGATAAGATGTCAGGGGTCAGACCAGCTAATAATAAAAGAGTTATCCGTTTATGAAGCCCTCGTCAGTCTTTATCTATGTCTCTAGACACATGGGCAGATAAGGCACATGAAATCTCACTGGCCCCACCGATGGCGCAACTGAGTTGGTCTCGCTAGTTTGTTTATACACTTGTTTACTTTCAACAAACAAACTACATTGTTTCTACTCCCATAAATCAACAACTACAAATTAATAGTTTTATGTCTCTCAATTGATTTTTATATGCTATGTTGTTTGCATTGCAGTACATTACTTCATTAAATGTGCTGCATTGAATATTTTGACTGTACTAAAGAATAAAAATAGCATAATATGTTTGCAGATATTCAGGCAAAATTTGGTTTTTGAAAATGTGTTCAATTTAACGATTTACTCGTGGAGCCATATTGAAACTCCATTATCTCTGGAACTGAACAATATAGGGCCTTAAAAATGAAGATGCCAAAAGGAAAGTTTGTTAAGACTCAATATCTAAAAGGGCATTAAGATATCTTTAATACTTTTTGAGTTACAGGCCTGCAAACTTTGGAGAAAAAACTTGAAAAGTGCTATTTCCTCATTTTTGAATGGTCACCATTGGCACATAACGCAACAAAGATTGCTAAAGTCAACAGATTATACTAGTAGACCTACCAATCTCTGTGAAAAAAATAACATGATGATGCCGCCATCTTTCTGAAGTCATTTTTATCCCCCTGTAATTTGGTTCTGAATCTAAGGCGAAAATTGCCGTTTTGACCCCCCTCCACAAAATAGTGGATTACTCCGTAAATATTCATCCATGACATTTAACATTTTTCCTTTCATCACTATACATGTGTTTGCCTTGCCTCAGAAAAAAATATTAGCAAAATCAAAAATTTGAGCTGGGGACCTCTCGTTGAGTTGACACGCAATGACCCATGAGTGGATTTTAGTCATATTGATTAACTCGACATTTTTATTCCATGGCTTAATTTAATGTCTGAAGTTTACTTGAAAAAAATGTGTTCAAAACTTACAAAAGAAAAAACTTTCAATGTGAAAAATACTGAATTCAGCACCAAAGATTTTTCATTGATATTTCTAGGATCTCAGGAAACACAGTAAATGAGTGAAATGTCATCAGCAGGTCATTTGCACTGAGAATATCTAGCTGTCAAAAAAATAAAATAAAGTGTCAATAAAAAAAAAAACTTCTTGGTGTCAATTAGTGCAGACAGAAAAGAAAAATAACAAGGGATGCACAATATTATCGGAGCAATATCGGAATCGGCCGATAATGGCTTTAAATGTAAATATCGGCATTGGCCCGATATGAAAAATTATGCCGATATGTCTTGCCGATAACAGGAATACATTAAGGCCCAATCCCAATTCTATATTTTATACCCCTTCCCCTACCCCTCCACCTACCCATTCCCCTTGTCCCTTGAAACAGAGTGTGGTGGGGTAGGGGTGAAAATATTCCCCTAAGAATTGGGACACCACTACTATACGTCACACGTCATCATACGTCGTCTAGCTCCTACAATACACACACCTATACTGGTGTGCTGGTGTGTGCATTAGAGCCTTTAATTACCATTCTATATTAATGCGTTGCTTACTGACACACACACACACATTAGATATCATGCAGCTAACACATCCAGGAGCAAAGAAACTTGTCAACGCTGCCCCATGACTTTTATTAATAACAGTTTAAATACTGAATCGCTACATTATATTTTCCAGCAACGAGAGGATAAAATCGCTGTTTTTGAAGTAAACTCACTCTAAAAAGAGAAACGCACAGACGCGCATATACACGCAACTTTCATCTCTCTGAGTCTCTCTCGAATTGGCAATATTTGAAGAAAGGGTTTAGCAATTTATAATTATTGGGGGGACTAGCCCCCCTCAGTGTCTACGGTGGTTATTGCCCTGATCAGACATGAAAATGTTGTGGCACTATCGTGCAGTCTGTAATATGACATGACGTTAGCAAACTTGAGCGATTTTTTGCAAACATTTCTTTTTTCCTCCTTCCCTTGAGTAACATAACCGAAATATGAACTCACGATTAACGAACATAAAACAAATGTTTACTTTGTTAAAATCTTTATTAATGCCAAAAATGCTTACATTTATTTGTCTTTTTGTTCACTCGGGCAGCTATGTTACCGCTGAAGCCGGTTTACGCTGAGATAATTCATACCCCTTTGTTTGAAGTGTGGTCCCGAAAAATCTTAGTTTGAAGGGCTATCTGGCCCTTCCCCTACCCCTCCAAACAGAAGATAATCAAGACACCCCTACCCCTTCACGTGAACGCGCGAAATGGAGGGGTAGGGGAAAGGGGAAGGGCTAAGGGGTAGAATTGGGATTGGGATAACCGCTGTGCTTCAGGGGGTGACTAGCGTTAGATACGTCAGCATGTTGGCCATTCTTGAAGCAAAGTTTTGCATGATGGTTAGATTACGGTTTTGGATCTTTTTTTTTTTGCCTGCATTTAAACTGAGAATGCATGTACAGAATGACGAGTTCAGTGTATGATAGTGTAAACGGTAATAGCACGTGCAGCGGCAGCCTCCCCTGGGTCCTAATACCTGCTAGGGCTGGGCGGTATATCGAGTTTGTACCTACAAGTAAGTCTATTTTTATGACAGCACTAACAAGTGCTATCAAGTGACTGTAATGGGGTAATCAAAATAGCCCAACACAGTGGCTCTCAAACTGGGGTACGCAAACAAAAAACTAAAGTTTTGGCATTCATTTAATTCTACCACAACTTAAAGTAACATTAAAACCGAAAATGTCTTTCTGACAAGCAAAATGCCACTTCTAATGTAAAAACAAGAAAATGGGGGTGCCGTAAACGGTCAAATACATGATATCCAATCAGCTTACCTCATCTTGCATGTGATATGATGCCAGCTGTATATGCTGCTTCAGCAAATCGCGCTGCTGTTCAATGTATCTTTAAAGTAGATCTTCACTTAATAGCATGAAGCGCAAATATTGAACCACTGTACATTGAGATCGATTGAAACTCTCTTCGATACAGACACACTCTGTGCGTGTTATTGTTTAAGATACGAGCAAGAATGCAAATTTCCCTGAATATCCAAACGATGGCAAATGTGACAACATTTTTACAACAGTTCAATAAAAAAAGGTAATATTAAGTGAACATTTTAAATTTTAAATGTAGCCTACATTATAAACAGAATATTGTCATGTTTGTTCTATTTTGCAACGAAATAATAATAGTTCCAACAAAATCTGTAACATCTGGTGTGCGTCTCCAAGAAACACAGCGGTGTTTCGTTAGTGAACGAATCGCGATTGAACGATTGGAGGAGTGCAGTGAAATAACCCATTCATAACTACAACATTGCTGGTTCGAATGTATGAATGATGAATGAATGAATGACTGTGATTAGTCATCATTTATGCTTGATTTATTAAATTAATAATACACTTAATGGAATGTTAAGAATATGACATAAAACATAACATACAATTAATAAGGATAGAAAAGCTTTGCCTCTATAACACAACTAACACAACTCTGTGCTTTTGTTATCATTTATTTTCAGGTTTAGTTTAGTGAATTTAACTTCGCTTAAAAGCATTATTTTTGTTTTTAGATTGCAATGTTACAGTGTTAGAATGAAATGTGATTTTAACCATTTTTTGCACATAATATAAAGGCTTACATGGTTACATTCACTTTATTTTCATAGCCTTTAATATGTATTGTTTTGTTGGACAACATTGGGCGGTAAGTGAAATGTATATATATATTAAATAGATTTTTTTAAAATACAAATACAAAAACACCGAGATATATACCGTATATCGCAAATTGGCCAAAAAATACAGAGATATAAATTTTTGCCCATATTGCCCAGCCCTACTACCTGATCCGTAAGGGAGTTTTAATTACGTAGGGGCACTGTTGGCTACTTTAATAAATGAAAGCAAAAACACAAATAATATTTAGACGTGTTTCTGATTAAATCCGTAGTGATGACAGAAATTGATCATGAGTATCGTTAAAATTAAATATTTTTTATATATACTGATTTATTCATTAACGTGCATGTTGTGCATGTGTGTAATGTGTGCGATTTTCAGAATTTTTACAACTCTTGCTTTAGACCATTTTCAAATGTTAAATCTTAAAATAAAATGTTAAGGTTACCACTGCATCTTTCTGAAAAAAAAATGTAGCAACTGAATATAGTTTATTTATAGTTATTTTCAAAACTTCAATGTACTGTCATTATAAAATAACTTCATTGTTTATTTAATTCTAACAAATAAGTTCTTTATTAAAAACTAACCAAAATTAAAAATAATTTGCTTATAATTTCTGCACAGGAGAGACTTGGTGTCATTTCCAAACAAAAGGAAATATACCTGTATCAGCATCGGCTATCGGCCAAAAAGAGTTGAAAAATATCGGATATCAGATATCGCAAAAAATCAAAACTTAAAAAATAACATACAAATAGCGTGTGACAAAAATGGTTGTTAAAGTTGGCGTGATGTGAGGGATCAAATTTCGACGATTTTCTGACATGTATGGTTCAAAACGATACAAATAAACCGTTCAGAACGGACACCTCATTCTCACGAAAAAAGAGCATTATGAAACATGCAAACCAAAATAATCATTCCCACTTCCAGAACCCCAGATACAACTGTTTTGAATATGAAGTAAAAAATTGCACTGGACCATCAGCAAATCCGTAAAACAGGTCTTATGATGGTAACAACATAATGTATGTGCAAAATTACAATGTATATTCAGTAGTATTTACAAACTGAGGAATTTACAGAGTTATGCAGCGAACGAGTAATACTGAAAGACTGAGCTCTGTAATGCCACGGTTGACTTGTTAGAAATTTGAAATTCATAACTATTGCTGAAGCTGCTGTGAAACAATATATATGTATAAAGAGCTTTAGTGTGGTAATCGATATTCCACCGAAAGATTTTAACATACTTTTAATTGCAATAATTTCATATTCAATCTTCAATTGATAGAAACAACAAGGACAGCCTATTTATAATATTTGTTTAATGTCCTCTTTTTTATGACTTAAGGCGAGTATCACTAAAACCAATCATACTGATGTCTCTAGGATAGTTTTTTCCCCTAATATTTAACTATTGCCTACAGTCATTCAACATTACAGTATAATTGATTAATTTTAACATTTATTAGACTTTAAAAAAACAACAACTTCTAATTTAAGTTAACTTAAAACAATCCTCACATAAACCTATTATAATAAATATAATTTATCTGTGGCCTTAAGAAATATACAGAAATTTAATAAAGTTTTCAAACACTAAATTCTAAATTATACTCTAAAAAAATGGAAAAAGTACTGGTACATTTGCAGACATTTCGGTTAACTAAAACAACACAATGAAGTGCAAAATTCAAAGTACAGGTAAAACACCTGTGAAAACAGCAAATCCCTTCAAATTAATACAGTACATTCATTGTGCAGTTTTTACAGATTTTTTTACAGTGTAGGATGACACAATACTGTTTATACTGATATAACTCGATGTTGCGAACGCATCTGGAAAATAATGAAGGACACAGTGAGCTGCTGTGGTTAAAGTGCAAGTTGTCCTAAGGATGAAATGTGCTTCATGTTAAAGTGCCCCATTATGGCATTTTTAAGGTTCCTAATATTGTTTTGGGAGTCTCCTACAACAGGTTTACATGCACGCAAGGTCAAAAAAAATGTTTTCTCTCAAAATAGGCAGGTAATCTACTCATTTTCCAGCGATTCTCAAACGATTCGTTTGAAGCAGTTCTGAGATTCAGTCTCTAAACCCCGCCTTGCCATGAGCCTACTCTGATTGGTCAGATGGCCCAGTCTGTTGTGATTGGTCCACCGCGTACAGCGTGTGTCGGAAACGATACGCCTGTTGCCATAGTTCAGCATTTTTAACCTCGACAGAAAATATAATCAATTATTTATATTTATTATTTATCATGCTTACAGGTTGAGATTCAGTGGAGCCAGTTGGTCCAAATAAACCGTGTACTGAGCTCATCTTTCAAGAGCGAGCGTTTGTGAATCCCGCGTTAAACTCCCCGAGATTAAAGAAGCAGTCGTCAGTAAAATGATGGGAACTCAAAAAAAGATTGGGGTTGTGCTGCTGTGAATTTTAACCACTGATTCTTTGCAGCCTCTTCATTTGGAAGTGAAAATAAAATGAATTTACTTTCACAGCGTCTTCTCGACATGATGTGAACCACACGACCAAGCTGCAGTGTTTGAGGGCGGGTCAAGTTGTTCACGGCCGACCAATGTAGAATAGAGGCGGGCATTATGCAAATCAGTGTCATGTAGCCGTCACAGAAGTGAGATTCAAATTACTGACGACTCGTTTAGGCTGTTCAGAGTCGATTCTTTCTTTTGGGAGATAATAACTTTATCGTGCACTTTCGGCTTTACAACTTTGCAGATCGTTTACATTCACATACAGCTACATTACACCCTGCAATGAAATGCGATATTCAAAAAGGCATAATTGGGGCACTTTAAGCACTTCAAATGAACTCATAAGCCTGTTTGAAGTGGCTTGCCCTCCTGCTAAAGGCATGTTCTGTTTGGTGCATGTGTTCCCTTAGCCTACACCTTATGGTTGCAACCTTATCTGTAAATGCTGGAAAGTGTTTCCATTTTCCACAAAGGCTATACTTGTTAAACTTCACTGAACGAGCTGTTGCGTCCCGTATTGCTTTGGGAGGCAAAAAAAATATATATATTTTTTTTTTTTAGAGTTTCATAGCGTTGTTCTACTGAGTTTATACTGTGACTCGACTCTCGGTTTACCAGAGTTTATTCAAGTCCTTTCTCGATGCACAGTGATGGGACCAGGTTAGTATGTCACGTGACTTACATCTTACAGCATGCAGAGTAAAGTTGTTTAAGCACACTAGGTTATGAGCGGGTGCCAACTGATGGATTTATGTTATTAGACAGCATAGTTAGTGTTGTTCCACGCTGAAGATGTTATTTTCTTTTGATTAGCTTAGAGTTTGGTTGGTGTTAGTGTGTTTACGTTTTATTGATTTCTTTTCTTTAGCACCGCTCTTGTCCCTCACTTTGTTATCTTAAATCCCGTACGTTTGTATATAATTTGTAAATAGATATTTATTTGTTTTGGATGTATATATTTGATTCACTGTTTATTGCATTATTGGGTGTTTTTGTTATACTGAATATTTTTTTTCTTACTAAAAGCAAGTTCAAATTCAGTTTTTGCTTCTGCCTTAATCTCACTCCTTAACAGAGTAAAGTATCTTACCTTAAATAATATCTTATTTATTCGATTTTTCATGCGTTACCTCCCACAACTTCTAGACGCCAAGTAATTAGGGAGACATAACAGCGCTCACACACGTCAAACAGAGAACGCAATAAAAATATGTTGCACCCAAAATTGGAAGCACGTCATATCAGCCGGTTCCAGCAGTATTGACAGACTTTATGTAAAGACAAAGTCATAGAAATAGTCAAAGAAAAGAAAAAAAAACATACCAAAATCTCATTGTACAATAACACCCCTAAACAAAACATATCAAAATACAAACAGCCACTATGTTAATTTTGTCACAGAACTAGAACTGTATAAGAAGACATGAAATTATATGGTGTTGGTATAATAAAGAAACGCACCTTGGCTCCAGCGAGGAGACCCAGCGATATGGCCACTCGAGCACGCAGGTCGGGTCTGTCCTTTGGCCAAACATACATCAACATGGCTCCAAGAATCTTCGAGGAGTTCACTTCCTTCAGCTGCAACAAGCAAAGGTATTGAGGGTTTCTTAGTTTAAAAAGCATAAAGTTACATCTTTTTTTTTTTCATTCACAACTTTCATTCTTAAAACATGTTCATTAAAGCCCAAACAGAATGTTTAAATAGGAGCATCCCAATTAGTTATAAAGTTAGGGATGTACAGTCAAACCAAAATGTATTCCGACACCTTCAACATATCACACATTATCACAGTTTATTGGCAATGGTTTAAAAAAAAACGGTCATAAAATATGACAAGAACTCAGAGAATTGTTGGGTATAATATGTCACAGTTTACTTTATTTTGCTATCATCACTTACATAAATGAACTATAGTGTCCTGCACCCACTAGTAAAAAAATATAAAAAATGATATCTGGTGTCTGAATAATTTCTGGTGTGCCTGTACATTATAATGTGGTGCACTGATGTCTGCAGATGGGGGCAGCAGAGATCCTCAAAGCCTCTGCAATCCGACTCCAGCTCAGCGCCATCAGCGCATGAGAGCAGCACAATGTACAAAACCAGACTGACAACATCGGCAACAACAAAAGCTCTCTGCCAGAACAATAAATCAAACTAGTTAGTCACGTTTGCTAGATGCGCAGATGAGGTGGCAGCCTACATAAACCGCAGACACCACATCAGGAAGTGTGTTTTGGGAACATGTGAATCCTCTTAACAGCCCAAGTGTCTACATGATCTAATCATAAACAACTGTACTCGACAGTTTAAAAGCTAGAGGAGGAAGAGGTTTTGTTTGTTTTGGATTAAAGAATCTTTGTTCATTTGCACTTAAACATTACAAATGATGGTTGACCGAGTGGTAAAATGAGGCTAATATATAAATCAAACAACTCTCAGCAATGGGAACCGTGTAGTTGAGCACTGACCAACCTGATTAATTCAATGATTTACATTTTCGGAGTTCTGTTTTAAATTAATAAAATAATAATATAATAATATAACAAAAAAAAAATCAAAATAATTAACTCAAAACTTTAACAATTAAATATTCAGGAAAATGTTGACAATAACAGGACCCTACGAAATTGGTTTTATTTTTTCAAAAGTTTTATTTTTTCAGATTTCTGCGTTTTCTGATTTAATACAAATGTATCTGCAAAAACTGTGGTAAACAACTTCATTTACAATTAAATTAACCTTTTAAAAAGCATTCTTCAAATGAAAAACACATCAGTTCTTTTAGAACAAACTGGCATTTTTGTCAAAATAATGTGCGCAAAGGTGAGGTTTACTTTATAATGTGTCTAAAACAAAAATTCTCTTGATGGATAATAATGTTTTAATAAACTATATTATTATTTTTACAATTAAGTAAATTACGTATACAGTAATATGTCATTAATTTCAAGTTTAATGTCTATGTTGTGAAGACCTTTTGAGTTTCTGAAATCCAGTGTTATACATTAAATTACATTCGATTCTGTGATCGTTGATGTCAGTCAAAAGAATGCGCGTGTTTTGCTTCAAGAAAGCAACCATACATTCGTGTTGTGTTTTACTTTCATTCTTTTATCTTAATTTATTCTTCATTCATTCATTTATAATCATTTCATTAATCCATTGAATCATATAACCATTTATAATAATAATTGTAAACCCTTTATATACTCATTTCATTGATTCATTAATTGATTAGTCATTGATTATTATTGTTTTTATATTATTTTCCCATTGTTTAGTTTTATGACTGTGTGTTTCAAGGGCTGTTTATCTTCATGAATAAAAGAAAAGTGGGACTATATATGGAAATTCAATGTTAATGGGATGTTGTTGTGAAGCAGTTTTGTTGGATTTGTGTTCGTCAGACAAAGTCTGAGCATTGAAACTTACGCAACTAAGACTATTCAATAAACTCTGCTCCTTTTTTATCACCATCACTTCGTCTCCTGCTTCTGCTCTTCACTGGCTTTGCTCAGTCAACATCTTGGCTGATAGAAGACTGTTCATACCGTTTTTGGTACCAGACAAGACTTGCTGTTAACGGCTTTTGGGTATTAGACAATTTTGCTGACTAGTTGTTTTGTTACCAGACCAAACAGATATTTTCTGACAGGTTCTGTTGTTTGGGGCTGGATCTGATATTTCAGTCGTGGAGGCATGATCTTCAGTAGTTGCTAGATTTTGATGAATGACTATGAAGACACACAAATTTGGAAATGACATGTACCAATTAACATTGCACAATAAGCCTAAGAATGGGTTTCAAAAATCTATTTTGATTTCACATTGTGCTTCTCTGTATGCTGTTTTTAATGAACAGAATACAGTGTTTCCCACAGGATTGTGTGGCAGCAGGTGACGTCACATATTCATCAGCATATCTATTGTGTCGTGTTTGCGTTGAGACCAGTTTTGGCACTTCAGATCTGTTCTACTCTCTGAACGGTCACATGCTGTTATACAACTGATTGCACAATAAAGCTGTTCTCATGTACATGTTTTCTGTTTCTCTTGCCATACATAAAACAAGTTCTAAGTGTGACTAAACACGACCCATTAATACTACATTAACCAGAAAAAAAAAGTTCGCTTAAACTATCTCCCTAAAAATGCTGATATATCATCTGAAAAAAACAACATACATCTACAAACCCAATTCCAAAAAAGTTGGGACACTGTACAAATTGTGAATAAAAACAGAATGCAATGATTTGGAAGTTTCAAATTTCAATATTTTATTCAGAATACAACAGATGACATATCAAATGTTTAAACTGAAAAAATGTATCATTTTAAGGGAAAAATAAGTTGATTTTAAATTTCATGGCATCAACACATCTCAAAAAAGTTGGGACAAGGCCATGTTTACCACTGTGTGGCATCCCCTCTTCTTTTTATAACAGTCTGCAAACGTCTGGGGACTGAGGAGACAAGTTGCTCAAGTTTAGGAATAGAAATGTTGTCCCATTCTTGTCTAATACAAGCTTCTAGTCGCTCAACTGTCTTAGGTCTTCTTTGTCGCATCTTCCTCTTTATGATGCGCCAAATGTTTTCTATGGGTGTAAGATCTGGACTGCAGGCTGGCCATTTCAGTACCCGGATCCTTCTACGCAGCCATAATGTTGTAATTGATGCAGTATGTGGTATGGCATTGTCATGTTGGAAAATGCAAGGTCCTCCCTGAAAGGAGACGATGTCTGGATGGGAGCATATGTTGTTCTTGTACTTGGATATACCTTTCAGCATTGATTGTGCCTTTCCAGATGTGTAAGCTGCCATGCCACACGCACTCATGCAACCCCATACCAACAGAGATGCAGGCTTCTGAACTGAGCGCTGATAACAACTTGGTTGTCCTTGTCCTCTTTAGTCCGGATGACATGGCGCCCAGTTTTCCAAAAAGAACTTCAAATTTTGATTCGTCTGACCAAAGAACAGTTTTCCACTTTGCCACAGTCCATTTTAATGAGCCTTGGCCCAGAGAAAACGCCTGCGCTTCTGGATCATGTTTAGATCATGCTTCTTTTTTGACCTATAGAGTTTTTGCCGGCAACAGCGAATGGCACGGTGGATTGTGTTAACCGACAATGTTTTCGGGAAGTATTCCTGAGCCCATGTTGTGTTTTCCATTACAGTAGCATTCCTGTATGGGATGCAGTGCCGTCTAAGGGCCCGAAAATCACGGGCATCCAGTATGGTTTTCCAGCCTTGACCCTTAAGCACAGAGATTGTTCCAGATTCTCTGAATCTTTGGATGATATTCTGCACTGTAGATGATGATAACTTCAAAAACTCTTTGCAATTTTTCTCTGAGAAACTCCTTTCTGATATTGCTCACTATTTTTCGCCGCAGCATTGGGGGAATTGGTGATCCTTTGCCCATCTTGACTTCTGAGAGACACTGCCACTCTGAGAGGCTCTTTGTATACCCAATCATGTTGCCAATTGACATAATAAGTTGCAAATTGGTCCTCCAGCTGTTACTTATATGTACATTTAACTTTTCCGGCCTCTTATTGCTACCCGTCCCAACTTTTTTGTAGCTCTCATGAAATCCAAAATGAGCCAATAGTTGGCATGACATTTCAAAATGTCTCCCTTTCAACATTTGATATATGTTATCTATATTCTATTGTGAAAAAAATATAAGTTTATGAGATTTGTAAAAATAATTCCATTCCTTTTTTACTCACAATTTATACAGTGTCCCAACTCTTGGAATTGGGGTTTGTACACTAAAGCAGCGGCGTATTGTGGTGGATTTGGATATATAACTTTTATTGTTGTGCGGCAGTGCCACTGCCTGCGCCGGAGAACAAAAACGAAGTGGGTATGGAAAGTTTTCAGACCCCCTTAAATTTTTCACTTTTTGTGATATTGCAGCCATTTGCTAAAAATCATTTAAGTTAATTTTTTTTCAACATTAATGTACACACAGCACCCCATATTGACAAAAAAACACAGAATTGTTGACATTTTTGCAGATTATTAAAAAAGAAAAACTGAAATAAATATCACATGGTCCTAAGTATTCAGACCCTTTGCTCAGTATTTAGTAGAAGACCCTTTTGATCTAATACAGCCATGAAACCTTTTGGGAAAGATGCAACAAGTTTTCACACCTTGATTTGGGGATCCTCTACCATTCCTCCTTACAGATCCTCTCCAGTTCTGTCAGGTTAGATGGTAAACGTTGGTGGACAGCCATTTTTAGGTCTCTACAGAGGTGCTCAATTGGTTTAAGTCAGGGCTCTGGCTGGGCCATTCAAGAACCGTCACAGATTGTTGTGAACACACTCCTTCGTTATTTTAGCTGTGTGATTAGGGTCATTGTCTTGTTGGAAGGTAAAACCTTCGGCCCAGTCTGAGGTCCTGAGCTCTCTGGAGAAGGTTTTGTCCAGGATATCCCTGTACTTGGCCGCATTCATCTTTCCTCGATTGCAACCAGTCGGCCTGTCCCTGCAGCTGAAAAACACCCCACAGCATGATGCTGCCACCACCATGCTTTACTGGTGGGACTGTATTGGACAGGTGATGAGCCGTGCCTGGTTTTCTCCACACATACCACCTAGAATTAAGGCCAAAAAGTCCTATCTTGGTCTCATCAGACCAGAGAATCTTATTTCTCACCTACTTGGAGTCCTTCAGGGGTTTTTTTTTAGAAAACTCCATGCGGGCTTTTCATGTGTCTTGCACTGAGGAGAGGGTTCCGTCGGGCCACTCTGCCATAAAGCCCCGACTGGTGCTGCAGTGATGGTTGAATTTCTACAACTTTCTCCCATCTCCTGACTGCATCTCTGGAGCTCAGCCACAGTGATCTTTGGGTTCTTCTTTACCTTCTCACCAGGATCTCACTTTACCTTCTCCCCCGATAGCTCAGTTTGGCGGACGGCCAGCTCTAGGAAGGGTTCTGGTCGTCCCAAACGTCTTCCATTTAAGGATTATGGAGGCCACGGTGCTCTTAGGAAGCTTAAGTGCAGCAGACATTTTTTGTAACCTTGGCCAGATCTGTGCATTGCCACAATTCTGTCTCTGAGCTCTTCAGGCCGTTCCTTTGACCTCATGATTCTCATTTGCTCAGACATGCACTGTGAGCTGTAAGGTCTTATATAGACAGGTGTGTGGCTTTCCTAATCAAGTCCAATCAGTATAATCAAACACAGCTGGACTCAAATGAAGGTGTAGAACCATATCAAGGATGATCAGAAGAAATGGACAGAACCTGAGTTAAATATATGAGTGTCACAACAAAGGATCTGAATACTTAGGACCATCTGATATTTCAGTTTTTCTTTTTAATAAATCTGCAAAATGTCAACAATTCCCCCCCCCCCCCCCCTGTGTTTTTCTGTCAATAGGGTGCTGTTTGTTGTACATTAATGAGGAAAAAAGTACTTAAAGATTTTAGAAAATGGCGAAATATAACAAAGAGTGAAAAATTTAAGGGGGTCTGAATACTTTCCGTACCCACTGTATGTGCATATTTACAGAAGAACTATGTTCATATGTATAAGCCCAAACAGTCAGTAAGAGACAGGTGCTTTTATACTCATTTATTGACGAGTCGGCTGCGGTACGGCTGATTGCGCAGACATCAGACGCAGAGAGAGGCGATACTGCGCTGGGAAAGTCAGGCCTCGTGCTCACGGGGCAGTTCTGGCGACATCTTACAACTGAATGAAAGCCAAGCTTCATCCAAAAATGTCACTAGGTTTGTCACTATGTACCTTTTATGGAAAAAAAATCACTAAAGGGGTCTGAAAGTTGCTAAATATAGTGCTAAAGTCATGGCCATGTCTGTGAGACATTAGTGTGGATATTGTGAGGGATATTGTGAATGTATGGGAAACACCATAATTAGCTCATCAGCTAATACAAGCGTCATGTTTTGTTTTAAAAATCCTCAATATGCAAGCTCAATTACATATAAAAAAAAGCCTTACCACATTTTTGGGATCTGCACTGAGTCCTCCACCTGCATTCCCGTGCCAGCACTGTCTCTCTGGAATCTGTAAATACTAAAACACACCGACTCTGTAACACTTCTGACAGCATTTTAGGACGAAAACATTTTTTTTATATATATATAATATTATATAATATATCTATATATAGATATATAGATATAATATATAATATAGATATCAATGTTTTAATTGCCCCACTACTTTTACTGCTTCTAGGATCTGTTGGCTGTTCTGACCTCTGCTGTTGGCCCATGCTGATGACGCTCGGCTTTGGCTTGACAGCTGAATGATAGTTAAGAAATATGAGGCAAGACATTTATATGAAATATTAAATATATTAATATTTTCAGTGGATTACTTTAGAATTATGTACATAGTTTAACATGTTTCCGAAATTGCATTATATATAAAAACCTCCTCTAAAAGATCATTTCAGCTGGTACCAGACCTTCACGGCCAATGAAAAGCCTGCTTAATGGGAATCAATGAGATTTCTTGTACAATATATCTCTAGCTCACCCCATAAGCACATTTAGTTTACCTCAATTCATTATTCATTCACTATTGTGCTCAAGCTCCTGAGTGACTGTTCAGGATCCCAAAATACAACTGATTGCCCTGAAAGCTGGAACTGTGTAATGCTTTGTGAAATATGATATTAGATCTGATGTGTGCTAAATTATATAGAAACTGAGCCTATTTGTTTGATGAATATCTGTACAGAATCCTAATGTTAGGAAAGTGGCTGTATATTTTCATCTATGTGAAAGTCTCAGTAGAAATCTGTTTGTTCAGTTCATTCCTTGGTTCAGATTCTTTGGTAAACATGCGCTTTGCAAACAGACTTTGGTGGAAACTATTGCAGCAACATGTTAATTCTAATGCCCGATCTGTGGTCAGTGATTTTTATGTGATATGTAAGGACTGATGTACAGCAAAATGCATCAGTAAATCTAATTGAGTTGCGGCCTTGGAACCAATTAACCTTATGTGTTTCTGAACGATTAAGATATTACTGGTCACTGGCATTAATGCAGTCATTAAGTGGTCAATTTCATTACAAATAAATTTTTGGATGAACAAAAAAAATCTAATAATCACTGAAATTTGAGTTTAAATTACAAACAAATTTAAGTTAATGTTTAAAATAAATAAAAAAATGCAGTCAAAAGTGAGCAAAGAGCACCAGAGGGTTCAATTGTGATCAAATTATATACAGAATGCAATCGGAGAACGCTCCCTTTATAATCACTTGAGCTGTCAATCATTCTCAAGTTCAGCGTGAGTGAGTTTCCCAGTGATTTGAGTTCTGCACATTCACCAAAACTCCCGTTATAAGCAGTGATGCTGTTTACGCTGCTCAATGAATGCAAGCTTTTATGCAGTGGGAGTAGATCTAAATATAATGCTTATCTAATGTCTGCAGCTCTGCTGTAATAGTAATAACATCAAAAGTGTTTCACTGTAAAACCTATTTTATATGCAAAGATGTAATACAATCATTGCAGTGAGTGTTTGCATTTAAGTCTAAGCATTTAAAGGGTACATCGGATGCAAAATTCACTTTTACATGGTGTTTGAACTTAAATGTGTGTTGGCAATGTGTGTACACAACCACCATATAATGATAAAAATCAACCCAGTGCTTTTTTTTTTTAATCCCCACAAATCATAAGCACAGTGGCTTAGGAAGCCATATGATTGAAAAAAATTTGTATGAGCAAATACAAACAATAAATGTGTTTTTACACTCTTTAAACGGGGGGTACAATGCCGTTTCATGCATTCAGAGTTGTTTACACTGTTAAAGAGTTGGATTCTCATGCTATGCATGGACAAAGTTTCAAAAAACAATTTGGACGTATGACAGTATTTCTGTGCCAAAAATCTTACTTGCGGGTTCGTACAAGTTTCGGAGAGTTTTTTTCCATCGTGGCTCTTCATGACGTAAATGAGGGTGGAACTCCTTATATGGGCATTTCTCCCGGAAGAGAGCGCCCGCGCACGCATCGACCAGAGCAAAAGCGAGATCGCGCCCATCAACGCGCTTCATCCAGTGGCAGCGCTGCACGGGACTTGCTCGGGAAGTATGTCTCCAATCCAAAGAAGTGTGTTTTTGGTTGTAAGGGAAAGATAACTTTGTTCAGCTTCCCAAAGAACCCAGCATTATGTAAACAGTGGATACAGTTTGTTTTTCCGGAGCAGCAATAGAGTTTCACAAGTGTGTTTGTTGACGAACGTTTTATAAACAAGGCCCAGTTCGACGCTGGATTTGCACATCGTTTGATACTGAAAGATGGAGCGGTCCCAGCTATAAAAGATCCCGGTCATGATTCTGAACTGCAGACGGTAAGTGAAACGGCATCAAATGTCTGTTTTGTTGGCATTCGGCGCTCAAGTGCTCGTCACTCTTTAGCTCCGCCCACGGCGTGCCTCCAGGAGCTCTGCTTTTTCCAGAGAGAATCGTAAAGCCGTATCTTTCTTTTATAAATATGGTCAAACTAAAGACTTTTTGGAGATATGAAGGATACAGTACTACTCTATAGGTACTCAAGATTAACATGAGATTGGGTGAAACTGTGTGTGTTATGCCCCCTTTACGCTCTTTAATTTGTAGAGAGATAACTATATTTGCCTCAGTTCAAGCGACATGTGAATCAATGATATTTTCCTCTAATATTTGCAGCATGAAATAAACATGAATAAATATTTGAATGCATGTTAAATAAATTAGAACAATTGAATAAAAACGAACATCTCATGAAATCGAGTTTCAAAAAACGTCAATAAGCCCATGTTTTATTGCTGTTTTACATGTTAAATGTGAAGAATGTCAGGTTGGATGCAACACACTTTTTTTGGCAGAGTATAGTTGTAATTTTCACATTAACTTCACGCAATATAACATGATTTTATTATCGTAATTTTTAGTCTATTCTTAAAATATTATGATGCTGATCTTATTTATTTTAGTTATTTGTTTTTCAAAGTGGCACAAATGCCGCCGTAGACTATTTGTACTGCATGCAAACACAATCTCGGCACAGTGGCCAAACAAACAAATAAAAAATAAATAGTAAGGAGATATTTGAATTATTTATTAATAAACTAGTGTTTTGAAAACGTTGAAAGAATGGCATTTTTAATTTTACCAGTAAAAGCCTTGCAATGTCTTTCTGCCAGTTTTAATAAATATTTATTTGCAACATCTTTGACTTGGTTTTTATTCATTTGTAAATGTATTAAGATAGTGCTCATGATAATGCATTTAATCCATATTTTACAATTTACTGTTAAAATTATTCTTTGCAGCATTTTCATTGTTAAATTATTACAACATCAGCTTGGATTTAGGGGTATTTACAGGATTCTATTGGCAACTTTAGATGCCAGGTAAATACTGTACTTTAGTGAAATTACAAAAAATTGCTGCAAAATATATTTACAAGATTTTATTGGCAACTTTTGTTGCCAGGAAAATACTGTACTTTAGCGAGAATACAAAATATTCCTGTAAAATAAACTACAAGTTTTTTAAACCGTCAGCACCGTCTATCAAGCCTAGTGTGATTGCGAAATCGAAAGTGAAAGTAAACAGCGCAAACGCTCATTCAAAACCATTTAAATACACCACATCCTGAGAGCGACTCCCTGAAAGTTTAAAGGAGTGGACACGAACATCGCAGGAGCGAAACATGTAGCGGGAGCAGGCGGCAATGGTCAGAGATTCAGGGGGAGTGGGAATAAGAAAACAGCCGAATCCCGGACATTTTGGGCAATTACGAAATCCCGGCCGGACGCATTTTTGTAGGTCCAAAAAGAGGACATGTCCGGGGGAAAAGAGGACGTATGGTCACCCTAATTTATAATCTATTGCTAATCGATGTATTCTTTTTAAAGTAGCATATGGAAAATATTTTCTGCCTCATTCTGTGACAAGAAGCCTCATCAAATCACAAAAGGAAGCATTTGACTGGTGTTGTGGAGTAAAAAGGTTATAATGTTCTCTTTTGTTGGACAACAGGTTTAGAAATGTGAATACAAGGGAGGTTTAGCTTTAGGCATTTTAATTTAAGCATGTTTAGCTTAGTTAACAGAAGGCTACCTGCTGCCATCAGAGCAAGTGTAATTACTGCATTCACGCGCTCCTCGGATGCTCTCGTTTCCCGAGTTGTGCTTTTAAGTCGGAATGTGAAAACAACATGGACACTCTCGTTACTACAAAGATGTGTTGGATTTGTATTATTAGAGCTTTACGATTTGAGTCGGGAAATTATTTTTCACATGCGGTGCCAGTGATGATGCTTCTTACGTCCGTTTCGGAGAACCAGAGGACAAATATTTCAATCGATCGCTCAGGCATGGCACCGAAATCTGCGTTCTGATTCGGTTCTAGTACATACCGGTTACATAGGTTTACCATATTGGTACCGGGTTTCGGTACCCACCCTAGGTACGGGTAGGTTTTCGTGGAAATTCGAGCATGGCACTGCGTCATTACTAGGGGTGGAACGGTACGGAACCGTACGGTTCTCCACACACGGTTCGGTTTGCTATAAATAACACGTAAAGCAAACAGGGCTCGGCTAATATATGTTTCTGTTGATGGATGCGCATTCTGGCTTTCCAATACATTACAACAACAGCGATGGAAAAAAAAAAAGTGGACAAACCATTCACACTTGTTCAATGCGAATGCCGTATGCTTGAATATGAGCAGTCATTTATTCCGTCATCACCCGGTACTGATTCGAGGTGCGCACAGGTGAGTGAGACCTGACAGGCACACGTTGATTATCTGTGTTTAGCAAACTAGTTTAGCTTTGCCAGTTTAAACACTTAGAGCAAAGAATGCGAGCTCGCGCGCGCCAGAAAGTGATGAGGAGTGGCGTCCGCTATCCGAAGAGCACAAACCGCGACGCAACTATAAGCATCTTGGTAAGTAGGCTATCCTATAGCAGACATAGCCGGCTGAACGTACTGTACAGGCATTTCTTAAATGACAGGATGGTCAGGAGATGAGTCATTTGAGTTTGAAACAACAATAAGCGTTTAAAAAAAAAAAAAATAAAATCACGTTTTTTGTTTTTTTTTTTAGATAATGTAATCTTATTAAAATTGATTTCATAAAATTGGTATCGAAAAAAAAAAGTATCATTCAGGAAACGGATCCGAATAAAGGTATCGATATTGAAACATTTTGAACGATACCCAGACATATAAAGAAGTTATACCGGCTACTAGGCTATCTATGGCAAGCCGTTTTAATCTGATTTAATCTGTAAGCCGTACTAGTATCTATTTTCATGGTACTAGTATCTATTTTTTAGATACTAGTATCTTTTCCATTAAGTACTAGTACTTATTCATTAGGTACTAGTGCTTATTCTTTAGCTACTAGTGCTTATTCTTTAGGTACTAGTGCTTATTCTTTAGCTAGTGCTTATTTTTACGTACTAGTGTTTTTTGTAAAGTTACTAGTACTTAATCATTAGATACTAGTACTTATTCCAATAGTGACTAGTATTTAATTATACACTTCTTGTTAAGGAAAAATAGAACTAGTACTTATTTTTTAGTTACAAGTAACTTTTTAGACCAGAGATATCCTGAACTTAATAGATACTAGTACTTTTTAAATTAGCATTTCTGCCTGGTATGGTAATCGTATGTTGAATATTAATGAGCCGGAACATATAAGAGAGAGACTAGACAGGAAACAGAAACAAGAAGATGGATGTACTTTTGTGAGGAAACCACATAGAAAAGAAACAATTATTTGTACACAAGCACATAGAAAACACATTTTTGTCAGTAATGTAAACTATCATTTTGTAAACATAGTAGCCTAATGTGTTTGTTGGTCATCGAGTGACCTCTAGTGGCAGGATGGAGATAAAACACCAATTTTATTGTCTGTTACTTTCCAATTTTTCCTCCAGTAAAAACAATAAATATCATACCAGGGCTGTATGTTAACTTTTTTTTGCATATAGCACTGGTGCTACAGACATTTAATGTTTTTACATTAATATTCTGTACAGGTCACACTGATGCTGCAGACAGTGAATGTTTTTACATTAATATTCTGTACAGGTCACACTGGTGCTACAGACATTTAATGTTTTTACATTAATGTTCTGTACAGGTCATACTGATGCTGCAGACAGTGAATGTTTTTACATTAATGTTCTGTACAGGTCACACTGGTGCTGCTGACAGTGAATGTTTTTACATTAATGCTTTGTACAGGTCACACTGATGCTGCAGACAGTGAATGTGTTTACATTAATGTTCTGTACAGGTCACACTGATGCTGCAGACAGTGAATGTTTTTACATTAATGTTCTGTACAGGTCACACTGGTGCTGCAGACAGTGAATGTGTTTACATTAATGCGCTGTACAGGTCACACTGGTGCTGCAGACAGTGAATGTGTTTACATTAATGCTCTGTACAGGTCACACTGGTGCTGCAGACAGTGAATGTGTTTACATTAATGTTCTGTACAGGTCACACCGGTGTTGCAGACAGTGAATGTGTTTACATTAATATTCTGTACAGGGCACACTGATGCTGCAGACAGTGAATGCTTTTACATTAATGCTCTGTACAGGTCACACTGACGCTGCAGACACTGAATGTTTTTACATTAAAGCTCTGTACAGGTCACACTGGTGCTGCAGACAGTGAATGTGTTTACATTAATGTTCTGTACAGGGCACACTGACGCTGCAGACACTGAATGTTTTTACATTAATGTTCTGTACAGGGCACACAAAATCCAAAACATTATGGTTTTCAGACACACATTTTCTTTATTTGGCAACAAAGGCCAAATTATAAAAAAAAAAAAAACAGGTTTGCTGTACTTGTAGGGCTGCACAATTTTGCCAAAAATGTTGTTTTTATCTATCAATAAAACTAATAATGAGTCACACTGATGCTGCAGACAGTGAATGTTTTTACATTAATGCTCTGTACAGGTCACTGATGCTGCAGACACTGAATGTTTTTACATTAATATTCTGTACAGGTCACACTGATGCTGCAGACAATGATTGTTTTTACATTAATGCTGTACAGGGCAATGATGCTGCAGACAGTGAATGTTTTACATTAATGCTCTGTACAGGTCACACTGATGCTGAAGACACTGAATGTTTTTACATTAATGCTCTGTACACGTCACACTGATGCTGCAGACAGTGAAAGTTTTTACATTAATGTGCTGTACAGGTCACACTGATGCTGCAGACAATGAATATTTTTACATTAATGCTATGTACAGGTCACACTGGTGCTGCAGACACTGAATGTTTACAAAGTTCGGGACAGGAGCACACAAAATCTCAACCTTATGGGTTTTAAGACACACACATTTTCTTTATGGAAAAAAAAGGCCAAAATTATTATAAATAAGAAAGAACAACAGGTTGCTGTATTTGTAGGGCAGCACAATTTGCCAAAAAAATGTTGTTGTTATCTATAATAAAACTAATAAAGGTTATGGTTTTATTTCTAAATAAAAAAACATACACAAAATAAGGAATATTATTTTGTAAATAACACTATTTCACTATAATATCAAAACTGAGTATTTAAGACATAAACATAATAAATATTATCTGCAAAAAACTAAAAAAAAGTACACTTCACCTATGGAGAAAAACCGTAAGATTTGCAAAATGTTGACCTCACTGTTCATAATTATTTTTGCCAGTTTTTACTCAAATTAGGGCTTTGTGAGAATAATGACTACTCAATTAATGTATTTTTTCATTATACTGTGGCCGTGAGAGGCGCCTGCGCAGGAAATCCAAGTGAGACTCACTGATGATGTTCCAGGAAATTCAGCTTTCGCTGTAGATGTAGCCTAGTAGCTGAATAACATGCAGATAGACGTTTTACTGATGAAACATGAACACAATAAACACTTGACTGCAACACTATATGGATTGTCTGTGTTCTTCAAGCCATCTCGGGTATTTTTATAAGAATAAAGTTTAAAATGCTATGCTAATCGATATAGCCTTTATCACTGTATAGAATTATATAAATTGGCATGATTTCTGCCTCATTCTTTTTAATGAAACCATGTCAGATTACAATAATAAGTTATTTCAAAGACTCGATGTTGTGAAGAGAATTTGGACTAAAACATATCATTATACTTTTGTTGGAAAACAGGTTTGTAATCTTTCCTTGTGTTTTCATGGAAAACCAATTAGCAAGATAGGCTAACATTCAAAGCCAGTTAGCCTTACTTAATCAAATTATTTCTGCATATTAATGTATTGTATTATCATGTGGACTCTGATTGAACGGTGGAGAGGTACTCATGTTTATGTAATGATCTGTTTAAATGAAGATATCTCCAAATACATTCTCACTAGTTCTTTATGAGGTTGAAGATATCTCCAAATGAACAAGGAGACGTAGTTATTTTGTTTTTGATATCATCTTTTAATTTCTGACTAGTAATTATTGCAATAGTGACTAGTATCTATTTAAATATTACTAGTAAGCATTCATTAGATACTAGTACTTATTTGTTAGATACTGGTACTTATTCATTAGATACTAGTACCTATTTAATAGATACTAGTAGTTATTCATTAGGTACTAGTACTTATTTATTAGACACTAGTATCTTTTGTAATTACTACTAGTAACGATTCTTATCTTACTAGTCAGATCTGCTTTTTTACTTGTCTTACGGTATGACTAGTCCAAATGGCTACAGTAGAGTTCAATTAAAAAATTTACTAGTAAAATAAAAAAATTATACTAGTAACATTTCGAATAAGTACTAGTATCTAATAAATGTGTACTAGTATCTATTGAATAAGTACTAGTATCTATTTAATAGGTACTAGTATCTAATGAATGAGTACTAGTTTCTAATAAATAAGCACTAGTACATAATGAATAAGTACTAGTATCTAATAAATAAGTACTAGTATCTAAAAAATAAGTACTAGTATCTAATGGACAAGTACAAGTATCTAATGGACAAGTACTAGTATATAATGGACAAGTACTAGTATCTAATAATAAATACTAGTACCTGATGAATAAGTACTAGTATCTATTTAATAGGTACTAGTATCTAATGAATAAGTACTAGTATCTAATGAATAAGTACTAGTATCTAATAAATAAGTACTAGTATGTAATAAATGTGTAGTATCTATTGAATAAGTACTAGTATCTAATAAATGTGTAGTATCTATTGAATAAGTACTAGTATCTAATAAATGTGTGCTAGTATCTATTGAATAAGTACTAGTGTCTATTTAATAGGTACTAGTATCTAATGAATGAGTACTAGTATCTAAAAAATATGTACTAGTACCTAATGAATAGCTACTAGTGCATAAAAATTAAGTACTAGTCACTAATGGAATACATACTAGTCAAAACTGAATAGTTGATATCTCAATGACGGATCCCCATAGAAGTCAATGGCAAAAATTTTTTTTTTTCATTTTTTATATACCAATGTATAATAGTTATAGTCACTATTGAATAAGTAGTCACTATTGAATAAGTACTAGTATCTAATGAATAAATACTAGTATCTAATGAATAAGTAGTAGTATCTAATAAATTAGTACTAGTATGTAATCAATAAGTACTAGTATCTAATGAATAAGTACTAGTACCTAATCAATAAGCACTAGTATCTAATGAATAAGTACTAGTATCTAATGAATAGGTACTAGTAACTTTACAAAAGACACTAAAGAATAAGCACTAGTAGTTAATAAGTACTAGTACTTAATGGAAAAGATACTAGTACCATGAAAATAGATACTAGTACCATGAAAATAGATACTAGTACCATGAAAATAGATACTAGTACGGCTTATAGATTAAATGTTACAACGGCTTTCCATAGGCTATCGCATGTGAGGATCCTGCAGCTGGCCGATCGTTTATAGCCTTTTCTCACAGCAGCTAGAATAATTAAATGTATATCATTTTGATGGCGGATTGTAATTCAGAAAGGATTATGTGTTTATGAAAACATGTGCACGGCTCGCAAAATTGCTAGCCGAGTCCGGGGCTATGTGTTTTCCGTCGCGCCTACCAAAATAGTATCACTGTTTGCCCGACGGGCTATCTTGAATAGTCAATATAAAATCCCTTCCTTGATTCGCGTTGTTCACTCGCTTGTAGGGGTGAAACGGCATCTCATTCAGCCCGTCTGCTGTTTTTGTTTCGTTCAGATTTTTTTATGCAGTACCACAAAGTAAAGTCAGACCATTTTGTTTTTGTTTCAAAATAACATGTATGCAACATCTTTGTTTGGATCGTGATTAAAATACACAGGTAAAACCTTAGTTTACTTGCATGGAGAAATTTATTTTATTTGTATTATTTATTTATTTGATTTGGGATTTGTTTTAAAATTTCAATTTATTTTTGTTATATTTCAATTTCACAAAGAAACGTAGAGTATTTTGTCCGAGTAATAATAAAAGGACACATTTAATTTATAGTTTGTCTTAAATCTCATTTTGTTAAAAAAGAAATTGTGAGAAAATTGTATTGAGTTCAGTGAATCGTTACATCCCTATATGCTACTAGTTTTTGCTGTGGTATCAAAGTAGTAAATTGTTCTTTAAATAATAAGTGTTACTTAAATAATAAAGAACCATATTTTTTTTGCTCATCTGAAAAATGATCCGATCTGTGACTCAAAATGTGATATGATAATGTCATATAATCCGAACCGTGAGATTTGTGATCCATTGCACCCCTACTCTCTTGACTTGTTATTTGAAGAAAAAATACAGTATCTTTTATTCGGGCTAGTTAAATTTGTGGCAGACTTGTTACTTACTTGTTCAGTATCCGGTGAAATTTCTTATTTGGATCATATATTCCAAGACGTAGGCTAGAATCTGTGATTGCGAAGTACATTAAATATCCACATCAGTGCAGTGACTGACTGCCACACATACTCTTCAGAACATTACATTCATTCGCGCTGGAGCCGTGCCAGAGCCGTGCCGGAGCACAACCCACGCAAAGAAATACTTTCTGTACTTAAGTACAATGAATATCACATACTTTAAGACTTTTACTCAAGTAATATTCAAAACAGTGACTTCAACTTCTACCAAAATAATTTTCTGGTAAGATATCTGTACTACTTTTACTTGAGTATGGCTTTCAGGTACTTTATACACCACTGACGAGGGACAATTCAAGCAGGTTTTGCTAAAAAGTTCAAACTCAAGGATGACTTTATATTTCTTATGATTAGGTGCAAATCGCCTTCCACTGAAGAGAGGGGCGTGATGAGCAGAGCTCATTAGCATTTAAAGAGACATGCACCGAAACAGGTTGCTGTGAACAGAGCTGTTTTTGACATGGTAAAAAGGGTGTTATTTTACACGACCACTGAGGAATTTTAACCAAAGTATGTTGCAGACATTTCATGAAGACCCTAAAGAATCATAACAACATGTGGAAAATGGGCATCTGATGTCCCCTTTAAAGTCCAGAGTATTCAAATCAGAGGGCTAAAAGCAGGGTAGAAAACGGCCAGTTATTCATAAGTGCACCTAAGAAAACATCATAAAAGAAAATAGAAAAAAAGCAGTTCATGACCCCTTTAAGATCGAATACTCGACTAGGGATGCAGCGATTAACCGGTTTCGTGATTAATCGCCCTTTAAAATGTCACAATTAATCGTAAAGGTTCTGCTAAACCGAGTGTTTCTGTTACACGGAATGGAACTGTTGCAGCTTGCGCAAAACGAAAAAAGTTACACTAAAGGTGCACCAGCTTAAAATGACGTGCTTATCAGAGACACGGAGGCTACTACACGCATTAGATTAACTGTGACAGAGGGACCAAACAGCGAATCTTTATTTCCACCAGAGAAATGCCTGAATTCGATAGTGTGGGACCATTTTGGGTACACCAAGAATGACCAGGGTGTCATTTAAATATTGCCGTAAAAAACTGCTGCTAAAGAGCAAACAAATTAGGGACATAGGCGGAGGGTGAACCAACTCCATGGTAAGGCTAAAAGCAGCCAAATGTATTAAACATCATAAACCCTTCTTTTTAGGCAACAACCAGACATGGGTGTCATGTAGGCTAATAAAATATGTTTAATGGGACTGAATTTGTATTTAAAGTGATTACAATTTAATAAACACGTTAGAAATGTATAATTAGGATATATAAATTTCCTTTACCGGATTACAACCAGGAATAATATATATATAAAAGTGAAATATATCACTAACTTTGAAGTTAAGCACTCTAAAAAGAAAAACAAAAACCTTAACGTGATAATAATGAAAGCTGGCTGCTACTGTGTGTGAAATATAACAGTTCTTAAAGTGTACCGCGGCATCTGTGCTTTGTTGTTTATGATGAGAGAATTCGCGGAATTCAGTCAGCGAACGCGCGCGCACTCAACAAAACTGATCTGTTTCAGCGATGATTCATCTGAACGCCTGATTGGCCATTGCATTCCTAAGCTCACAAGACATTGTGTGTGATTGGTTCAATAGAGCCCCCAAACATGTAAAAACGCCTACAAATGAAATACGCGTTAATGTGCAACAGAATACAACGGAGCAGATCTTAATTTAATGTGCAATCGACACTGTCTATTCATACTCACTTTTTTAGCAACAGACACAATAGATTTAATTTGTTTGTGCAGGGGCATTTTTGTCCAATTTAAAGGCATTTTTGCCCCAAATCCCCGTGGCCAGGGGGAGGCTAAGCCCTTTCCCCCAGCCTTACACATGCTCCGCCTATGATTAGGGATAATGCACGGCTAGCTGTATGTTGAACAATTTTAATGCACGACGTGAAGGCAAGAAAAACCTGACGCAAAGCTACGGCTCGTTAGCTCAGTATTCTGCCCGCTTCAGATCAGACAGATTAAATAGTGTGGTAAGATCCCATTTATTTGAATAATTAATGTTGGGTCATATGGTGCTGCTAAAAGAACATAATTTTGTGTATTTGGTGTAATGCAATGTGTTTATGCAGTTTAAAGTAAAAAAAACACATTATTGTCCACATACTGTACATTATTGTTTCTCTATGCCCAGCCTTTCTGAAACGAGTAGATTTTTACAAAGCTCATCGGTCCGAAAAAGCGAGGTGTGCTCTGATGGCCAGCTATCCAGTGCGTTGGGATTGGCCGAATACCTCAAGCGTGTGGTGGAAATGTTACACCCCTCACCATACTATGATGCCCTGTCCGGCCAACAACGATTCAAAAACATGAAAACCCATTATAAACGAGGCATTGGTTGCATCCAGTGGGGACATAATTATGGAGTATAATGACACTATACTGTCTTTTTACGCGTTGCATTGCATCGCGCCCGTAAAATTAAAACCATGTCTGCATTTGTGATCGGAGAAATGACCAAAAACAAACAAGTGCTATTCTACACTGCCCAAAACTCGCGTTTGAATCATCAGTGGCAAATCTTTAAATATGAAAACGTACTTACAAGCTGTGAGTCAGAACAGCTGGCATTGTAGTCTACACTCCCAGGATCAAAAAACAGTCCTCCATAAAATGCGCTGCAAACAACTGAATATTTGGGTTGAACGGTTCTGCAACAGTGTTGTAAATACAACTTAACCACAGAGTTCTAGTCGTGTCCTCTTTTGGAAGACCAAAACAAAGTTGTTTCGCTTTCACAACGAAAAACACAACGTCTTCAGGACATGGCGAGGCAGCATCAACAATACTACAGTGAGAATAAAAGTGACGCCTTCTTTCTTTGCGTGAACACTAGGGCGGCGTTATGCAAATCTTCCCACAAACGACGTAGACATGTGGGGGCGTGTTAGAAAAAGCTGTTTTAGGTAGTTGTGGCTGACTCTGAACTTTTATAAAGAATATCTCATTTGGATTTGAGACTTTAGTCTTTGCAACTGTACAGATCTTTTTTATGCACCAAGAGCAATTGTACACTCCAAAAGAGAAAAGAAAAAAAAAAAGGAAACATTGAAATGCATCATATGACCCCTTAATTTAATATTAGCCATTTGAATTAATTTTTCGAGAGAGAGAGAGAGGAGAGAAGAGAGAGAGAGAGAGAGAGGGACAGTGCTACTGCGTCTGTGCGGCTCTCCAGTAGGCTATTTAATCTATTTTATTAATAAAAGTCACGGGGCAGTGTTCTCAAGAAGTCTGTGTCCTCCTGAATGTTTGTACACGTGCGCAGCGCGATCTCCGATCTCACAAACCAAAATAATAGGCATGATTTTCTCAGGCCACATGTAAAATCATATGAATTATTATAAAGATTATTAAAATGAATACGTATGGATGACAGTTGATTACAATAATATTTCAGTTTATTTCCAACATTAGTAACAGTTTCCCCTGTGGGAAAAATAAAGTATATTAGTAGTATATTAATAATAGGCTACTTCATTAAATTTATTTACTATCCCTGTTGTAGTATTAATCATAAGATTTTTTTTTCACCATGTTTCCAAATTCTCTACCCCAGGTCCAAAAGAGATGTAAAGAATGTACAAACTGAAAACATTAAATACTTTTGTGATCTATTTGTTATTTTCAAAAGAGAAATACTGTCATGGATGCCTACAGAGCAGAGGTCACCTTTTTTAAATTCCAATGGGAGAGATGGACTTTTCTTTGTCTTTTGTTTATTATTATTTTGTGCTGTAATGTTGGTTACTGTGATATTTCTGTTTCAAAAGCCAGCAAAAAAAAATACACTTCATGTGAGTGTTATGGATTTTAAAATGAATAAATGCATAATAATCGCCATAATCGTAAAACCGTGATTATTCCTCAGACAGTAATCGTACCAACAAAATCTATAATCGTTGCATCCCTACACTCGACTAGCTGTTCGAAAACTCACCAACTAGCTGATTTAAAAATAATAATAATAATAAAAGTAGAAATATAAATAACAATATGTTGTCCCTAGTGTTGAATCATTCACATCACAAGTTACTGCCTATTTATAAGCATACAAAAAGCGTTTTCTATGACACCGTCAGTTGTCCTGACAATAAATCATACTGCAATAATATCCATGTCATTTGCAACAACAAAAAAACTATATGGCCAGTTTTTCTTTCATTTGCAGTTAATGTCACACATTACTGTATTGTCAAAAACACACTGATCCTCGTCACACCTAATTGGGAACTTGTTGTCTGGCACAAGGACTCTGATTGAATGTTGTGGGAGGAGAAAAGATACTTCAGTCACAACAACATAAAGGGGTTTGGGAGTCAAACAGGGCCCCGTCACATGTTACACTGATATGAGCTGAAGCCAGAGAGGGATTCAGTCTTATCCGAGCACACATGTTTCTATCACATGACCCACGGGACGGAAGGAGTTAACTCCAAACCAGTGGTTAAAAGTTAAGTCTGAAACAGTCTACAACAGACAAATTAGTGCAGCTACATACTCAACAACTCAGCTTGTCCGCTGACATTATATATCAGCATATACTGTAATCGCGTTGCTATGTAGCAGAAAATAACACCGATGGTTCCTACGAATGACCAACAGCGACAGCTTCACATTTACACAACAGAGGAGTCACGATGAACCATAACAACTGCCTACTTCAGTAAGCAGAGGACAGTGTGAAAGAAAAGCATGCGCACAACGGCTGCATTAGTGAACTGTTGTTAGTGTGTAAAGTTTGAGTCGCTGTCCTCGCGCGAGTGTGTGGCAGAGGTGACTGTAAGTTACCTGGTAAGTGCTCCGCGGCTTGCGTTTATTCGCCGTTCGGTGCTGGTGACAGGTCCACGCGTCAACGGCGCTGCTCTGCTGGAGCAACACGGACAATTTACGCCTTTGCATGTGAAATCCGCATTTCAGAAGGACCAAGAGCGGCGCCATGCTGAACCGAGGGGCAGAGAGAGGGAACGCCACGCGTGACGTCAGTTCCGCGCATGCGCCTGCGGTAGCCGATAGAAACACGACAGTGGACTTTTCAGCTTTATTTATTTTTAGTCACCACATTCACAAAGGGTTAAATTGCTCTTCTTAATTTGAATATGCGTGTACCCTCCGTTTTCTCTCTGAGTTTTTTTTTTTAAAGCATTACATGATGCTTTTATGCAACTACAGCACTGAAGGGCGACATTGAGTCGCTTATATGTTGGGAAACCCAGACAAGCCCTGCTAGCATGGAACCTTTATATAAGCACAATTTTTCACCCCACAATTATTTCATATGTAATAACAAAGAAAGGGTATTAACCTTACACTACGGTGGCCGAGAAGTGCAAAACAAATCACAATTCTGAAAACAAAAGAACAAATTACAAACGCAAAAGCAAGTCTAAAAAACAAAATAACATCAGAAAGCACAACAACATTCAGAAAACATTAAAACAAGTCAGAAAACACAATGACAAATTTGAAAACAAAATAAGTCAGAAAACACAATGACAAATTCGAAAACAAATGAACAAGTCAGAAAACACAACACAAATCAGGACAACCCCCCACTCCCCAACCCGTCCACCGGTGCAACGGAGACGTAGGCGTTATATTGCTTGAGACAGCGCATGAGTTGCGCGATTACTCACCTGCTGCTGAACGGACGAGACATCTGTCAATCAACGCGTTAACAGGGCAGGAACAGCTGTAAGAACAGCAGAGTGTCGTGGTAGAAAGTTCGCGATGATAGAGTATTCAAGTAGCTCAGTTAATGTATGTATCAATTGCTCTTACTATGGTAGTCAAATACGGGGGTGTTTATTTAAATTAATAAAAACGTGCGGTGTGACGTATTGGATGCCAGTGCCAGATGGCTATGAAGCGATTGACGTGGGATTTTTGACGCAATCGACCCGGATTTTTCAGGGTTCGAAAGCCGTCTTTTGCCGAACTTTTTTTCCCTTCCTTTTCAAATCTCATAGATAGATAGATAGATAGATAATGCGGCCGAATAGAAAGATAAGATAGATAATGACAGATAGACAGCACAGACAGATAGATAGACCGCACAGACAGACGCGACGACGGATAGATAGATAATGTCCTTCCAAGAGAAGGGGGTGGCCCTGGGCACCTTGGTGGCAGGATAGATAGATAGATAGATAGAGTAGATAGATAGATAGATAGATAGATAGATAGAAGACTAGACTAGTATGATAAGTGGGCCAGATAGAAAGATAGATATGACAGACAGACATGAAGCATAGAATAGATAGATTAATGGGGATAGAAAGTGATAGATAGACAGACAGACGGATAGATAGATAGATAGATAGATAGATAGATAGATAGATAGATAGATAGATAGATAGATTAGAAAATGTCCTTCCAAGAGAAGGGGGTGGTGGCAGGGATAGATAGATAGATTATAGATAGATGGATAGATAGATAGAAGACAGACAGACAGATAGATAGAGAGATAGAAAGATAGAAAGATAGAAAGATAGAAAGACAGACAGATAGATAGATAGATAGATAGATAGATAGATAGATAGATAGATAATGTCCTTCCAAGAGAAGGGGGTGGTGGCAGGGATAGATAGATAGATATTTCTTTTTCTATTTAACTATTTTTGTGTATGCTAATTATTTTATTTTACCAAATAAACCTTAAATTAAAAAAAAAAATCAGCATAGATCACAGACATAGCTTACACTAAAAAATGCTGGGTTGTTTCAACCCAACTTTGGGTCAAATATGAACTAACCCAGGTGTTGGGTTAAATTCTTTAATTACATTTTTAACCCAAAAGTTGAGCGTCTAAAATTTTTTTTTTAGAGTGCTACCCACAGATTACATTTCTCGATGTTAATTTGCCATTGTTGGTTCAGCACCACCCCCCCCCCCCACACCACTGCGGTCATGTATCAAACATTACTCAATATCGTTTCCTGCACCTCTCCCTATTTTCTTACCAGCGCATCTGAAACAGCTTCCTGTCTGCTGTCTTCCTCTTCCCTCACGTTGACACAGATAAGCCAGAAAAAATGCTGTTTCTACAGAGAACTTTAACATGAACCTGACTTATTACACATCTGTTTCATTTCTTAAAATGTTTTAAGGACTCCAGTAAAGTATAGCCTAATTTATTGTTTTTTGATAACTTGCTAAATTGCAGTGAATTTGCTAGCTAGCTACAATACGAGGTGTCTCTTTCTGCACGGTCTCGCTTCAGGTGTGTCAAGCTGCCTGTCAGTACCGAATTCGGCTGTCTTACACGGTTCATTGTGCTTTTAAAAACTTGTCAAACACATCCCGCTCTTTCTTCGCATTCATCAATGTTTCTTTGGTGCTTGTGTATAAGCAGTTCTGCGCTGCATGATATATTTACAGATAAACTATAAATCTCTATTGATGTACATCTTCATATCGCCCGGCCCTGCCGGAGGCGGCTCCTCTGACATGCTCTCGCCCCCCGAGGAGGCACGCGCCACACTTTTAAAACCCCTTATAATATTATCATACATCTTTCTCAGTCTCAGCATTTATTTTATTCTTTTTATTGTTAAACCAGCGACTCAGAATAGTCTGCTGGGCAGCGCTTCCTTTCATTTCCAGAGCTGGTGGTCTTCCAGTAAGCAGCACAAAGTGCAAACTGCGAAGCAATAGTTGGGCGTTACCAATTTATGCAATGGAGGGAGACTTTAGTCCTTAATTGACAAACTCGCATTCGATTCGGAACGAAAAAAAATGTTACAAAATATACAGATTCTACATGTTTTTCATGTGGACATGGCAGATATTGGGGGTTTGCTAGTTTTGAATATTGGGGGTTTAAAGGGGTCATATGATGCGATTTCAATGTTTCCTTTCTCTTTGAAGTGTTACAAGCTCTTGGTGCATAAAGAAGATCTGTAAAGTTGCGAAGACTAAAGTCTCAAATCCAAAGAGATATTCTTTATAAAAGTTCAGAGTCAGCCACGCCTACCTAAAACGGCTTGTTCTAACACGCCCCCACATATCTACCTCACGATGTGGGAAGATTTGCATAACGCCACCCAAATGTTCACGCAAAGAAAGAAGGCGTAACTTTTATTCTTGCTGTAGTATTGATGCTGCGCTCATTGTCGCGTCCTGGAAGCACCCTGACCTGGTGTTTGTTGCTGAAAGTGAAGACTACTGTTTGTCCTTCCAACAAGAAATGATATCCTGCGTCGTCCATGATGGAGCGATCAGTGCGCCCAGTCGTCGCTTTCCACATTGAGTTGCCTGTCGGTTGTCCTGGTAGATGAGGAAAGTACAAAAGATCTTGCGGTGGTGGACGCCGGATCGGCTTTCACCATGGACGAAGCGGAGGTTCCAGCACCCCTGGGGGTTGTAACATGTTGATCGCTCTCCCTGGTTGCTGCAAGAACCGGCTGGGACGCTCCTTCGCTCGAATCCGTTCCTCAGTGTGTGGCCGCGCCGCTCACTCTAGGCCACCGTGTGTGACGCTGTGTGTTTCGTTGTGAAAGCGAAACTACTATATTTGGCCTTATTCAGTAATTATGTCCCAACTGGATGCTACAAATGCCTTGTTTAAATGGGTTTTAATGGTTTTGTCTCGTCTCTATTTCGCCGCCGGACACGGCATCACAATATGGTAAGGGGCGTAACATTTCCGTCACACGCTTGAGGTATTCGGCCAATCACAACGCACTAAATAGCTGGCCAATCAGAGCACACCTCGCTTTTCGGACCGATGAGCTTTGTAAAAATCGACACATTTCGGAAAGGCGGGGCATAGAGGAGAAACAATAATGTACAGTATGTGGAAAATAATGTGTTTTTTTAACCTTAAACCGCATAAACACATCGCATTACACCAAATTACACCCATAAGTTTTTTTGAACACCATATGACCCCTTTAAAGCGTCATGGCAGAGCATTGAAGTCGACTAGTCGGTGCAACCCCTACTTTTGAGTGTGTAAAAGTGATTTTAAAATGAACAAGGTTTGTAGGTTTAATGTCTAGCTCGATTTGGGTTAATTTTAGCCTAGCAATGTACTTATTTTAAACCATAAAAAAGCAAGCCAGCATGCTGGTCAAACATATAACCCAAATTGTTGGGTCAAAACAACCCAGCGCTGGGTTCGTCCCTTTTTGACCCAGCAGTTTTTAGAGTGTAAGATCAATGTTAACACAGTCTGTTAATTAATTATAAGTTATGATTGCACAAGTGAAATGTTGCCTTTACTGAGCAATATGGCAGGTCTGAGAATGTGCTTATCATGCTTTGCCGTGAAAAAGAGAAAGCCCTTATTGTCTTCTATGAACATTCTGTCCATTGTGGCCTGCTGAAAATTCAAGTAATTACCTGCCATTATGAATGTGGAATTAGAAAGCTTCCACCTCTCTGTTCTGTTCCAGCTGACCTTCGCATTCTGTTCAGCATTTTTAATTCATTCAACATCCAGCCACCAATGATAATTGTAGACCTCCTAGGGAAATCACAGAGCTTGGTAGATAGCCAAGTGTTGAATGGCACAAAGATGAGTCTTCCAAAATAGCGAAATAATGGACAGTTCACGGCTGTCATTCTTACACCTAATAATTCTGTGAAGATTAAATGTGAAAGTCTTTCAGCTTTTCTTTAAAAAAACACTCTGATTAATAACGTAATCTCAGTTCCTTGAGATAACGGGAACGAGCATTGCGTTTCCTACGCTAGGGGAAAAGTTTTCTCGAATCAGAATACTGGAGCCCGATTTGTTAACGTTTGTGTAGCTGCACGAACAAATGGCATTTCAGCCCTAAGGGTAGCGTGCGGCAAAAAAGGGCACAATCAAGTCAAGTCACCTTTATTTATATAGCGCTTTTAACAATACAGATTGTGTCAAAGCAACTGTACAGCATTAATTAGGAAAATAGTGTGTCAATAATGCAAAGTGACAATAGTAAACACTCATTTTTCAGTTAAAGACAGTTCATCATTGAATTCAGTGATGTCATCATCCAGCTCAGTTCAGTTTAAATAGTATCTTTGCAATCAAGTCAACGATATCGCTGGAAATGAAGTGTCCCCAACTAAGCAAGCCAGAGGCGACAGCGGCAAGGAACCAAAACTCCATCGGTGACAGAATGGAGAAAAAACCTTGGAAGAAACCAGGCTCAGTCGGGGGGCCAGTTCTCCTCTGACCAGACGAAACCAGCAGTTCAATTCCAGGCTGCAGCAAAGTCAGATTGTGCAGAGGACTCATCTGGTTCCAGTGGTCTTGTCCCGGTGGCCGTCTGAGACAAGGTCTTTACTGGGGAGCTGTATCTGGTGCTCATCTAGTTGTCCTGGTCTCCGCTGTCTTTCAGGGCTGTAGAGGTCCTCTCTAGGTGCTGATCCACCATCTGGTCTGAATACGTACTGGATCCGGGTGACTGCAGTGACCATCTGATCTGGATACAGACTGGATCTGGTGGCTACGGTGACCTCGGAATAAGAGAGAAACAGACTAATATTAGCGTAGATGCCATTCTTCTAGTGTTGTAGCAAGTACATCGGGTGTTATGGAAAGATTTGAATATTAGAAGTGTTTTAGTGTGTTATGTGTAAGCCAGGTTTAAGAGATGGGTCTTTAATCTAGATTTTAAACTGCAAGAGTGTGTCTGCCTCCCGAACAATGTTAGGTAGGTTATTCCAGAGTTTGGGCGCTAAATAGGAAAAGGATCTGCCGCCCGCAGTTGATTTTGATATTCTAGGTATTATCAAATGGCCAGAGTTTTGAGAACGCAGCGGACGTGGAGGACTATAATGTAACAAGAGCACGTTCAAATACTGAGGTGTTAAATCATTCAGGGCTTTATAAGTAATAAGCAATATTTTAAAATCTATACGATGTTTAATAGGGAGCCAGTGCAGAGTTGACAGAACCGGGCTAGTATGGTCATACTTCCTGGTTCTAGTAAGTACTCTAGCTGCTGCATTTTGGACCAGCTGTTTGTTTATTAAGCGTGCAGAACAAACACCCAATAAAGCATTACAATATCTAACCTTGAGGTCATAAACGCATAAATTAACGTTTCTGCATTTGACATTAAGAGCATAAGTCATAATTTAGATATATTTTTAAGATAGAAAAATTAGGTTTTACAAATTCTAGAACGTGATTTCTAAGATAAGAGTGCTTATCCAAATGCTACACTGGAGGTCCTAGAGCTGATAACAGGAATTGGATCAGAGCAGCCATAAAGTCTTAGAAACAGTTTCTATTATTACATGCAGAGTTTTTAGGTCCTATAATAACACCTCTGTTTTTTCAGAATTTAGCAGTTAGAAATTACTCGTCATCCAGTTTTCATCCAGTCAACCCGGAATCAACGCGGCCCGGGCTATAAGGCCACAGTCTTCTGACAAAATAGTCCTGAGCACTGACAGGGGTACAGGTTGGTTAGGTGGACAAAATCCGTGGCTAAAGGGCAGGGATGTCTGGGGTATAAAACCTAGACCAGCGAATATAAGCCAGTTGAATGGCATCTACTATCCAGTGGGATAACCTTTGGTTTTTTAACTGTCGCCACGTATACTTTGAGCATGGAAGGGGTGTTTTCAAGAAGTGAAGATCAATAAATAAGTAAAGTATTTATTGACATTCAATCATCAGACAGAACTTACAAACAATACAATATTTTGCACCATTGGGAAAAACATTGGCATGTAATGACTTAAACGTAGTGGATATGGAGTTAAAGAAAAGTTTGAGCGCATACACAGTCAAAGATTAAGACTCCCTCAGATTAAGGTCAGTGCAAATCAAACAATAAGCATTGGCTAATAAGGATCCTCATAAGTGAGAACCATATGACAGGCATATCAATTACAGTATCTGAAGAGGGCCACACAAACGGGACTCAAGCATACCTTTCAAACAGACTTTAAATTCAAAAGGATTACTCACCCACTTAGAATACAACACGATACTGCAATGCCATATCTACTTCTTTTGCACTAGAGGAAAACGTGGCAATAGTTTTCACAGGACAGTCATATCGTATGAAATCAGCCTCATGTGTTCATGGGTTTTACAGTAATACATTAAACATATCTCGTATTAGGTTTTACAAGTCCCAAACTATACTCAGCATGTCTCTTCCTAAATATATACACAGAGAGGTATCAAAAAATGAGTTTATATTGCATCACAACGTAAAAGAAAGAAGGTAAATCCAGACTGCTCTCTAATGACCGTAGGATCACAGTCTGAATCAGTGATTAAGAATTAAAACAAGCTCAATAAAAATGTCAGCTTAAGTCAGTGATATACTGTATACAGAGGATAAATGCATAGGATTGACTTCTTACCAACTCAATATGAAACTTATATTAATGTTGGCAACACACACAAATCAGAGGAAGAGCTCTCCGTTTGCACTGGGTGAATGTCATGAAACATGTCCATGTCACATTTCACCCCAAAACCAAAAGAAAAAGGAAATTCATAAAAGGAATTATATTGTGCATAATAAACAAGAAACCTATTTTACTTTGTGACATTTTAATTAAGCACATTTCCCCCCAGTTCCCATTACTGTGATGCATCCAGATATTTTAAATTAATTATTTTTTTAACTGTACTACTTTTCATTAAAGATTAAAGGATAGCAAATACTACCAAAAAGTATAAATACTTCACAATTTATGCAAATAAAAGTTTAGCATTTTTGCAAGTTTTGATATAAAAATACTTAATGCTTAATTTAAAGTCATGCCTATTACATAATATAATCTCACTTTGTTTTCGGGGTGAAGTATGATCTGGACATGTTGGTTTATAAAGACTTATCCCACTATGTGAAGAAAAAAAAAAAAAAACAAGTAAAAGCTATCAGAAACATCCTAGAAATTCCTCCAACTAGATATTGGTATATCATATTTGATCAGAGATGTGTCCATCTGTTCTCATAAAAGCATGATAATAAACAGTCCAACAGGTCTATGACATCTGAAAATGCCCGTGATTGTCCTGTGGCTCTCCTTTTCACAAAAGATGAGCGATATACTTGATAACATTCAGCGCAATTTCTAAGTATTTCTCAGCATTACAGGAAGCTCCTCACTGTTCCCAATAAATTTGGCTCTCTAAAAACAGGCTTTTCTGGAACGATCCAGGATTTGGAATGCAGTCGTCTCATTCAAGGATGGGTGCTTTCTTAAACAGCTCATGATGCAGGATCCCACTAGTCAAATAAATAAGAAACCAACGTTAGCGTAAAAAAGAAAAACTTTTGAGCAGATAAGCTAGATTACTAGATCCAGAATTGTATACTGAGTGGTGTTGCCAGGGTCGCTATTGTGAAGGACAAACCACATCATTTTGAGAAATCATTCATGTCCACAGTACAAACCCTCTCAAGTTAAATACTCAGTGCTAGAGACATGCCTAAATTACATATGAGCCACAGTATTAGAGATGCTTGCCTTCACCACTAAAACCCATACTCACCAAGTATCCGTCCGCTTCGGTGATTATGATTCCGTCCTAATAATGACTGAAGGTCCATTTTCATCTGAAATAACATTGGATTGGAGAGAGTTAACACTTGTTTAAAAATCCCTCTAACAGCAGATTTATTTAAACAATCTGAACTGGAAACAAATGACTAAATATCTAATGTTACTGAACCCAAACGTCCATAAACCCTGTATTGTTAAGGTATAGCACTGCACCTGTATTAGCTATAGCACCTCTATCTGAAATCCAAACACAGGGCTCCAGACTAACAAATGACAGCAGTGTCACTAAATATCGCATACTTTGTTGAAATGGACAATAAAACACTAAGTTGTAAATTTACTTGTAACTGTAAAAACAGTACTCTGTAAAAACAGTAAACATCGGTCAAATTTATACACAGTGTAAAAACCCACTTTTATATGAAAATATGTAAATTTTCTAAAGTATATTCTTCTTCTTATTACAGGGCTACTTACTACCTGGAAATAAATTGATAAAAAAAAAATATTGGTTTGAGTTGTAATATTTTAATAGCTCAAAATGTAAGCGGAAAAAAAAAGCGGTCTGTTATTCACGGTCTTACCCAAATGACATACTATACACCATGCACTTAAACAACGCACTATGTCTAACTTGTTTGTCATCTATCATAGATAGTCTGACACTTTTTTAAGGTTAAAGGGGTCATATGATGCGATTTCAAGTTTTCCTTTCACTTTGGAGTGTTGCAAGCTCTTGGTGCATAAAGAAGATCTGTAAAGTTGCAACAACTAAAGTCTCAAATCCAAAGAGATATTCATTTTAAAAGTTAAGAGTCAGCCAAGCCTAACTAAAATGGCTCGTTCTAACACGCCCCACACATCTACGTCACTATTAATATTAGCATAATGCCGCCCAAATGTGCACGCAAAGAAAGAAGGCGTGGTTTCAGTAACCGCAGTAAGTGTTGAAGCAGCATGTCAGGGAGAAGCTGTGTGTTTCAGTATGAAAGCAAAAACACTTTATTTGGCCTTCAGAAAGTAGATGCAATGAGGAATCATTGGTTAAGATTTATTTACAACAGAACAGCAAACCCAGATGTTCGAATTTGTGCAAACGCATTTTATGGACGACAGTTTTTTGAACTCAGAAGAGTACAAGGCGGTGTGCACAAAGGGGGGGGGGGGGGGGGGGGGGGGGGGGGGACTATTCTAAAAAAAAAAAAAAAGGCTCAATTCCGACTTTGCTATGAAAATCTGGTGCTTCTGAATCAGCGACTGTAAGTATGTTTTGTTATTAGTTTAAGTATTTGCTATTGACTGTTCAAATGCGGAGTTTTGCGCAGTGCAGAGTAACGCGTAGTGTGTGTGTGCTGTGTGTGAGTGTGAGTGTGGCTTGTGTGTGTGAGGGGCACCAGGGTCACATCACAGGACAGGTGAAACTGTCTGCGCAAAAATCAGTTCGCACGTCAGCTGTCTGACGCTGCTTGTGTATTGCCATCACTGTGTCGTCACACGACCTCTGTTGCCCTTTAGGGACTTGAACTGATGGTACAAACTAACGACAGTTATTAACATGTCTGATATTACTTGAAAGCGGAAGCAGCTCCACGAGTAATGGTAAGGGGTGTTATATTTCCGATGCGTGCTTGTGGTGTTCAGTCAATCACAATGCACTTGGTCAGCTGGCCAATCAGAGCAGGCTGCGCTTGTCAAAGGAGGGGGCTTTGATGAAAACGACGTGTTTGATAGTGAGTAAAATAGAGTAAATCCACTTTTTGAAAGTAATTTGACACTCAAATGAAGATTTTATCGGATACAGTGTTCCGAGCCAGCTAGTGGTGGCGAAAAGGGCAGTTAAATGTTTTAATTGCTTGAAACTCATTACAAGCAGGATTCGATTCAAGAATGCAGATTCATCAGTAAGGGAAACCTAGTACATCTTGAGTGAAGTCTTTACTCATTAATTATAAATGAAATGCAGAGTTTGTTTAGTAGTCTAATGTTTTGTTTTTCCATTGGGAAAAAAACAAGGCAAAAAAAACAAGCTTCATGAGCCACTGCACAAAGGAACAAAAATGTAACCAGCACAATAAATCAGTGCAAAATAGTTTAATAAAGCTCAAATAGTCTTCAGTTTACAAAAATATTAGGTTACATTTACACTAGTGCGTGTTCATTTCAAAACGCATAGCTCAGACAGAATCATTCGAATATGGTCCACTGATTTACTGCCATGAGCATTAGCAGCTCCAGCACGTCTTGCTTGGTTATCTTATCCTATGATCGCGGAATCTGACTCAGAGGAAATCACATTTAATTCCGCAAACGCATACATGGCCAAAACACACAGTAGACAGCATCGAAAGTTATTACAAACACTCAGCTGGAGCATTTAAGGAGTTTTGAGTAAAAGCAGCATATAAATCTTATTTATGTCTTAGTTAGCTGATGCTACAGTTTGTGTTACATGAATGGTACATAACCCGTAGCTTTTTCGGTCGTGTAACCAAGTAGTCATGAGACGGACATCTGCATACCTCGACTCGCGAAACTCATTGCCAGCTCCAGCGAGCTACATGACCTCCATGGAAATGAATGGAGTGCTGGTCTGTCGTTCGTATGTCGGAATTGATAGTCGGAAAGCCGGCTTCGAAAGCCAGTATGAGCGAGCGATTCGTATTTCAACAACATAAAACGCCACAGTGTAATGTAAGCGGGGCATCTATGGTGCTGGGACGCATTCACACTAAGCTCTCACGTCTGGCATCAGTGCGTGAGCCACATCGCGAGTGTGAACGAAGGTGTAAATATTAGGTGTGTTCGACTTGACGTGGACTGACTGTGCAGACCGATCGGTGTATTACAGTACCACGAGAGCTACAGAGAGCAGTCTGCTCCGTTCGCTTTCGAATAGCTCTCGCGGATGATCGATATGCGCCGCACCTCTTCTAGTCGAACACACCGGCTAGTGCTGCAGGCTTATTGGCTCACTGACGCTGATGAGATTAACCCCTTAGGTATCGAAATTTGGTACCGAACGACGAGACATTTTTCGATACTCGATGGTATCGAGGCAATTCGGTCGGTGCCTAAAAAGTATCGAACTGGATACCCAGCCCTATGCTGCACTGAATTAAAGTGCTTCTATCCGGATCTCGAAGGGCTGTGTAATCAAGGACTCATGATCGAGATCTCTCCACATGTAAACACACTTGCTCTGACCAAACTGATAAATGTAGTTCAAACGTGTAGTGCCGTTTCATTCCGCTTTTGAAGCACATGTCGTCTGTTGTTTCTCATACGCAGCAGAGATAGTAGAAGGGGAGGAATTTTTGAGTTCTGACAGTTAAAAGTATGGTTACACAGCAGAAGCTCTTTCATCTCAACAGATCAGAACAGTTTGATTCCTTATGATACAAGCCTTCTAAAGAAGCACAATTTAGTTACAACTCAATAAAAGTGCAACTGATATTTAGTGGCACATTTAATACATCACATGTACCTGATAGTACACTGAAGTACAAAATTACATATTAAACTTTAGTTGCGGCATTTAAAGACACATTTCAACTTGGATGCAACCTCACCTGCGCTTTCTTCGTCTGATCCACCGTCCTCCATCCATTTCCCCTCGTTGGCCAATAAAGGATTCTCGGATTCACGCAGGGTCCTCAGTGGGAAATAATGGCCGTCACCCTGACTATAACATAAGAGCACACACAGGATCATAGTGTTGTTCATTTATGTGCACCGTGGTGTTATCTTAAAATGTATAACCATTTATAAACTACCAAAAAAAAGTTACAATTGTAACTTTTTTTTTTTTTGAAAAACAAAGGTCTCGTCTGTGCATCCAATGGGGCTGAGTTATTGCTCAAAAAAATACAGTAATAAATACAGTAACAATTATTACAATTTAATGCTGCTTTATATTTTCGTGGAAACCGTGATAACTTTTTTCAGGATTCTTTGATGAACGAAAAGTACAAAAACAGCATTTACTTGAAATTCGAATCGTTTGTAACATTAAAAATGTCTAGGGCTGTCACGATTCATCGATTAAATTTGAGTACTTGATTACAAAAACATCTTAATTTTTTTTTTTCGTGTTGATTAACCAGCAAAATACCGGAAGTGGCACATTCGACGGACGAGAATCCATGAAAAGCATTATTAGACTGTTTCTTAAGGCTGCATGAAATATTAAAACCAGGGCTCTGAACCGGTTCAAGGAACGAAAACAAAAACGAACGAAATTTTGACAGGAACAGAAACAGAAACGAAATCAAATTGTAAAGTTCCGAACAGAATCGAAAATTTGAAATGGCCATTAACCGGTTAATAACGTTATTTTATCATTCCATTTAATATTTGAAATTTGCTGTCAACCAATCACGAATTCCAGTTGTACGGTCTATGCAAATGTAATGCTGACGCCAATGAGTGAAATGCCTGCGCTCAGCTGTGAACTCATAGGTAAGTCGCAATGGCAATGCACCGGCGTTAAGAGTTCATCCGAGGATAGTGTAAGAAGGATTCAACAGCTCACACACAACTGTAGCGCTTCTGTGAACGGAGAAAACAGAAAAACTACAGGCTTGCATAAAAAGGAATATAGGCATATACACGAAATATATCTCACTTAAATCATTGACAGATTAACAAAACGAAAGAAAATGGTACGGTTCATTGTGACGCGTTCCAAAGTTCTCGGAAAGGAAAACGAGACAGTAGAAAGTAGTTTTCTTTATTTTACAAAAGCTTTACAGTTTTATTTATTTTGCAAAAGCTTGACAGTTTTGAATGATGTCTTCTTCTATCTGTAACCAACCTGCATGGTATGACCATCGTGCCGGCGCCTCACGCGCACACAACATATTTTTGCGACACTGCAGCGTTCATTATCAAAATAAAATTCAGTTAAAGAAACGAATAAAAAGTTACACTGCTCCGTAGTACAAAATCTGTTGTGTTCAGCGTGACCGCGCCTCACGGTGCTGATATAACTGATGTAAAGGATGATGTTTTACGTCGATGAATGTACAAAGCCTAGCCTATAATAAATCATATTTTAGCATCCAGATACGTTGCGAATATGGAAACATTTGGATTCGTGCAGAATGAGAGAGGTAGGCATCAGTTTCACCTTAAATTAATTAGTTTTTGGATTGACGTTTTTATAGCCTTAACTTTAGAGGATTTGTTGTGGAGAGAAACTAATAACTGTGTTTATGTTTGTAAACATTTTGCTTTAGCCTACATTATTTCTGAATGTAACAGGGCTAATAAAATGCGACGTGAGCCTATACGCGACCTATGTTTTTTTTAACACTCAAAATCTTATACAAGTAGTGTTTTTATTGTTTTAACAATGCAGCAAACATTTTTAAATATCTTAAAAATACTTTAATGTCTTTAAAGTGTTAACAATTATTTTTCTTTTATTTAGTAGCCTACATTTGGCCAAAATCTAGAAAAGATGATGCTGTATTGGCTGTGACTAAGCGCAGCGGTTTATAGGCTAACATTACTAGATCTCTTCCGGTTTTTTTTCCCTTTTTGAGTAAAGAAAACGCTGTAGTTTTTTATTATTACTATTATTATAGGCAAAGAAAATTGGTTTTAAAAAATAACGTTATTAACCGGTATTTCTTCTACCTGAACCGGTAATAATACAGAGGAATGCATGAACAGAAACCGATTGAATTTTTTTTCCGTTTTCAAGCCCCGATTAAAACCATTTAAAAAAATCATAATAAAGCATAGTGCTATTGTTTACTCAATATTAAACAAGGAGTAGATCGCGCTGTAAAGTGTAAAAACTATCGTCAGGCCGTTGGAGCCATCTGCAGGCAGTTAATATAATAAATAATGTACATAAGTTATGATTATATGGTTTTATTACATTGTATGTAATAAAACATATTACACAAAGCATGTTTTATCACATGTATTTTAACTGCTTTGCTCAATATATAATTACTTTCATTCTATATTTTATTTGAACCAATTATTATTGCCTCATTGCTATTATATATGTATTTTTAGTCATTTTAAAGTCTTTTGTTTGCTTGGGTCTATTTTTATTACCACAAAAATGACCCAATTACTTGATTAATCATCAGAATAATCCTCCGATTACCAAAATAATTGTTAGTGACAGCCCTATAAATGTCTTTAGTGTACATTTTGATCAATTTAATGCATTCTCTCATCCTTTGAGAGTGTGAGCAGCTTTGACATGAGCTCACCTTGTGAACACTGGAATAAACCAGAGCTTTTTGTCCTCTCCAAACACCTGCCGGAGGTTTCTGCTGAGTCCAACATTAAAGCCGTTCCTGTCAGGCCCGTTCTGAAACACTGGCGCAGAAAATGCCTCTAAAAACAGGAACGTTCATTGAGGTTAAACAGTCCACAACTAAAATATGAGCCACACAAATCACTTCTGTTAACCAAAGGTCCAAGAAGTTTCAAGAAGTTTCTGCTTCTTGAAGAAATGCAATGACAGGGTAAAGGAGAACCCAGCAATTCAGCATAAGAAGAAAGGCTTTCTTACCTAGCGTGGATCTGTTTTTCGCCACCAACCAACAGTGGTAGCCAAACAGGAACATGAGACTGACAAAAAACATGAGCGCCACAAACAACAGGAAGAGCACGTGGAATTTTGCAGGGCCATTGGGAAGATCTCCCTAACAAAGACATGCAAAGAAACTTTTGAAATGCATAGACTCGACAGCAGCACAACTCTATGCATTTTTATGTTTCTAAAATACATTTTATCACAATTATATCATTCTACAAGCCCGTGCATTATGTGCATGCTGTTCAAATTCCTGATAAAATTCCTGGTTTTCCATAACCGTATGAACCCAGTCTCTTTAAGTTTTACAGTTAACAAGGCTTGCCTAGTATGAGCTCGGTCAAAACTGCTTGCTGAGACTCACCACCCAGAACTTGAGGAAGTACTGAAACACTGTCGATGCAATGAACACGCAGTAGATCATAGAGTAAGAGAGGAACAGCAGAAAGAACTTATAGTTGGAGAATCCCACACAGTTGTTCACCCTGAAGAGCATATCATACAAAGATGTCACATATCCAGCATTTCAGAGCGTGCAAAATGTAATTAAATGTTGCTTATGAGGTAAGATTAATAGCAAAATAAGACACTAGATGACACGATGTCATAATATGTGAGCCTGGAGCACAAAAGCAGTCTTAAGTCGCTGGGGTATGTTTGTAGCAATAGCCAACAATACATTGTATGGGTCAAAATGATTGATTTTTTTTTTATGCCAAAAATCATTAGGATATTAAGTAAAGATCATGTTCCATGAAGATATTTTGTAAATTTCCTATCCGAAACTTAATTTTTGATTAGTGATATGCATTGCTAAGAACTTCATCTGAACAACTTTAAAGGCGTTTTTCTCAATATTTAGATTTTTTTGCACCCTCAGATTCCAGATTTTCAAATAGTTGCATCTCGGCCAAATATTGTCCTATCCTAACAAACCATACAGCAATGAAAAGCTTATGTATTCAGCTTTCAGCTGATGCATACATCTCAATTTCGAAAAAATTGACCCTTATGACTGGTTTAGTGGTCCACGGTCACATATAATAAATTATTATTTACCATGGACAATGGTGATCCATTTTCAAAATGCATCTGTAAAAACACAGGAACACAGATCCTGTAACTTTAATTAAAATAGGGCTTTTGTGTAGAGAGATCTGTTTTCAGGAACAGGGTTGGTGCGGTGCTGGACTTACGTTTCACAGACGGAGCAGTGGTGACAGCGGTCTGGCTTTATCACCTGACAGCGATCACAGAACCTGATAGCTGAAGACACGGAGATAAAGACGATCAGCTGCCCGCGTCTACATCCCATCACACGTTTAGCTGACAAACACTGCCATTCACAGCATTCTGCCAAATGACTAGAGAGCTGCAGCTTCTGTGGAAACGTACACATGAATCACGACAGACTGACCTCCTGACTGAGCGCGCGTGAAGATGGGAAGTTTCTTGGCGATTTCTGCGAGGATCTGCTTCTGAACATCTGGCCTTTCTTCCATCTCATACCTCTCCTTATCACTGTATGATAAATGGAACTAGAGCGAAGAAATGACAAATTAAAGGCATTCAAAAGAAAACGAAGCCTATTAGAGAACCATTATGATTTTTTTGCATTGTGACATTTTTAATGACAATCAAGCAATTTTCACCTACAACTGTCATCATTATCATTCAATTCTCATTACTGTAATACAGTATTTACAAAAACCACCATCATTTAGAAATGTTTTGAATATTATGTGGTTAATTACCATGAAAATAATGCAAATATATATAGACATACATTATATATATACAGTGGGTACGGAAAGTATTCAGACCCCCTTAAATTTTTCAATCTTTGTAATATTGAAGCCATTTGCTAAAATCATTTAAGTCATTTTTTTTCCCCTCATTAATGTACAAACAGCACCCCATATCGACAGAAAAACACAGAATTTTTGACATTTTTACAGATTTATTAAAAAAAGAAAAACTGAAAAATCACATGGTCCTAAGTATTCATGTGCACTCATATATTTAACTCAGGTGCTGACCATTTCTTCTGATCATCCTTGAGATGGTTCCTCACCTTCATTTGAGTCCAGCTGTGTTGGATTATACTGATTGGACTTGATTAGGAAAAACACACATCTGTCTATATAAGACCTTACAGCTCACCGTGCATGTCAGAGCAAATGAGAATCATGAGGTCAAAAGGAACTGCCTGAAGAGCTCAGAGAAAGAATTGTAGCAAGGCACAGATCTGGCCAAGGTTAAAAAAAATTTCTGCTGCACTTAAGGTTCCTAAGAGAACAGTGGCCTCCATAATCCTTAAATGGAAGACGTTTGGACGACCAGAACCCTTCCTAGAGCTGGCCGCCGGCCAAACTGAGCTATCGGGGGAGAAAAACCTTGGTGAGAGAGGTAAAGAAGAACACAAAGATCACTGCGGCTGTGCTCCAGAGATGCAGTCGGGAGATGGAAGAAAGCTGTAGAAAGTCAACCATCACTGCAGGCCCTCCACCAGTCGGGGCTTTATGGCAGAGCGGCCCGACGGAAGCCCCTCAGGCAAAAGACACATGAAAGCCCGCATGGAGGACTCCAAGAAGGTGAGAAATAAGATTCTCTGGTCTGTTGAGACCAAGATAGAACTTTTTGGCCTAATTCTAAGCGGTATGTGTGGAGAAAACGAGGCACTGCTCATCACCTGTCCAATAAAGTCCCAACAGTGAAGCATGGTGGTGACAGCATCATGCTGTGGGGGTGTTTTTCAGCTGCAGGGACAGGACGGCTGGTTGCAATCGAGGGAAAGATGAATTAGTACAGGGATATCCTGGACGAAAACTTTTCCAGAGTGCTCAGGACCTCAGACTGGGCCGAAGGTTACCTTCCAACAAGACAATGACCCTAAGCACACAGCTAAAATAAAAAAGGAGTGGCTTCACAACAACTCTGACTGTTCTTGAATGGCCCAGCCAGGAGCCCTGACTTAAACCCAATTGAGCATCTATGGAGAGACCTAAAAATGGCTGTCCAACAACGTTTACCATCCAACCTGACAGAAATGGAGAGGATCTGCAAGGAGCAATGGCAGAAGATCCCCAAATCCAGGAGTGAAAAACTTGCTGCATCTTTCCCAAAAAAGACTCATGGCTGTATTAGATCAGAAGGGTGCTTCTACTAAATACTGAGCAAAGCGTCTGAATACTGGATAGGTGATATTTTTAGTTTTTCTTTTTTAATAAATCTTCATAAATGTCAACAATTCTGTGTTTTTTTCTGTCAATATGGGGTGCTCTGTGTACATTAATGAGGAAAAAAAATTAAATTAAATTATTTTAGCAAATGGCTGCAAATAACAAAGAGTGAAAAATTTAAGGGTCTGAATACTTTCCGTACCCACTACATATATATATAATATTATATTTAGATATATGTGACCCTGCAGCACAAAAGCAGTCTTAAGTCGCTGGGGTTTATTTATAGCAATAGCCAAAAATACATTGTATGGGTTAAAATGATAGATTTTTCTTTTATGCCAAAAATCATTAGCATATTAAGTAAAGATCATGTTCCATGAAGATATTTAGTAAACTTCCTACTGTAAATATATCAAAACTTAATTTTTGATTAGTAACATGCATTGCTAAGAACTTCATTTGGACAACTCTAAAGATGATTTTCTCACTCTTTTGATTTTTTTGCACCCTCAGATTCCAGATTTTCAAATAGTTGTATCTCAGCCAAATATTGTCCTATCCTAACAAACCATTAATCAATGGAAAGCTTATTCAGATGATGTATACATCTCAATAAAAAAAAATGGACCCTTATGACTGGTTTTGTGGTCAAGGGTCACACATACACACACACAAAGTAATCAAAGTATTTGGGGTAAAATATGACCCAGACATGTTATAAACAGCTTTTACTCCCACATTCTGATTCTTATAACCACTATTTTACAAATAAACTCAAGAGTCATAAGTGGAATCCATAAATCACGAGCACCTTTTTAGACGGTGTAGATGGTGGAGTAAAGATGGCCTTCCAATAGGTCCAACAGAACATTATAAAGCACACGTGAAACATCAACAAATACACCACTGTGGAGAAAACACACATTATCACTAGTAAAAGTCATTTTTGTCACACACAACTAGAGTTGCAAACTCTATTGTTCCTCATTATGTGTGTCTAGCTCTGTTTCTGTGCAATGTGCTGATGTTGCACAAAATAACCCCATGAGCATATTCCTCAAGCACAACTAGCACTGCTGCTGAATCAACTGAGACTCTGAACATGACTTTCACTTCTGGTGTTTAGACTGATAGGCAGCCACAGGTGACTGTAGAGCACTTGCCTCTCTCCAGGTGATTACTGAGGGTCACTGAAAAACAGAGAGCCAGGGTCAGTGTCGTCAAACATCATGGCTGTGTCTCAAAACCTTGCGTCTAGCCTAACTCGGAGGAGATGACAGCAACCACGGCCTAACTGTGCTCACTGAGATGCTGTTTAGTGTCTATAGGCAGGCAGCTCACTAGGTTTGGAGTCACAGCCCATGTAAATAACACTATAACAGAGGTCTTTGACCGATTTGTTTTGCGTAATAACAACAACAATACAAATGAACTGACGAGCCATTGTGGACAATACAGGATACTTCCTTATTACAGTCGAACAACCTGATGAAATGAATCAACTGTGAAGTCTTACCGAAGCACAGCTCAAAGACATACGCGTAATAAGACCAGAGAACCCCAGAGGAGATGATAATAACAGGAATCCAGGAGAAAATCCTCTGACAACATCTGAGAGCTCTGGACAGAGCCATGATCAGCCCGCTCTGGCATCCGCTAGCACGCCTATCCAAACAACCAGCTCTCCGACATCTTCTTACCTTCTTCTTCTTCTTCTTCTTGGTGTTTAATGGCGGATGGCATACAACGTTTAGGTGCATTACCGCCACCTACTGATTAGGAGTGTGGATCAGGATCGTACTCTTCACTAAATTCTATTATATAATCCAGTGTCCTTTAAATAACGCATTAAAAATTGAAAGTTTTAGTGTTTAGTTTTATTCCCCAAAATGTTCATCAAATTAAGTTTTTCTTTATTTTCCTTGAGGACATCAATCAGTTCTTTCTTTCCTCTTCGTATCTTGGACACTTCATTATAAAATGCTCTACATTTTCCTCCATATTACAATATTCACATTTTCCAGTTTCATGTCTCCCCATTCTCTTCAAACTGCTATTAAGAGCAGTATGGCCAAATCTAAGCCTTGAGATTATAGTTTCCTCACATCTATTTCTTCCTGTTACTCTGTACTTACCAACAATTCTTTGAATGCTATAAAACCATCTCCCTGTTCTTTCTTCTTCCCAATATTTCTGCCATCTATTCTTCACATGTTGCTTGATTACACACTTCATTTCACTCTTACCATACTTTAACTGCATATCTATGTCTACTTTCTTAGTTGCTTCCTTTGCATATTCGTCTGCTAACTCATTCCCTTTTACTCCCACATGCGCTGGTACCCAACAGAAAGCTACATAAATTCCCATCATCTGGATCCTATATATTGTTTGAAGAATCTCAATCATTATATCTGCTCTGCCCTCTGAATGACATGTTTTAATTGCAATTAAAGATTAACTTGAATCAGAACATATGAGTGTCCGCATTGGCTTATGTTCCTCCACCCATTTTTTTTGGGGCGCCCAAAGGGGGGCCCCCCCCCCCCCAGTTTTGTTTACCCAATTGCAATCATTTCACCATTTGTGTAAATTGACAAATTATCTGTGATTCTTTTACTGACTTTCACATTAAATTCTGGGATACTAAATGCCACACCTACTTTGTCTTCCATATTTTTCGATGCATCAGAATATATTTGAACATAACCATAATAATGTTCATGAATGTACTTATGTGCTATTTGAGCATTTGATTTGAACTTATCCTTATTTTCCTCACTTAACAATGTCACATCTACCGTAGGTTGAGATATTAACCACAGAGGGATTGTTGACCACGGAACTGTAGGGCTTATTGGAATTTCACCAATTACCACTCTAGGTACTTCCCATCCAAAACTTTTGATTTCTTCCTTTCCTTTTTCCCAGAAAGGTTTTAGAACTACCATATCTGGGTGTTCTTGATTATGCCCAAATATATTGACCCAATATCTTAGTGAAAGTTCAATTCTTCTAAGATCTAAAGGCATTTCTCCCATTTCAATCTGCAAGGCTGCAGTTGGTGTAGATCTCATCGCCCCCGTACATAATCGCAATGCCTTGTACTGGATTTTGTCCACCTCTTTTAACACACTATTAGCAGCAGATTGATACACTATACTCCCATAATCAAATACAGATCGTATCAATCCTGTATATATACTTCTTAGAGCCATCCTCTCAGCCCCCCATTCTTTCCCCACTAAACATCTTATAACATTCATTACTCTTTTACATTTATCAACTATTTTTTTATGTGTATTTTAAATGTGAGTTTTTCATCAAACCATATACCCAAAAATGTAAAACATGATACTCTTTCTATGTCTTACATTTTGAAATAATTTTTTTGTTTTTTCAACAGAGAATCTAAAACCCCACTTATATGACCACGTTTCTACTTCTGTTATTGCTTCTTGCACTTTCCTTACAACAAACTCTAAATTCCTCCCTCGTTTCCAGATTGCACCATCATCTGCATAAAGAGAAATTCCTATTCCCTTTTCAACACTTAAAAACACATCATTAACCATAATAGAAAATAATAAAGGACTAATTATACTCCCTTGAGGTGTTCCATTTTCTACCTTTATTATCTCTGAAAATTCTTTCCCAATCTTTACTTGAATAGATCTTCCAAATAGAAAACCTTTAATCCTTTAACTCATGCTTTTCTCAATTTAATTATTAACCCTTCTTTCCACATCATATCATATGCTTTCTCGATGTCAAAAAATACTGCCACTACACTTTCTCTATTAGCCTGAGCTCTTCATATTTCATGTTCCAAACATTCTGTAGGGTCCATAGTACATCTACCTTTTCTAAATCCACTTTGATAATTACAAATATTCCTTTTAGTTTCCATAAAATATGTTAGTCTCTGATTTATAATTTTTTCCATGACCTTACATAAGTGCGAAGTAAGAGAAATTGGCCTGTAATCACTTGGACTATTAACTTCTTTCCCAGCTTTACGTATTGGAACTACTGCAGCTTCTTTCCAGCAACTAGGTAATTGTCCCTTTTCCCATACCTTATTATATAACTCTAAAAGAATACTTTTTGATGATTCACTTAAATTTTTTAACATTATATAACATATCTGATCTTTACCCGGCGCTGATAACCTAGTACTTCTTAATGCACTATTTAATTCTCCTATTGTTAATGGCAAATTAAGTATATCATCTACCTCTTCATCTTCCATAATTAATTCTCTATATCTTAAAACTGTTCCCTCTCGTCCTTTCCTCCCTTCTTCGTTAACATTATCCGAACTATGGATTTTGACAAATGTTTTTATGATCATTTCCGCTTTCTCCTTCTCTGTCACAGCTGTGCCTTCATTATTTATTAATGTAGGATATCTAAACTCTCTCCTAATTCCATTAATTTTCCTTATCATGCCCCATACTTTATAAATATGTTTCTCTTCCCACTGACTCACAAAATGATCTCCAATATTCCCTCTTCTCACCTTTGCCCGCATCTTTTTAAACTTGATTAAATCTTCAAAATTGTGTGTTCTTTTAAGTATTTTAAAAACTTTGTTCCTTTCTTTTATTACTTTCCCATTCTTCCATCCACCATGGGACTATCTTCTTTCTCCTATTCCCTAAACTTCTTGGAATTGATTGTTTTGCTGCTTCTATTATAACTCCACAAACTATTCAATTTAATTCCTCTATTTCCTCATCACTATTAATTACTCCCATCATTTCATCACTTATCTCCCTGAATTTCACCCAATCTGCTTTACTAAATACCCATCTTTCTGACCCACTTGACTCATTTATTTCATTTCTTATACCTATTTCTATAAAAATTGGATAATGATCACTTCCTAACGTACTATCTTTCTTAACTTCCCACCAACATAATCCTGCTATAGCTTCCGATACAACTGTAATATCAACTGCCGTTTCCTTCCCATTTACCACATTTATTCTAGTGCCATCTCCATTGTTTTCACATACTAAATTTTTTAGTTCCATTAATTCAGCTATTATCTCCCCATTTGAATCATTATAACTATCCCACAACGTATTATGCCCATTAAAATCTCCTCAACAAATAACCTTACCCTCTAAATTTATTGCAAGTTCCTCTATGTTTTCCAATGTTATTTTCTTACACGGATTATAATAATTTACTATTTTAATATTTCCTTAATTTGTCCAAACTTCAATTACTATAAATTCCAATTCCTTTCACCATTACCGTATAATGCATATTCTGTTATAAAATACCACATCCCCCCCATTACCCTTGTCTCTATCTCTCCTAACACTATCATAACCTGCTATTATAAAATCTAAAGATGGTTTCAACCAAGTTTCTTGGATGCAAATTATGTCCGGTTTTATTTCTAAATCATTGATAATACTTTTGAATTCCGCTCTCCGACATCTGCTAGAAGCCTGGCACTTCACCAAAAAACGATCCGCTCTGGCATCCGCTAGCACGCCTGCTGAACTACAATCTGCCCTTGATGAATAACTCACGTGTGTCAGAGCAAGTGCACTAAATAGCAGCCCATGACACTGTAGGAGTCAAATTAGCTTTTTCAAAATAACTCAAGACAGTTTTGCTTTGTGAATTCACTGTGACTATGCATACTAAACTCTGAGACTATCTGCCGGATAAAGCCATTTAAATACAATGAGAACTGCAAAAATTAATTATTTGAAAGTAAATATGTAGTCTCTTATTAATCTGTAGCAGCTATTTAGTGTACCAAGTTTTTAACGACACTTTTACAAACTCAAGATATCACAAATCTGGTTTTTGCATTGTCATTATGGTGTATCTATCTATCTATCTATCTATCTATCTATCTATCTATCTATCTATCTTTCTATCTATCTATCTATCTATCTATCTATCTATCTATCTATCTATCTATCCATCCATCTATCGTTACCTCTGTCTGTCTGTCTGTCTATCTATCTATCTATCTATCTATCTATCTATCTATCTATCTATCTATCTATCTATCGTTCTATCGTTCTATCGTTACCTCTGTCTCTGTATGTCTGTCTGTGTTTATTATCTTACCCCCCATCCACCATACAGCCATCACCACTACGTTACCTTGTCTGTCTGTCTGTCTGTCTGTCTATCTATCTATCTATCTATCTATCTATCTATCTATCTATCTATCTATCTATCTATCATCCATCCATCTATCCATCCATCAACTATCTATCGTTACCTTGTATGTCTGTCTGTATGGCTTCTCTATTATCTATCTAGTAATCTATATATCTATCCATCCAGTCCATCCATCATCGTTACCTCTGTCTGTCTGTCTGTCTGTCTGTCTGTCTGTCTGTCTGCTATCTGTCTATCTATCTATCTATCTAATCTATATCATATCTATCTATCGTTACCATATGTCGATATGCTGGCTATTATCTATCTATCTTCTATCTATCTATATATCTATCATCTATCTATCTATCCATCCATCTATCATTACCTCTGTCTGTCTGTCTGTCTGTCGTGACTATCTGCCGGATAAAGCCATTTAAATACAATGAGAACTGCAAAAATTAATTATTTGAAAGTAAATATGTAGTCTCTTATTAATCTGTAGCAGCTATTTAGTGTACCAAGTTTTTAACGACACTTTTACAAACTCAAGATATAACAAATCTGGTTTTGCATTGTCTTATGGGGGTTCTATGTATCTATCTTCTATCTATCTATCTATCTATCTATTATATATTATCTATCCTATCTATCTATCGATCTATCTACTATCATATCTATCTATCTATCTATCTATCATCCATGCTACGTTACCTCTGTTGTCTGGCTGTCGGTTGGTCTATTTATCTATCCATCCATCAATCCACCATCATCTATCGTTACCTCTGTCTGTCGGGTCGTCTATCTGTACTGGTTCTATCTATATCTATCTACATCTATTATCGATTACTATCGTTACCTCGTCTGCTCTGTTCTGTGTCTATCGTTCTATTTATCATCATCCATCCATCCATCCATCCATCAATCTATCGTTACCTCGGTCTGCGCTGTCTGTACTGTCTGTCTCGGCTCTGCTGGCTATCTATCTATCAATCTATCCATCCATCCATCCATCTTTCATCCATCCATCCATCCATCCATCTAGCGGTACCTCGGTCTGTTGTCTGTCTGTATGTCTGTCTGTCTGTCTATTTATCTATCTATCTGTCTGTCTGTTTGTTTATCCATCCATCCATCCATCCATTCAATCCATAAATCTATCGTTACCTCTGTCTGTCTATCTTATATATCTATCTATCTATCTATCTAACATCTATCTATCTATCCATCCATCCGTTTCTATCTGTCTGTTTGTCTGTCTTTCTGTCTGTCTATCTATTTATCTATCTATCTATAATCTATCTATAATCTATCTATCTATCAATCTATAATCTATCTATCTATCTATTAATCTATCTATCATCTGACTATTTCTATATATCTATCTATCTATCTATCCATCAATCCTCCATCTCTTCTATGCTATCTATCTACTAGGCTATCTATCTTCTATCTATCTATTCTATCTATCTATCTATCTATCTAAATATCTATCTGTCTGTCTGTCTGTCTATCTATCATCCTTCTATCTATCATCCATCCATCCAGCCATCCATCCATCCATCTTACTATCACTGGATAAGATCTATCGATTATCTATCTATCTATTCTAGTATCTATTATCTATCAATCGTTAACTCTGTGCGGTCTGTCGGTTCTATCTATCTATAGATCTATCCAGCCACCATCAATCCATCATCTACGTACCTCGCTCTGTCTGTCTGTCTGTCTTGTCTGTCTGTCTGTCTGTCCTGTCTATCATCTATCTATCTATTCTATCTATATATCTATCTATCTATTTATCAATCATCCATAATCCATCCATCATCTAGCGGTTCACCTCTGTATGTATCTATATCTATTATATACTATCTATCCATCCATTCAATCCATCCATCACGTTACCTCTGGTCTGGTCTGTCTTGTCCCCTGTCTGTCTGTCTGTCTATCTATCTATCTATCGTATCTATCTATCATCTATCGTTTACCTCGGTCTATCTATCTATCATCAGCGATTATATATCTATCGATTATCTATCTATCATCTATCTAGTCGATCGTAACATCTGTCTGCGTCTGTTCTTCTATCATCCTTTCTATCTATCACCATGTCAACATCCACATCCATCCATGTATCACTATATATTACTATCCTATCTATTATTATCTATCTATCTACTATATATCCTATCGACTACTATCGAGTCTATCTATCTATCTATCTATCGTTACCTCTGTCTGTCTGTCTATCTATCATCCTTCTATCTATCCATCCATCCATCATCCATCATCCATCATCCATCTACTATACGAACATCTATCCTGAGTGCATCTATAGCGTACTATCATCTATGTTCACCTCGGTCAGTCTAGCTTCGTACTAACCATCCATCCGTGTGTGCTTTTTAAAAAATTTACGAAAGCAAAAATTGCAACTTACTAGTCCTGTCACGCATAGACTTTTAAACTTTGTGCAAGGAGAAAACTAAAGGAATTCATATGAATTATGAATAAAATGCAGTGGTTCTAAAAATAGTCTTCATTATCTTTATGCATATTTTTCTTTGATTTTATGCTGTCCAGTAGGTGTCCCTGCAAGACTGTTGGACATTATATTAACGGCTAACAGAATTCCTCTGCTCACAGTATTAGCTATTAGATGCGTTCAAACATATTTTTGTGCCACCTATGGGTGGTGATCACAAACACATCACACACACACACACACACCCACCCAAAACACACACACACACACACACACACACCGCACCTCACACCACACACACAGAGACGACAAAACACCAAACAAACAAACCTAATGGACAGAAATCCCAACTGTAGTGTATATTTGGCACATGCGCTAACCTTACCACCATTCATTTATTACAATTGCAATGTTCTTCAACTCTGCAGGTATCCAGGATGTATTGCTTGCACACTTTCATGACTATTACTTGTAAGTTAAGCCAGAGTTGAGAGCACTGTGGTCACGTGGTAGTGTCTGTGTGTGTGCTCTGCTGTGTGTGGTCTGTGTGTGTACTCTCTTGGTGTGGTGTGTTTGTGTGTGTATGTGTGGGTTGTGTTGGTTCTTGTGGTGTCTCTGTGTGTGATGTCTGTGTGTGGTGTCTTGTGTCCTGTGTGTGTGTGGGTGTGTGTGTTTTGTGTGCGGGCGTGCGTGTTTGTGCGTTTTAGGTGTGTGTTGAGCAGTCTGGGTTTCTCTGCAGGGGCCTGTAGTCTGGACTGTTAGTGTCCGGCTACAGACAGCTTCCTTTCTCAGGCCGCGTGCATTCACTGTTTAGAAGCAGTCAGAATCCGTCAGCAAATCGGCAGAACGCACCACTACAAAGCAGCGTGTGTAATATCCTAAAATAGTAATGGGTCTCATCAAGCATTTACCACGGAAGTGAAACACAAACATTTGTGTCGGCAGGTCGGGGCAAATCTCTGGTGCGCGGATTGAAATGTGTTTGTGGTTCTGCTTCTACCGTCCAATGGCCAGATGATACGTAGAGACAGAGGAAGTCAGGGCCGTTTGGAGGAGAATACAGTGCGAGGCTAGTTGGTGGCGTGCTGGGTAAGCATTTTAACCATAAATCAGGTTATGTGCTGAAAGATTTTCAGCTGGAGGTCTCACTTTATTACTGTCATGACCCTCTGACTGATATGATTAATTGATATGAAACAGGATGGCTCGGGGGTTATAGTGTAACTAAAAAAAACCTGTGTTAAGAATTACATTTAAAAAGTGAGCTAAAATAAAATATAAAAAAACTTTAGCTTATTTTATTTAGGCTAGTTTCTAAAACTAAATAATTCTAAGTTCTAAAACAGTCACATCTCAACCCAAACAAAGAAAAATATAAAGACTTTGTTTGATTGTCACATTATTTTCATGGCTATTAAGTGTAATTCTCCTTATTTTAATGTGTCCTGATGTTTCACCTCTGGGTTTTATGGTAATATTTATTATTCTCAAGTCATGACTGTCATTTGTGATACTTTTATTTATTCATTCATTTAACCATTATTATTACAATTGCTATGTGAATAAGGCACATGCATCAATTTCATTTAGATATAAATTCAATTCTTTTGATTTTCGGTGACATAACATAAGCGCTGTGCATGTTGTTGGTTTTATAAAGTTCTGTAATTTTTATCTGTTATTTATCAGTTGAACAAAGGTGGGGTTTTTTATGTGTACAGATATATGCAAGGGTCTTAATGTGAAATGTAATGAACTGAGTTCATGAATGAGCGGGTGAGCTGCATGCGTCTGTCTATGTCTACCGTTAACGGCATTCTCAGACTTCTCAGGTCCGTCTTCCTAAGTGGGTCTCTCATTTTGGATCTATGGTAAAATTTCAGGTCCACGACTGGTGTTTTTTGAATCACGCTGAAATGAAGTATAGAGTTTGATAGCATTCCCATTTCATTCCCTGCATGCTTAAGTGTCTGGACAGTAAATTCATCATCTGTGCTACTTTTTGAAGTCTGGATGGAATACATTTTGGAAACTCTGCATTCATCACAGGCCCAAAGTCACTGATCTGTACAGGCAGACAAAGAATTTCAAGTCTATTTTCCTTCCAGTTGAGTGTCTGAAGTCTATTAAAGGGAGTCGCACATGAAAAACAAATGTTAATTACAAAACTGACTGGTGCATGAAAACAAAAGCATGACTTCACAGTGATGAAAGAAAACAGCTCCATGGATCTGAAGAAATGCACAATGGGAAAAAAAGAGTAACATTTGATCTGTGCATACGGTGATTTTATCGACTTTGCCTCCTCAGCTAGTGATACAAGGCTCTGCTCTAAGCTAGGCTCTCTTTAATCACATTAATGGACTGTCACAAACAACAGAATGTGTGCTAGTGCAGCAAAACATGGGAGACCCAAATTTGGAAATCCCTTGTTTTGCTATCTAGGATCATATTACTTTTGAGTGGGGTTTTCAAAGCAACATTGGATTGGATAACCCTGATCACCAAAACCAGATTACCAGACTACGAGTGCTCTAAATGGGACTACATATCACCTGATCCCAAACAAGTATGCAATAAGCAATGGAGATGTTAGAAACTAACTTTTGACTGATTAATCTCTGATGATTGTATCATTGCAATTAATATACAGTGATAAATAACAGTTAAAATCACATATAATGTTTTTGGCATCAAGATAGATTTACTTGAGAAGCAAAATGACAAAAAGTCAAAATTGTATTAGTTTTTGCTTAAAGCAAGAAAAAATATATGCCAGTGAGGTAAGGAAAGATTTCTTCAACGATACTGGCAACGAATAACAAGGCGTCACGTTTTCTTACCAACTGCCGAATTTTTTTGCGTTAAGCAAAAACAAACTAAATTGATAGATTTTTCTGAAAACAGAAATGTTTACCAGAAAAGGCCTCCTACAGGGTTTTTAAAGGGTTAGTTCACCCAAAAATTAAAAAATTAGGCCATAAATTACTCACCCTCAAGTCATCCTAGGTGTATATGACTTTCTTCTTTCAGACGAATCAAGTCGGAGTTATATAAAAAAAATTGTCCTGGCTATTCCAAGCTGTTTAATGCCACTCAGCAGGTGTTGCTAGCATCACGTCAACGAGCAGGTTATATAAACAATCGCGGACGCGCACTCAGGATAAAAGTGTTTCACATGGCTCCGGGGGGTGAACAAAGCCTTTCTGTAGCGAATCGATGCGTTTTTAAGAAAAATAAATTGATCAACAGTAATAAGCACTTACTGTGTAGCTTGAGCCGCACTGTAGGACATGGAGCTCGTACGAGGTGAGTGGAGTATGATGGTTCAGCGCTGTGCATGCGCCGCCTAAGAAAAGCAGCGTTACGAGCACGGAAGCGCAGGGAGCCAGCCCTCAAAAGACAAAACAAAACACTGTTCAAGAATTAGAAGTACAAAACGAGGATTTGTAAGAAGAATGTCAGAGGATTGGAGATGAAGGACAATGAGGAGACGGGTTTTTCCAGCTAGATAGCAGAGCGGAAACCTGTGCACCTTTGCTTCCCTGTAAACAAATGTTGTTTCTCACGAGAAAGGCTCTACCGACGCTGCGGCGTCCATCCGACATGGAGCGGCTTCCGTTTGTATACGGAGGCGTGGGTCCGCAAGATATAAAGTGCCAGTGTAATTGAATATGGATATTTTATTAGCACAATTTAAAAAGCTTAGTCGAGTCTCGATTCGCCTAGCGCGCGGCGCTTTGTCACCCCGCCACAGGATGGCTCGTGAGCTGTATTGGTGCAGACATTTTTGTATGGATGGTCCCCGTTTTGAATTTTTACCCTTCTTTGTGGACCGTATGCACGCAACACCCCCTGAGTGCAGTGGAAACAGAGGAAAGATCTACCACAGATCCATTTAATATAACTCTGACTGGATTCGGGGGTACTAAAGGAAGAACAGAAAATGTAAGCCTTACACCTTAGCGGCTGCACTTGGTCGGGGGAGTAATTTTGGACTATTGCATTTGGGGATGTGAACTAACCCGTAGTCATTTGTTTGGCTTCATAGGTAAATGTATCTTGATTTAAGAATGTTTAGATATTTGTAATGGAAAACAAGACAAAAATACTCCATAAGAAAATATATTTTTTTGCAGTTTTTGTACACAAAATCTAGCCTGAATTCAGCTTCTACGGGGATCAAGACAAATCCAGATTTTAGATCAAAGTTATCTTACTAAAAAGTGTAAACAACATATAAGGAAGATTTGATCCAGCTCAAAATCTATTCTGAGTTTAGAACTTTTTTTTGTTTGTTTTATTGGAAAAAATCCAATATTGATGTTTAATACTTGGGTTGAGGGATTTATTCAGTTCATTGCTATAATTTATCAATTAATTTATTACTATTACTACTCTATGTGATGCTTTATGAACACTCACATACTGTACCATTTCCATCAGCTCAAATCAGAGCCACACACTCCATGATCTTACATCCATAATCTCATGTCACACATCTGTGATTTTCCTGTGAATGGGCTATTGTTATTTTTAAAATGACTTGGCAGGGTTAATTATAAGACATGAGATGTGTTAATGGGCCTGGAAAGTATTCTTCATAACTGTTAAAGCTGTCATTAAATTCAGCCTTTTCCCAGGGGCTCAAACACATGCCAGGCTGACAGATCGCAAAGTGACCACTATTCTCTAATGAAACCACCCAAACATTGTCAAAAAACTGTTTCTTTTCCCAGCACTCTAAACACAGTGTGCGAGCGGACTGTAGAGCTGTATGGAATGATTTTTCTGCTCCTGAGTCTCTGTTCAAATTCACTCTGAACAGCAAATGAAACAATGACAGGGCGGGGAGAAACTACAGACACCTCATCCAGATGTGTGAAAATAAATCTGCTCCAGGGTGGAGTGTGTCTCCAACAATCATGGAAATTTCAAATGGCTGTGCCACTAGGAAGGTAATATGTGCAATAATAAAAGCGGTAAATTATTGCAGCGCAAGGCAGAGGTTTCGTGTGCGCCGTGAATTACGTGAATTCTTTTATTGGCCTGTGACCATACATGGTCAAACAGCATCTGTGACAGGTGTTTTAAATAAACGCTCAAGTAAAAAACCCGACCTGCTCGGAAGATCATTATTTATAACTTTTGTCAGTTGACCTCTTATTTATTTTAGTTTAATTAACTGCTGGTTATGCTTTTTACGTTCAGGTTCTGTGCATTACTTCAAAGTTAGTCACTCTACGCTTCCAACTGTTAGTACAGTGTGGTCTATAGCCTTATTTAATAAGGTAATTTAAGCATGGAAATACGGATTAAATGTGAACATTTAAAACAAAGAAACATGATGTAAAATGAAGTGATATAAATTAAATATTCAACAACCGTGTGGTCTACAAATTAAGTTTCACAACCAAACACACACGAGAATTGTACGAGAAATAACGGGAAGATCACACGAGAGACAGAGAATGGATTTATTTGGGTCAAATATGGTAGCCTGCAAAAAGCTTGCAAGTTGTCTGTAGGCTGATTTGCAGCAAAAGAAAAAAAAAGAAACAAAGAAGAATATGAAGGAGAGAATGGCTGCTTGCTGATGTTCTGTTGCAGGTCTATTATGACTCCTCCCACTGAACTTTCCCTTGCCCTGTGTCATGCTCGCATTGGCATGTTCAAAGTTCGTTGCTTGTATAGTCATTTCAAAGGTCATAAGACACTTCATGTTTTCGTGTTCAGCGCTTGATAGTAGCCCACATCTCCCGATATTTGCGTTGACAAGTATTACTATCACAGGCATGCAATGGCGGATGGCGCTTCTCACAGCATGCGTCTTGATAAAACCCACACTCGCCATTGTCACTTCGGCTGTGAACTGAGCGACCCCCCAGAACTGGGGGGATTTTTTTGTTTTTTTTTTGGGCCTTCCCAATTTCAGCGATTTTTTTCAAAATTTCCACTAAACTTACGAATGAGTGAACCGATGGTGGTTAACATTTGGCCGTTTTAAACCATAAGTAGCCTTCACACTGCTGGTTTCAAAGACATATGGATAATGCTCAACCAGAATTAAAACAGAAGAGGACTCTAGAAAAAAGTGCCTATTAAACCTAATACTTTTCCTTTGAACTTAAACATGTCGGTCCATTGCATGAGCCATGCACCACGCCCCAACGCAATATCAGGAAACACAAACATTAATACCCGTGGGCTTCCTGTGGTGCTTTGAAGCGACACGATTGTGTGTTTCGGCAGCATAGTTTCCCTACGCTTCACATTTATTGTTTAAAAATGTTTTGTGTTCAGTCCTCAAGACCTCTGACAACTGAATGTACTTTGATGTCTTTTTCCACTCGCATCGTTTTCAGCCTTGCATTGGACAAACAAAACTCCATGGAAAACACAACTCAACACTTGGTGTTGTCACCTTATTTTTGCCTCCCTGTCACACAAACCCACATAATTTCAATCCTCCCCTCGCCTCCCCGCCACCTGCACACTACATGTGCTTTTTGCTGCACTTTACGTAGAAGATTCAAACGTCACACACGAGGTGTGGTCAACAAAAGCGCAGACTACCCACCTGGTGCAGTGTCGTTTGTCTACGTGCTGACACAAAAGTGGAGTGGGCAAAGGCAGGGTACCGAGTTTGCGTACGCTCGCTTTAGGAGCTTGTTTTAGGGTGGTCCTGCCGTGCTGCTCACGGTATATTTTGTGATAGGTTTTCTAACACTGTGGTAATTTACTATTGTGATGGCTCTAGGCGATTGGCTCGCTCCCACAGGAGGTGACCACGGCACGTCTATTCGCCCACCTCTCCGCAATTTGTACGACCATAGGACCACCCGTTTAGGAGCCAGATTTGTGTCTTGGATTAAATCTTGTCTCGGGGACAGCGGCACAAACGCTCCCTGAAATTTAATGGTCTTCCCACCTCTCATCCGACCCCCGCGCCCCTCTCGCACGTGGTGCATGTGCCAAGGCAACTCATTATCCATCTCTCTTTTGTAAGACACCCCAGAGCCCTACCAACAAAACGCCCCATTTTAGATTGTTGCCCCCTTACCAACACACGGATCTCCTTCTTTTCCGTTTCTTTGATTCAGTGTCCCAGTAGTACTCAACCACTGGAGCTAAGTACTGCCTAGGCGTTTCACTAAAAAAAGGACGACGCCAAGCCCCAGTTCTCCAGCCAGTACCTGTAAAACATAAAGACTCTTTAACATTCATTACCATCGTGTTATCCTCTTCTGTGATTGGGACAGGTGTAAAGCGAAAATACTATTTAAACAAAATAGATTTTTAAAATATTTTCTGTAGAGAGTGTTATTTGCTTTTAGACACTTAACAAAAGCCAGAAACCATCATTTTCAATAAGACGAATATAAAAATGCACTTTAAATTAAAAACATTTCACTTTTTTTCAGTACCGCCTCAGACAGACTGCACAATGGATTGCTGTGGACTGTAGGCCACTGATTGTTTTATGTTCAGTGACATCCCTTACCAAAAAGAAGTATACTTCAAGTTTATTTTATTAAGTATACTTAAGTAAAGTTCAAGTATATTTTTAAGTATACTTTATGTAGCAAGTATACAAATATCAGTGTACTAGTAGTATATTTGTAAGTGTACTATTTCAATACTCCTTGGAACTAAATTGGCCCACTTTCTAGTATATAAAAAGTATACTTTTAAGTACACTTTAAGTATAGTCTTAGTAAACTACTAGTTTAGTAGTTTTATACTGCAAGTATACTCGAAAGTTTTATTTAAGTGAACTTTACATCCTACTTTAAGTATACTACTATGTCTTTATTTAGGTATTAATTTGTATATATTTTGTTATATAAATATCTGAACATACAAAACATCAAAAGAATGAACAGGGTATCTGCTTGTAAACAAACATTTTATTCTAGCTTCATGCATTCTTTTTATAAACACTTGAATGTGGATAAGTTTCATAAATAAATAAAAAAAGAAATAAACAACATTTTGAACAAAAAGCTGAAAGAAAGTCTATGAATTGGATTCAGAACGATAATCAAAACATAGATCGAGTCGATCAACACCCCAAAGCTTGACAGTCATTATTACCTCTTCATTGGTCGACATTACATCAGCTTTACACAGTTTTGATGCTGTTTTATGTCTGATGATCGTGTTAGATTACATGTGGAAGCATCTGTCATTTCGGTTTCTTCTTCACTTGTGTTTTTTGGAAATTCTGTACAGAAGATGTGTGCTAGCGCCCCCTACAGTATAACAATGAAAACACGGATTCTAGAGCACAATTATAGCTCAAATATATTTAGACTTTTTCTAAGTAGGCTATAAGTCAAGTATACTTAAATGTCATTTTAAGTATATTTCTGAGAAGTACACAAAGCTCATTTCTGAGAAGTACATAAAAAGTAGACTAAAAGTATACTTTCCTATTTTATACTTTAAAAGAATTATACTAATAGCACACTTGAATAAACTTATTTTTCGTAAGGGACGGAAATACATAACACAATATACTGACATCTCTGTCTCATTGGTATTTTCTCAGCATATATTGATATATGTGATTAATTGTATGAAGATTTTTGACAGTCCCAATAGTCTGTAATAAAAATGTTTGTATTAAATTTGAAAAGAGTGGGAAAATAGAGGCATTTTCACTAGTAGTCCCAGACTTCAATGCACACATGTGCAAACTCTGTAATAATGGAGCCATCATCATGTAGATCAAAATACATATCCCCTGATGCTATTTTTGTTTTCCAAAGCCTGTTCACACTAGCAGTTGTGTCTTTAGTTCTAAATTTAACCATTTCTTTGGAAATTGAAAGGCCAATTGGAAAATAAGAACTAAATATAATCTCCTGTGTACAAGGAGACAAAAGAGCAATCTGCTCATTCACCATGGTTTCATCACCCTTGATCACGTTTCCATAAATACCAGTGGAATCGCTAATACACACAGCTCTGTTGAATGATGAAGAAGTATTCATCATGCAACAGGTAGGTGAGGTGCTGGATTGGAGACGAGAGGTGTGGCGGATGAAAACGCTATTATACTGCAGGTTTACAGACTGTTTCCTTTTTGTTGTCTGTCAGCACTGTGACTCGTCAGCGTGTCTTGCCTGCGCTCGGCTGCGTTTCCACAGCACTGACGTCATGGGATGACCTTAGCTAGTGTACAGTCATTACAGCCATGCACTCAGATGGACCTTGACATGGACGATGTGAGTGTGAATATGACGAAGATTAAGATAATTGAGGAAATAACGCCGCCCTTCATAATCAACATCATTCCTGAAAGAATATACAAATGTTGAACTTTACAAGTGCATGTCTTCCTAAAGTCATATGCTGCAACTGAATTAGTTGCTTTGCATTATTGTGCACATGAAAAAAAGGTAAAGACAAAACAGCAAAAGGCCATTGTTCTTCCTATCACCTTAGACTGAATCAATATGATATGTCATAAGGCTGCTGAAACAATAGCCATTTATTAAGAAGCAATGCAGGGACAAAAGAAGAGGAATCAAAAGTGGCATTTGCTATTGGTTTGCTTGAGGTTACTTCTGGTTGGGGATTTAAATGTTTATCGAACACAAATTGTGTTGCGTTTTTGCCACAGACATGAACAATATCTTGAATTGTGTGGTCATACTGTACAGCTTGTTGGAAATATTTTTTATTATTATCATTAAGTGATTGTACATATAATTGTCTTCTGGTAGACAAGGTGAGAATTACACTGAAAGAGGATCTCGAGCCATATCCAGAGACTTTATCAACCATTTTTTATTTGTCAGAAAACCACGACTATACAACTACCTAGGAACCGTCACCGAGACACCACACACACAGCAACTGCATTGCAATCAGGGTCAGAAATTAACAGGGGCTTGGTTGAAAAATGCCACCAAAATGAACAAAAATGCCCTCCGAATTAAAGGTAAGGGGTGTAAGGGAAACAGGTCAATTTAGCTCAAAGGGAATCATTTAAGATTTTAAAGGGAACTCCACCATTAATATGTAAGGGAATTAGGACAGAATCACTGTTTTACGGCAGATCACTGAGACGGCCAGCGAGTCATTAAACGAGCCGTATAACATCAACTCTGCAATGGATATTAATATCAAAAATATAGTGAAAACACTATTAATTAGAACAGTAACAAGATCGGCAGATTAAGACATTAACTTGTGAGCACAAAAAACAAGATACTTCTCTTTTCAATATAAATAAGGCTTTTAGATAAATCTAAGACATGTATACTAATCTAACACACGCATTCACACAAGTTTTCAGAAAGAGAGAGAGTGAGGAAATAATTGGTTTAAAAGAATGAAAATGTGAAATCCCAAGTTTACAGCAATATGTGCAATTGCATAGATCTGAACAACCATCAATCACTTAATTAACCCTTGCATTGAGTTTGCTCAATGAGGTTCAAATTTATATTAAATGCACCAGTTCAGCTAGGATCTGGAGGTACTTGCGTTCCTCTGTGCGGGGTTCCCTTCCTTGTCTGGTTGACGAAAGGGGTTTCCGAGGTTGCTGATTGGCTGGAGGTTCAGTCTTGGTAAGCCAGTGATTGGGCGTTGGCTGGCTACGTGGAGCTGTTGTCTGCAGTTGAAGTTTTAGACAGCACTGTTTCGGAGATGCGGCGTTAGGCAAACTTAACTCAAAACACGAAACTCTCAACAGAAAATAAAACAAACTAAAGAAATAGAAGTAAAATTTGACGAGACTATGTGGCGTTTCTGCTCATGGTTTTAGAGGAGCTGGCGTGTAAGCCAGACCACGCTCAAAACTAAAGAAGCATGATTTAAAAGAAAACAACAAGGCTTGAAAAGGCAAGAAGGACGAGCTTTAAGGAGGCGAGGCAACGAGAGAGCCAAAAAGCAAAGAAAAAGGCATGTGGTCTGATATTTAACACAGGCTGTTGGACAAACCCAAAAGGTGTTTGGACCAATAGATGTCGTGGTTTGCTCGGGGTGTTGCGATGTTTCTCCTTCCCATTCATAAATCGACTGTTATCTCATCATTCACATGATCCACGTTTTTCCCCTGTCAAATATGATTTTGGACATGATTTCTTTCACGAGGATATGATACATTTGACCACGAATTGATTGGAAGAAACGTTTCAAGCTAGAAGATTCAAATCCACCACATACAAAAATGAATATTACCCCTTAAGCTATTCAATAGTTATTAACAATACATACACAAAAAATGATTAAGACATGAGGGTAATAATGTTGTGGGTTAGAATTACCTAAGATGGAGGGAGGCATAGCAAGTATGAGATGTCACCAGTCCTGTTAGTGCATTAGATGCATATGTACATGGAAATGAAGTTTCTTTGGCATTCTGTGGATGTAAGGATACGTTCTGTGAAGACCAGAGAGGTTAAAATGTCTGTAAGGAATTTTAGTCTGTTCTCTGTCTTAGGTGGAGGGAAAAGTCAATCCGAAGCTTGTGATCACTGTCACATGTTTCCATGAGACGGTCACGCTGTGCATCTCTTTTGACCATTATTCTTGATAACTTGCCCCAAAATTGACAATCTACTTGGAATTGTCAATAAGTGTTCTTTTATTTTAATGTTGAAAGCTGTTCTGTGACAGAGTGGTTTAGGCTTGCTCCGTACGGTAATGCTAGGGTCTGATTATGCAATCCTGTTGTTCTTGGGACTCGTGGAATTTTTGTTGCCCTAATGTTTTGACCAAATCTTAGATTGTCTGATTCGGTCTGATATCCTACAGGGGCAAAACATGCTCTTGCACAATAAATGAAATCTATTGCAGCTGTTGCAATTAAAATGAAACAAAAATGAGTGAAATTGACGATTGTGGCGTTACATTTAGATTAGGAGTGAAACCAGACATTTTAAAATGAGTTGACCTTGGTGAAATAGTGTGGACCTCCTCAGAGCCTACTCTCAAAGTCAAGCACATCGTTTTACAATATGTGAGACAAATATAGGGAAGCTCATTTCAACAGCTAAAAATAGCATTGGTTTATTGGTTTTTGGCTGAAAGAGAAAAGACCAAAAATATATTCCAAAATTGAAAATGAAAATGTGACTTTACTTGAAAATGTGATGTTAAGCATCATACATAACAGTATATTTTGTCATATATAAATAAAAAGGTTTCAACTAGCAGAATACAACAAGCATAATTGTTTCAAGAGACTGAACAATTACCAAGTAAACAGTATACACATGCGGCTTTTGTGCTGCATTTTGGTTAGTAGCTTCACCAAATCTTAGTATACCATAGTAGATCACATACAGGTGCATCTCAATAAATTAGAATGTCGTGGAAAAGTTCATTTATTTCAGTAATTCAACTCAAATCGTGAAACTCGTGTATTAAATAAATTCAATGCACACAGACTGAAGTAGTTTAAGTCTTTGGTTATTTTAATTGTGATGATTTTGGCTCACATTTAACAAAAACCCACCAATTCACTATCTCAACAAATTAGAATACTTCATTAGACCAATAAAAAAACTTTAAAAACTTTTTAGTGAATTGTTGGACTTCTGGAAAGTATGTTCATTTACTGTACATGTACTCAATACTTGGTAGGGGCTCCTTTTGCTTTAATTAATGCCTCAATTCGGCGTGGCATGGAGGTGATCAGTTTGTGGCACTGCTGAGGTGGTATGGAAGCCCAGGTTTCTTTGACAGTAGCATTCAGCTCATCTGCATTTTTTGGTCTCCTCATTTTCCTCTTGACAATACCCCATAGACAATACCCCATAGATTCTCTATGGGGTTCAGGTCTTGTGAGTTTGCTGGCCAGTCAAGCACACCAACACCATGGTCATTTAACCAACTTTTGGTGCTTTTGGCAGTGTGGGCAGGTGCCAAATCCTGGTGAAAAATGAAATCAGCATCTTCAAAATGGAAGCTGGTCAGCAGAAGGAAGCATGAAAAATTTGCTCCAAAATTTCTTGATAAACGGGTCCAGTGACTTTGGTTTTCAAAAAACACAAATGGACCAACACCAGCAAATGACATAGCACCCCAAATCATCACAGACTGTGGAAAATAAACACTGGACTTCAAGCAACTTGGGCTATGAGCTTCTTCACCCATCCTCCAGACTCTAGGACCTTGGTTTAAAAATGAAATACAAAACTTGCTCTCATATGAAAAGAGGAATTTGGACCACTGGGCAACATTCCAGTTATTCTTCTCCTTAGCCCAGGTAAGACAACTCTGACACTGTCTGTGGTTCAGGAGTGGCTTAACAAGAGGAATATACGACAACTGTAGCCAAATTCCTTGACACGTCCTGTGTGTGGGTGTGTGGTGTCTCTTGATGCCTTGACCCCAACCTCATTCCATTCCTTGTGAGTTTACTCAAATTCCTTGAACGATTTGCTTGACAAATCCCATAAAGGGCTGCGGGTTCTCTCTCCGTTTGGCTGTGCCACTTTTGTCTCTTACCACAACTTTTTTCTTCCACTGCAACTGTTCTGGTTAACATGCTTGGATACAGCACCTCTGATGAACCGCCGCTTCTTCTTTGGGCAATAAATTTTTGTGGGCTTTTTTTGTGGCCTGTGTGAAGGGTGTTTCAATGATGTCTTCTTGAACAACTGTCAGATCAGCAGTCTTTTTCCCCCCAATGATTGTGTAGGGCCTAGTTGACCAAAACTGGAGAGGACCCCATTTTGAGGCCAGGAACCCTTTGCAGGTTTTTTTTTAGTTGATTAGTTCTAATTGGCATGTCCACATATTCTAATTTGTTGATATAGTTAATTGGTGGGTTTTTGTTAAGTGTGAGCCAAAATCTTCACAATTAAAAGACCCAAAGACTTAAACTACTTCAGTCTGTGTGTATTGAATTTATTTAATGCACGAGTTTTAATTTTAGTTTAATTACTGAAATAAATGAACTTTTCCACGACATTCAATCTAATTTATTGAGATGCACCTGTACAGTTTATTTTAGCAGGAGTCTCTCGATTCAGAGACCTCAAACACAACATAGCAAAATTCCTGAATAATCCTCCTAGAGCTGCTTTCTAAAACTATAACAAACACATCTGATCTGATCGCAATCACGATGAGAACTGCAAGTGTTTCCAACATCATTTGAAAACGCCATTTAAAGTTTTCAAAACCACAGAAAGTGGATCTCAGATTATGGTGGTGTAGGGGAGGCCGATGAGGACGAACAGTATCAGGTCATGGACTGTTGGTTACCATGGGGGAGCCGCGCCTTGGATTGGATTGATCCACTTCAGCTTGAACACAACAGCTCTCTTTCTTCTTTTTTTTCCCATTTGCCATATAATTAGCAAGCCCGCACAAGCTGGAAGATCATGCGTTCATATAAGCCATCGGAATCTGTACTATATGCGACACCTCTTTAACATACTGTACACCGAGAGGAACCCAGCTGTAAAATTATCTGAGTGGGGGCCAGTGCGGACCCGCGGGATGCTTGTTCGGGACTCAAAACTTAAAAATGGTTAAACCTCAACCACTGGTTTAGAATATATATCAGCGGGGTGGCTCATGTAAGCACATCAGATTTTTCCTTCCCTTTTTTTTTTCTTTTTTTTTTTTTTGTTTTTTTTAATTTTTTTTTTCCCGGCCCGCATTTTTTTTGCAGCATTGAACACTATAACCAGTCACACACGTTTCTGGTAAGGCTTATGAATGCAATGTCCAATCAGAGACCTTTACATTAGTCACCACTGAATAGGCCATTTTGTTCCATGCACACGCTGGCTCACTGAACTCTGAATTCAGAGCAGATATAATGTAAGCAAGTGATTGATTTTGTTGCACAGTGTATATCTTCAAAAAGAAAAAATAAAAAAGGTGCTTCAAAAAGTTTGCTTTTCTCGCTTCACCCACATTGTGGGGAGCGATGCCATAGAAGAACCATCATTTTTGTCCTCTCGAGACAAAGAAACCTTCATTCAAGGTTCTTTAAAGAACCGTTCTCTTTCCTGTACCTTTGTAGTATTCTGAAGACCTTCCCCTTTTCGCCCAACAAAGAACCTTTTGTGAAACAAAGGTCCTTCAGATGTTAAAGGTTCTTTATGGAACCTCATTGACAAAAGGTTTCTTCCTTAATAATAATTGGCATTGGTGAGCACCATTTACCTTTATTAATTATATACCTTTATTTTTAAGAGTGTAGAACTTGCTGTAGACTGTTGGGGAACGTTCTTTGCTCGCTTTCTGTAGGCTATATGATTTATCCTCAGTTTGAATAACCATTTTGTTTTTCATGCTGTTTCCCAAAACACAAAAACTTTTTTTATTTATATACTTTATAGGCCTTTTACACCATGTATACTTGTTTTGTAAATACATGGATGCCACCTTTCAGATGCAATAAATAGAAATGCCATGTCAGATGCAGCTTCTGTTCCACCTTTGCAGTGTAAAGATGACTTTAATGTTGATAACATTTTATTGGTAACAGTCTAGTATTCTGATTGACTGAAGTAATTAAGTATTTTATGTAAAAGACTGTCACGGTAGAGAAGAGTCAGGATCCAAGTGCGAGTGCAAAGTTAAGGTTTATTTAGTAATCACAATAATGGAGACACAAGGTGATAATCCTCGGGGTCCTGGTCAAGATCAGAGCTCCTCTGAGAAACCCTCCAATCAAGCGCTGACCAAACCAAGGAGAGGGCTGAAGATCCATACCCTGACTGAGCGAGAACTGGAAACACAGACTGACAAGGAGACAGGACATGAGAATAACGAACCGACAAACACACATTGAACAAGGTGTCCTATAAAGGAATCGCTAATGAGTTGCAGCTGGCGCGCTCTGATTGAGCGCCAGCTGCAACCACTAACGAATGACGTACACACATACAACCACATGACAAGACGCAAAAGGACCGCACAAACTCATGAACCATGACAGTACCCCTCCCCCTAGTAATGTCTCCTGGCATTCTAAGGAAGACTTACCTGACGATTAAATTCATCGATGAGATTGATCCAGTATGTCCCTAGCAGGTACTCAACTTCTCTCCTCCGGACCGTAACCCTCCCCGTCCACCAAGTACTGAAATCCTCTTCCCCTCCGCCTTGAGTCCAGAATACGCTTAACCGAATAGGCTGGTTCCCCGTCTACGAGACGCGGCGGTGGAGGGACCGGGACTGGCAGATTAATGGCTGAATGAAAAACAGGCTTAATTTTGGATACGTGAAACGCCGGATTAATTCTCCTGTACACTGGAGGAAGTTTGAGGCGGACTGCAACCAGACTAATGATCTTGGTGACAGTAAACGGGCCAATAAATTTAGGAGCAAGCTTATTCTGACCTGATCGGATAGGATATTCTTGGTTGAAAGGCCCACCAACCTTGGGATCCGACTACTTAACGGGAGGTTTCGACCGGTGGCGATCGGCCTGGACCTTGTTGCGCGCCCCCACCTGGAGGAGGGTCACCCTGGCCTTGCTCCAGGTGCGTCGGCACCTCTGGACGAAGGCGTGGGCAGAGGGAACCGTGACTTCGGATTCCATACTGGGAAAAAGTGGTGGTTGGTACCCTAAGCTACACTCAAACGGAGATAAACCCATAGCAGAGACTGGTAACGAGTTGTGTGTACTCAACCCATGAGAGTTGTTGGCTCCATGAGGAGGGGTTCTGAGAAGCCAAACAATCGCAACACTCGTTCTAAATCTTGGTTGGCCCTCTCTGTCTGACCATTACTCTGGGGATGAAACCCGGAAGAAAGACTAACCGTCGCCCCCAACAATCTACAAAACTCTCCCCAAAATTTGGACACAAACTGGGGCCCCCTGTCAGAAACCACGTCTACCGGGAGGCCATGTAAACAAAAAACGTGGTCTATGACAGCAACTGCTATTTCTCTGGCTGAGGGTAATTTAGACAGAGGAATGAAATGAGTTGCCTTTGAGAATCGGTCCACCACAGTCAAAACCACTGTGTTCCCCTGAGAAGGGGGAAGACCAGAGACAAAATCTAGCGAAACATGGGACCAGAGTCTCGAAGGAACCAACAGCGGCTGAAGAAGACCCACGGGGGGGCAATTGGAAGACTTAGAAACAGCACAGACAGAGCAGGCCAACACAATAGAACGAATGTCCCGACCATACCTGCCACCAGAACAGCCTGTGTTTAAACCAGAAACAGGTACACTCACCCCGGATGACGGCTACCTTGGAAGATGGGCCCATCGGATAACGTCGGACCTTACGGACTCTGGCACAAACAACCGGTTCGGTGGGCACCCGGACGGGGGCGTTACCCCTTGAGAGGCCATGCGGACCTTTGACTCGATCTCCCATGTGACTGCAGAAATAAAAAAAAAGTTTCCTTGGCACAGTGGGGTCGGGCAGGGACGGACGCTCCGAATGATCAAAAATACGGGATAACGCATCCGGCTTGATGTTCTTAGAACCAGGACGTAAGAAATGGAAAAATCGAATCTCGGGCCGAGAAAAAAAAAAAAAAAAATTAAAAAAAAAAAAAAAAGAGCCCACCGAGCCTGCCTAGAGTTCAATCTCTTAGCGGACTTGATGTATTCAAGATTCTTGTGATCTGTCCAGATGATAAAAGGAACCCCCGAACCCTCCAACCAATGATGCCACTCTTCCAAGGCAAGCTTGACTGCCAACAACTCTCTGTTACTAATATCATAATTACGTTCGGCGGAGGACAAACGGTGGGAAAAATACGCGCAGGGGTGCACCTTGCTGTCCGTGGGGGAACGCTGGGATAGTACTCCACCAACTCCCACCTCTGACGCGTCAAACTCCACCACAAACTGCTTGGAAGGATCAGGGGCTATGAGGATGGGAGGTGAAACGAAGCAGCCTCTCAGTTTGGAAAATGCCGCTTCTGCTGCACTAGACCACCTGAACGCAGTCTTGGTGGAGGTTAGGGCCGTCAAAGGTGCAGCTAGCTGGCTGAAATTGCGAATAAAATGCCGGTAAAAATTGGCAAAGCCCAAAAACCTCTGCAAGGCCTTGCGGGAATCTGGGGTTAGCCAATTCACCACAGCCTGAACTTTCTCGGAATCCATGCGCACCCCCTCGGCCGAGATGCTGTACCCCAAAAAATGAACAGACTGTGTATGGAAAACACCATTCCCCCTTGACAAAAAGCCCATTCTCTAGACAGCCTCTGAGCAACTCTTCTGCACTGCTAACATGTTTTCCTTGGAAACGATAAAAATTATCATATTGTCTGTCTGGTATTCGGGCCTGGTAAACATGCTTTCAGACAGGTTTTATGTTATCGTTGTGATCGAGCATGATCTCTCAGAACTTTCATTTAACGAGTGCCAGGTAGGGATACCGGCGCGATGCGTGTGTAAATGCCAAAGGTGAGAACACGATTTCGAAAGGTGCCCCCTGGTGGTATTAAAAGCGGTTTTCCATTCTGCCCCCCTTTCCTTTGATTGGAAGTCCCTGTATTTGTTGCGCTTACAATACGGAGTTCGACTCAGTATAGCGTATCTCTGGGGTCGGGAGTTTATCTAGCAGTTTCGATCGTGAATATGAGGGGTCGCCCCCTGCAGACGCTCGAAGGCCGATGACATCAACGGTAAAGGGTAAGTATTTTTCACCGTGATGTCATTTAAGCCCCGATAATCAATACAGGGATGAAGAGAGCCGTCCTTCTTTTTCACGAAAAAAACCCCCACTCCGGCCGGAGATGAAGAGGGGTGGATGATCTTGGCTGCTAAAGAATCAAATATATTTCTCCATAGCCTCCTTCTCCGGATTGGAGAGTGAATATAACTTGCCCTTAGACGTACCTGGCAATAAATCTATAGCAGTCATAGGGACGATGAGGAGGTAGAGAGGCAGCCCGAGACTTACTGAACACTCCTCTCAGATCAAGGTACTCCTGTGGCACGTTAGACAGGTCCGAGTGGTCCTCCTGAAACACAGAACAGAAAACGGGTGAACACGCAGACAGTCCATTTTACAATTGTTGAATAAATTGTTATTTTTGTTTTCTTCTTGTGTTCTTCTTGCACTCAACAACATTATTCTCTTAGCTTTCGCAAATTGAAGTTCCACTGATGTCCATGGACGGTTAACCGTGATGTCTTTGCTACGCTTCTGTCCTGGAACATTCAGGTTGTATTTGCTGTCTATGGGAGGGTCAGAAGAGCTCTCGGATTTCCCTGTTGGTCAAAACTTCTTCTTAATTTGTAGGGGTGATTACCGAAGTAGGAAGCGAGGTTCTTACAGTTTGAAACGCATGATGGGGTGCGAGTACTTCGCTGACAGAAGTTTCATTTTGGGGTGAACTATCCCTTTAAAATGGTATTGATAAAAACAGCCCTTACAACGGAAATAAATGCCATTGGAACCTCAATTTCCAATGGGGGGCACATAATTGGGCAACCTTAATGAAGAAGCATCAGTTCTGACCCTGATAGCAATGCCTTGGGGGCAATATGTGCTGGCAATGTCATATGTAACGTGCAGTTTGTCGTTATGATGTTAGGTTTAGTGCAAGCGTGGCTTCTTGTACGAATCATATCTAATTATACCTCGTTACAGACTATGCTTTTTTTTTTTGGTTTGCTGTATGTATCAAGTCTCAGTTGGTGTTTGCCGTGGTTTGGCGGGTCTATTTATGGTTGGTTGGTTGGGTTTGTGCTCGTGTGGTCAGGAGGGGTTATCTTAACTTGTGTGTCAGTCTATTGATCACAGAGAGGCATACACCACGCGGCACATGGCACTCGAGAACAACTAGGGCGCACTAAGAAATGAATCTGGCTACGAAAGGGCGGATTAGCGGAGTGATACGAGGCCAGCATGTGGAGCCGGAGACCAGTAGGGGGGGAGGGAAGGAAAAGAGTCCGGAGAGCGAGCACACGGTGGCACAAGGAACAGGGTGCCACGCTGGCGGGGACGGGAAGATGGGTTTGTGGAGGAGAACCATCATCACAATCATTATAACATAAACAACGCCAGATACATGCAGGATATTAGACGGGGCAGCGGCACACAAATCCATCTCAGGCTGCACATGGGAATTGCTTGTCATGTGGGAAACATCATTTCATATGCACGTATGTTACTGTAATATTATTCTCCAATCTGTCAGAGGATGCATTTTAAGCAAAGAGACAAGATCAGTTCAGGAGAAAGACTGAGCTGGCACTAATAAAACAATTACAAATGTGTACATTTTTGGCTGTTCCTTTTTTTAACCTGAAATGCTACTAATTTAAGCTTAATATTGTAGACACTTGATACTTAGTGGTGTTTATTAAAGCAAGCTTCACTATTACTATTGCTCATATTTACAGCAAGTTAAAGCAACTTAAGCTTTACTTTTACCCTGCAGAATTTGTACTAGAGACATGAATAATGTCTAAAACTACATAGATTTACAGTTTTTGATGAAAAAAAAAGAAAAGAAAAAAATCCAGTATGCAATAGATACAAAGACCCAAGCCATATCTAGAAACCAAAATATCATAGAGACTTTGGTGTAGGCTTATTTTACCTTGGCTAGTAAACAACCTCCCAAAACATTCTACTGACATTTACTGCTGTTTGAACTTTATGTGGGAAGAGTCTAATCATAAGTAGATAACACTTTAGATTAGGGAACACATCCCATTACTCGTTTTCTTGTTAGCCTGCATATAAAAAAAAAAAAACGCTCATTTTGTTTACGGTGTGGAGGGGTGCCGATATCACGTTTGGTCTCGAGCTGTATCGCGTATCTTGTCAGTGCCTGTGCTTGCGTGACCATTTGTTGTGGAAAAAATAAAGAAATTTTATTAGTCCCACGTACTTAATATTTTTGTTAGACGGGTATCAAAAAAAAAAAAAAAAAAAGCGCTTTTTTCGTGTGAAGACCATCGACTCACCGTTGCTGGACACGGCAAACGATAAGTTGTCGCTTTTATTTTCTCCTCTTTCCTATTTCCCTTTTTTATAACCCTTTTTACTATGTGTAAGTAGTGTTGTTTTACTGATCACCTACTAAATCGTTGCTTTGAGTTGTTATTTAGTTAAATTTAGGTCTGACTATTTTAGTTTTATTTAATTTGAGTTATCTTAATACTTCAAACTAAATGGAAATAATATGTTGAATTTATAAATATGTATGTGTCATAAAGCAAGGCCAGACACAACGGGTAAGTGAAAGACAGGATGGTTTATTGATGCAGGATGTGGAGGAGTGGAACGGGTTAGGTTAAGGCAGGTGAATGAGTCCAGGGTTCTTATCAGAGTTCTGAGGGTGAGTGTCTGATGCCGGTTTCGTGGGAGATCGTTCAAAAGGAGTCGTTGGAGGATCGCGGGAGAACCAGAAGGTAAGAGGGAGGGGAAGGGGGAAGGGGGGGGAGGGTCTTTCTAGGAGAATTCTTATAGAGATCAGAACAGTCCATAGGATTGCCGTAAGACCGTACAGTGTGTGTTATTTGTAGTCGTGGCCTTGGATTGGGTACAGCAGGTGCGGGAGTTTTAGAACTCGGTGACTGTGGACGGGTGATTATCCGGCTTGGTGACTGGCAGTGCCGGCGATGAATCCCTGACATACCTCCCACCTCCAGGGGCTCTCCTACACCCTCCATGTCGGCGACGGTGGCGTCCACGGCTTCTGGTTGCGATGGAGAGCCTCCAGTACCAGGTTCCATAATGTCGTCCTCCTGGCCACCCCAGACCGATTCCTCCGGTCCATAACTCGCGTGCCGTCTACTAATACTCCCATGCCGACCCACATTCATCGGAGTCCCAAGGATTTCTCAGCGCAGGTTATATGGAGCGTTGGTCAAGGATTATCTGTAGGAAGTTCTATTGGGTTTTGGAGTCCGAGGAGAGTGCGGTTTTAGGAGCTGAAACATGGAAAGTGTGGTGAATTCGTACCCTGGGGGTGGGAGTCTGGATGTTCGTAAGGGGAGCTGGTTGGTTGATCGGCCTCTGTGGTAATCGGGGAACGACCAATGGTAGCGGGGACTCGCTCTTTTACAGCAGGAGAGGCGGCGGCCGCATATCCCGTTTGGACGCCCTACTGTCTCTCCTGGGATGGACTTGTTTGAGAGTGGGTTATTGAGCTCCGAGCAGGCTGCGAAGGCCTTAGCCTCCGTTGCTCCCGTTGGGTGTGGCGATGGAGGAGAGGAGCTCGGATTCCCACTACGTCGGGTTTGGATCCCTGGGTCTACGCATGTAACCCTCGAGTTACCGCTTCTCTCCTGTCACAGGCTGGGTGTGCAGGGAAGTTCGGGTTCCTACGTCGTGTTGCCCAAGGTGTGGGTGCGGGTACCAGCTGTGGTGGTGTGGGTTTGTTGGCGTTGTGGGACATAGTATGGGGGTGCCCGGCGTGATAGGTATACTGTTGCTTTTCGAGTGGGGGGGGTGGGTGTGCTTTTGTCTGGGTAGTTAGTGTAGGGGGTAGGGTCCTTAGGATAATTACCGTGACCCCTAGTATCCAGAAGAAGCCCTCCAAACGCGGGAGATAAACTGAGGTCCCCTGTCAGAGACTACAACCTCGGGGACTCCGAAGTTTCTGAAGAAGTGAGTGAATAAACTTTCTGCAGTGTCGAGAGCAGTTGGAAGTCCTTTGAGGAGGGGGAATCTCTACATGCTGATACCACCAATGATGGGCAGGATCCCATCGGAGTGGGCAAGTCAGTTACAAAATTTCGATTCCCAGGTGAGACCAGGGTCGATGGGGAAATCGGCAGGGGCACTAGCTTGCCTACGGGGAGGTGATGAGGGGTCTTGGACATGGCGCAGACTGAGCAACTGCGGACGTACCTGATGACATCCCGGGCCATACTGGGCCACCAGTACCGGGCTTGGAGTAGCGAGAGGGTCCGTTTGCTGCCTGGGTGTCCAGAGCCTGGTACATTGTGCACTGAGCCCAGAAGGGATTGTCGCTGGGAAGTGGGTACATACGTTTTCCCTTCTGGGCCTCCCAGCAGAGTAGGTTTGGTAAGAGTGGCGGCTCGAATGTCCTCATCGATGTTCCATTGAACGGGGCTTACAATCAAGGATGGAGAGAGAATGGGCTCCGGATCGGAAGGTGTGTCCCCTGTGGGGATTGGCATGCGTGTAGGGAAGGGGGCACGTGTGTCGGCTTTAATTGTTAACAATTCCCGGACGATAGGTACTGTTTGAAGCTGAAACCTGGTGAAATCAATGCTCCGTGGGCTTGGGTGTAAGCCGTCTTGCTCTGAGGTATTTGGAGATTTTTGTGGTCAGTAATTACTGTGAAGGATGGGGTTTGTGCTCCCTATCCAGCCAGTGCCCGGGCCACTCAAGAAACTAAGAAAATCAAACAATGGGAAAGAAAACTATCCAAAAAATAAGGGAGAGGAAAGGTGGGAGAGCGAGGGGGGGCCGTGGGGATGGAGGAGGATAGGGGCGTGTCGGGACTGAGGGGGAAACGGCCGGGGCCAAGTCAGATGTGTGTAAATGTGAGGGGGGGGGCCACGCGGAACCTACCACAAAACTCTGAGGTGTCGCGTACGCCCCCCCAAGTCAGGGGGGGGGTGGGGGGCACAAGTGGTACAGGGTGGTAGATTCTCTCTGCCCTGCCGTCGCGCCTGTCACGTTATCGTAGCTGCGCTGAAGTGGAGATGCGTTTCCCGCGCTCAAGTCTATCGAGGTTGGCCACGCAGAAACTGTGTGTACCAGCAATCTGTGCCGCGTCTGTGGCGTCCGGTGTGTATGTAAAGGACGGATCACAGCAAAGGCACGCTACTCAGACGAACAGGATCCGGTGTATCACTGTAAAAGACTCAACCAGCGGGGTGTCGCTCTATGCGAAAAAAAAAGGAAAGCATAGTAGAAGGTGGACCCATCAGTAGGCACGTGTGGGAATAACAAGGGACAAGGAAAAGACTGATAAAGGGTTAGCCGAAGCTCGGAGATAAGAAACAAACGGAGACAGGGTGGTAGTAGAACAGGGGTGAAGAGCCATTATGCAGTGTAGATAGAGGGGTAGAAAAAAAAAAAATATCGCTAAGGGGAAGCTAAAGAAGACCAGAGGACCAGACAGCTCCTTTGACGTCAGAGAACAGCACATCCAAATCAAGAGAACGAGTAGGGTACTACATCAAGGACAACGACTAGGAGTCTAAGCTGGTGATGGTAAGGGCTACACCCCTTCACTTAAGGCCACGGAGAACGAGGAGGGTAACGTGGGACCAGAAAGAATAGTCAGAAAGATGGGGCGAAAGAATGAGCCATATGCTCAATAAAAAATCAGAAACAACAAAACGTTTAAAAGAGAATAGTGGATATTGACGAGGAAACTTACTGGTTTAGACACCACAATAACTGTACAAGAAGAAGATAATTGGACAGGGGGAGGTGAGGATACTGGAGGAAGAACCAGTGGTAGACGAACGAAGAAGAACATGTAAGATACAACAAGATATGCGGTCTGTCAGAGCAGAGCACAGACTAACAGGAGAGAAGTGTAAAGCAACGCGGGAACCGCAGCACCTCTGGATCAGGAAGTCGCTGCTGATGAGGACAGACGGGCAATACGATGTGTGGCTAACGCCAACGACAGTGGAAACAGGTCTACGAGGGCGCAAGACTAGGGGAATAACTACAAGATCATATCCAACTCGAGCAAACCACCCCGAGTTCGAGGCGAAAAATGGGAAGTGGGTCCAGCGGCAGAAGAGTCCACTGGGATGGAGGGTCACGCGACCCACAAGTCCATCGGGAGCAGCCGGACACAGAAGGGAAAGGGGAGGAGAGTAAGTATCTGAAGGAGAGGATTAAATGCAGAGCCATCGAAGTATAGAAGAAACGAAGAGGCGGCAACGAGCCCGCGCGGCAGAGCAGCGGTTCGGGGCCCGCTGAGAATAACAGCGAGAGCGTAGAAAACGGAGGAGCAGGGGGAAGTCGAAAGGAGAGAGACTTCTGTGAACAGGGTTACAGAACTCCGGTGGGAGTAGGAGTACAAGGGGCCACAATACGCCCGTGGGACGTGCGCAGGGGAGTGGAAGCAAAGGGGCAGACAGCTAAACTACCCTGCCATTGGAAAGAGAAGTTGTAATGCCGAGGCCAAGCAGCAAAATTGACATAGACAAAAGAGCAAAAGATCGCGGGGCCATATGAAGGCATAAGGTAAACTGAATTGGAGGCGATGCCTGGCTTACCGTGAGACAGATGGAGGGGCGAAGAAATCAGGGGCTCGCCAAGGTAGGAATGCAGATGGACAACCAAAGGGAATAGCCTGGCCCCAGGTTCGGAGGACATTCGATGAAGCGAAGAAGGTAATGCAACACTAAAAAATGTGCAGGAGTGGGCAATCACAGAGTAGACAGAACGGGGGGGGTATGAAATGGGGCACCTCACACACTCACCACACAGCACAACGGGTCACCGCACAGAACCGACACCACGAACGGAGAGCACCAAATCGGAAGTCATCATGGGAGATGGATGAAACGCAACGCAGGGGGCGTACACCATGGAAATGAAGATAAGGGACAAAACGGGTGGGTGTACACTCACGTGGCAGAGATGATATAAGTTGGCCTCCTCGTGAGAGGCAGGTCTTGCGCCTGACGGTCCGGGTGCATCGACATCTTGCACCCACCACCCGGCCTAGCGGAAAATTTGTACTAGATGGTGTCTCGGTGACACGGAGCACTGTCTTAACGATGGAACCAGGCAGAATAAGAAGCGCCAGCGTATAAGGGAACCAGGATGTTAAATGTGCCACTAGACGCGCCTGATCAACCCCGGGCAAGCACTGGACAACCAACGGGCCTGGATGTAAGAATGGTGTACCGAGAGCATGACACGTGGAGGACACAGGTTCATTAGGTCTCACAAGATGCACGTGAGCTAGTCTAGCAGGATTAAGTCAGGACTGGCAAAGTGGCTGTGTGGGGTAAATAAAAAACACTAAAACAAGCGTCTATACGAGCAGGCAGAGGTAGGAGAAGAGGGAGAACACAAAAGGAAAGACGAGGCAAAGTTCCGATGGGGGAAGCCGGGAGAGTTGACATTAGCAGCAGCGCGTGGAACATGGGAACGACGGCCCTAGAGGTGGGAGAAAACAAGGGGGACAGAACCAGACTGGGAGGATGGGCGGGGGAAAAACTGTCGGGGGGGGGGGTGGCATGGCGGGCGACAGACGCATAGGAAAAAAATGTGCGTTGCTTTTGCAGGAAGCAATAATGCAGGCTACGGAGCATCAGAGCAGCCAGGGGAGACTTGGCAACAATAGGGGGGAGAGTGTCGTACTCCGGTAATACAGGGGGACGAGCTAATTAAAGGCAACCTCGCGGTGGTCACCCCCGCTATCGCGCCAGAAATTCGGAACCGGCAGGTGGAGTTCGTGAGGGGTAGCCGCCTTGGGGCTGCGCCGCCATTAACTGGGCGGTAGAGCAACGTCTCGCTGCCTGAGCAGTGTTGCCGAAGGACATGCGTTAAACGGGATAATTGAACGCATGAACATACAGAATGTAAGGGGCACGAGTAGCGTATCCAAAGAATAGCATACTACGCCCGAACACCAGGCCAGTCTTGCCATAAAAGTAAGAAATAAAGAGTAGTGGCAGAAGAAAGGCGACAACCACAGCGCCGCGCCAGTACAGATGTCTTATCGGAATAGTGAAAAAGTTGCTGAAAGCGATAAAAAGGCCTGCTAATCGGGCGTGAGGTGGCAACCAAAAGCACACGTACGGGAGGAAAACCCGCCACAACTCAGAATTGACCACTACACCCGAGAATATGAAACGAATGTGGCCAGGTGACTGACAGAGGCAGAGTGGAGAGGTGGACGAGAAACGGACAGCGGCAAGCCCGGCACGTACAAGGATACAAAATAGCATCCAGACTAGAGACGTAGGCGGGGGAGATGTGAGGGTATAGGACAGAGGGAAGCAACATTGAAGAGTGAGGGATGATGGTCTCCGGAAAGGAGAAGCATTTGGCGGGAATAAAGGGCAAGGGGCGGTCGAAAAAACGGGAAGAGGTGAAAAAGAACGATAAAGGTAGATAATGAGATACCACAAAGGGATGAAAGAGGACTGAGTAAAGGACACATGGGCTCTAGACAAGGGGTATCAGGGGCAATGAGCTCACAGGGTCACACTACAGGTAGGAAAAGGAGGGGCCTAGCGTGATTAAACATTCCCGCGTCTGAGGTCAGGAGAGTTGTGATGATCTGATGGCGGTTATCGATGAGGGGATCGTGTGAACTGGAGAACATAGTGGCATAATCCAATAAGTCATTAGGTGAGTTATCGGCATTTGGAGTATCGAGACAGGGGATAAGTCATAACATATCTCAGGAGAATCAATGACGATATATAGGTACAGGGACACCACCTATAGCAAGTAATTCTCTTAGTATTTATAACTGGTAGGTCGCATGATATGCAGGTGGGTTGACACTTAACAAAAAAGGAAAAAAATGTGATGTAACAAGTGAAATGAGCGGGGTGAGAATTGTAGGGGGGGTCTAAAACTGGTGGGGTATACAGGTATCAGGCATAGTTGTGACCATCACAATGTCGTATTGAGACAAAAGTAAGGGGTGTGGGGAATAGAAAATATACAAAACTAAAAGATGGTAAGGCTGTGTAAGTATCCGGGCGTAAAGAAATTAGTCACTGAGCTATATGACACGGCGGAGGTCGACCTCACAAAGGCTGCCTGAATTATCCTGAGCTAATGGTGGTTGTGATCAGAGCAATGCTCATAGTAGAGTATATGTTCAATAGGTTGGAAGGCTGTTTTGGCTAGTCCTATACAAAGACGGGAGAGAATAATACGGCCTATAAAGAAGGAACTAGGGGGTACAATATTGCGGGTATATATACGTTGCGCCAGATACACGGGGTCTGCTTCGCGTATAAGGGCTATCAGTTGGAACACTGACCAATGATTGGCAGGCTGAGTTTCTGGACTTCGAGTAAACACAAGAAACAAGTTGATAGCACCACAAAAAATAGGGTGAAATGGGAAGATCCGGCTTGCTATAACTGCACAAACTGTTGTAGTTTGATTGAGTTGAGGCAGGGTGGGGGGGGGTGAGAAGTGTCAACTGAGTTAAGGGGGGAGGGGTTTGTGGGAAAGAATCATGGGAATGGTAAAGTAAAAGGAGGTAATATAAGTCGAACGGAATAAATATAGAATTGAAGATTATAAAGTGGGGGTGTACGAGGCGGTCTAGTGTGGTTGAAAGTAACTTTAAAAGCTAGTTTATTAATAAGGTCGAGTGAGGGGGCTAGTGGGGTTATGTAGGAGTTGGGGGTTATCAAGACGGTAACGGACAGAAAATAATAGAGGGTTAAGGGCGGGATAGTCTGGATTGGGTCTAATCGATTTGTGGAAGGGATGGAAAACAAAAAAGAAAAACGTATAAGGGGGGAGTAAAAACACCAATCGGGGCTACATGAACCTAAACAAAAAAAAGAATTGAAAAAAAAAGTTATTGAAACGTTGTCAGACGTTGCGGTAGAGTAAATACAAGCGCACCCCAACAAACAAAGCAAGAGGGAAGGAACAGACGAGGGCAACGCGCGCGGTGCTCTCGCATTCAAACACACACAGCCAACAGCACCACCACAGCGGGACACGCAAATAATTATATAATAATAAAAAAAATAGATATATATATCAAATAATGAAATAGAGTATCTAAAATAATATACTGTAGTATATAAATATAAATTATTTTTTATACTTTCAATAGTGAACTACAACAAAACCATTTGCAGCACGCCATATACACATAACAACACATAAGGCCCCAATAACCACCAAAATGATCCAGAATACATCTTAAAAAGATTACATTATATATATGCTGTTGGGTCTTGAATGGTAGGACAGAAGATGGTAATGATGTCGATAGTGTAAGGGTTGTATAGCGCAATCAAGTTCCATGAATTTTTCTGTAGCAGTCACACTAAGGACCTCCAAACTAAAGTGGACGCCTAGTAAACGAGAATGGAACAAAGTATACCACAGCATCATATGTCTGGAGAGACCGAGCAGGAATAAGTGGATTACAGTTAAGTGTCTACAGATATGGGGGAAGGGAGGAAAAGAGAAGGGGGGGGGGGGCAGCAGGACGGCGCAAGACCATTTAATGCTTAACTTGTAGAAGTAATATCTTAAAGTGAATACGTGATGCCACAGGTAGCCAATGAAGATCATGCAGTAGCGGAGTAATGTGAGCAGAATGCAAAAGTCCGTGGAGATTACTTTGGATGTGTATCAAAATCTGTCTACATTACTCCAGATTCAATGAATGTCAAATGGGGGCAGATATCCATTGCATAAGGGATCAAAGCAGATGTGCCAAAGGTGATGCGATACACATCCCACCAAAAACGTATGACCCCAGCTGCAAATTATATGGCTTACTGTGTATGTTTGTTTGCTTTTAGGCCATTGACATGCTGGTGTACAACAGGAAAAACAAGTTACTAATTATGAGTTGCATCCACATTTCTATGATTTCAGAGTATGTACTACTAAATGCAGTGAAGAACCTACTTTTCTAATTCTTCAGAAGTGCTTAATTGATTTTTTTAGCTCTTTTTGGAGTTTGATAGGTGCAGAAGAAGTGGTTGGTATTGGGGTCAAGGTTTGGCTGGATTTCATGGTCCAGTTAGCTTGACAATTGTTTTTCAGGAATTTGCATTTAAAATCTACTTGGCTTACAAATCTGAGGAAACACAGGCCCCGTTAAAATGGGCATTATGCTTCTGTAACAGGTCGTAACACAACAAATACTCTTGAAGTGGAAAAATTTACTCATGTTTTTCTGTAATGTGTCCTTGGCTGCAGAACTGTGTTTTGAACATCTGATCTAATCTCGCTGTCGACAGTGGTACTGTGCTACTGGAATAAAGGGCTTGTTATAATTAATATAATTCTACACATCTTGTTTTTTTTCATTTATGACAGATTTTGAGTTAAAGTTAATTTTTCGCAGGGCATGGAAGCACTGAATAGGCGAGATTGTTGATTTCCCCATGTACTCTATCTTGCCTGTATTGTGTACCCTGAGCATGATAGGGAAAGAGAGACAGATACATTCCGACTCTCTTATCCGAATGGAAGCTCCTCACATTCTCCCGTCCAGAACAGAAATCAACCATAGCTCTCTTATCTAAAAGCCCATATAAATTTAGCAACTGATTTTATGGTATAAATTGCATTTGGAAACAAAGATGAAGTTCTCAAGGTGAATGCATACCTTGACTCTAGGGGTCTAACAACTAAAAATCAAGTCAGGAATCTTGGTGTGATTCTGGAGACAGACCTTAGTTTCAGTAGTCATGTCAAAGCTGTAACTAAATCAGCATACTATCATCTCACAAACATTGCAAGAATTAGAGTAAATTTTGTTTCCAGTCACACTTGGAAGAAACTTGTTCATGACTTTATCACCCGCAGGTGGACTATTGATACTTGGTCTCCTCACGCGGCCTTTCCCCCTAAGACATTAGACAGCTGCTCTCACCCGAACGCTGCTGCCAGATTTCTGACTCAGAACAGAAATCTGAGCATATTTACACCAGTCCCAGGTCCTTACCTGGCTTCCAGTATATTTAGGATTGATTTTAAAGTATTTTACCGCTCTTTTAAAGTCACGGGGGGGGTTCAATGCCTAGTACTAAATATATAAGGCAGATTGCTCACAGTGGACTAATAAACCTACAGACCACTCAGATCATTAGGATCGAAAGTCAGTTAGAAATCCACGGGTTAAACACAACAAAACAAGTGGAAAGTGCTTTTAGTTTATCTATGCCACCCGCAGCTGAATCAGGCCTTCCGAGCAGCGAATCAGATGTGACGCTAGAAACATTAGTCACATTTAAATCAGAACTCCAACTCATCTGTTTGAGCTGTGCATTTCTTGAATAGCACTGTGTGTACGATGTCCGAACTGATTGCAGGCTAATATTATATGGGTGTGTGTCGTTTTTATCTTAATTCTTGGTAAGATCGGGTGGCTTCAAGAGTCTCATTTGTATTTAAAATTATGTTTCAAAGTTGTAGTAAAATTCCTTTTTTCAATTGTTGTGAGTATTGAATTTAAAGTTATTTTAGTATTGTAAAGCACTTTGAATTACCATTGTGTATGAAATGTGCTATACCAGCTACACCTTGCTTGGCCTTGCCTTCCAATACAAATACATTGTTTTGGGCGTTGTATTCTGATCGTAAAGTTGCATAAATACTAGTTCATCTGTATGTTCCGATCAGGCATTGATGACGCTTTTCTTTGGACAGTCAAGCGAATTCATGTGTTAATTGATGCTAAAGAAAATGGTTGCCATAAATGTATAGATAGCAGCAGAAATGACAAACCGAAAGCTGGTCAATTGCCTAAGCATTTGGGCGGATTTCTTTTATGTTAGTGACAACTACCAATACAAGGAGGGCAAGTTGGGCAAATTATGTGGAAGTAGCAATGAAATATGATGGCTCTCTATATGTTGTTACATAGTTTTCCTATATATGCATTGTGGGTATTTCCACTGGCTATCTTTGTACTGCGAACGTCTGAATGAGTTGGAATGCATCACTCTTCACCTGCCATTGTTTTTGCATTCATGTGAGAACATCTTGTAGCACACTGCCATGTGAGGTCAAATTTTAATTTGCTAAGCGTCTCAGACTACCGAAATTGCGAAAAAATCTGGTTGTCCATTCAGGGCAACTTGTTACCAACATACCATCATTGAATGTATATGGGTTTGTGGTTTTGCTCTCCAAACATTGTTTGACAGATTATGGTGAAGGTTAGTGCTGGCTGACATAGATCTGCAATCAAGAACTCATGACGCATTGCAGAAATGATGTGTGTGGGACAATAAAGAATTTAGATACGCGACTTGGCAGAGGTAACAAGGCAAGGTAAGAAAAAAAGGAAGTATGCGCAAGCCAACAAACCCCCAGAAAATAATTTAGAAAAAAAAAAAAAGAAAAAAGAAGAAAAAGACGAAAAGAAAAAAAAAAAAGAAAAAAAAAAAAAAAAGAAAAAAAAAAAAGGAAGAAAAAAAAAAAAAAAAAAAAAAAAAGAAAGGGGAAAAGGAAGGAAGAGAAAATGGGGGGGGGGGGGGGGAAAAAAAAATAAAAAAAAAAAAAAGGGGGGGGGGGGGGGGGAAAAAAAAGAAAAAAAAAAAAAAAAGGGGGGGGGAGGGGGGAAGGGAAAAAAAAAAAAAAAAGGAGAGGAAAGAGGAGGAAAGAGGGGAAAAAGGGGGAGGGAAAGAAAGGGGGTAAACGAAAAAAAGCATTAGAGGGAATTGCATGGCACAATCTTAAAAGCAAACGTTTGATTGCACTTATGTAGATTAGTGTATTAGCATGGCCATGTCTGTTTCAAGGGATGGCGTCGCTTCACGTTCAAAAAAGCAACCTGGGTTCGTCTTAGGCCGATAAAGGGGAGAAAGCCTGTTACTTTTTATTATTCCACTCCGTACAAAGCCAAGGAAAAACAAACAATAATTCAGTTGCTTCAAAATAATATGGTACTGACTCCTAGTTCAACATGCCGCGTGGCAAGCCGCTGCCCAGGGGGGTTGTCTGGACATTTGTCATTGTCTCGTCCCGGCATTTCATAGATTTTCTGCTGAGCGAGTTGGTTTTCAGTGACAGCATGTAAGCAAACAATAAACACGTGCAAGTGACGATGGCATTGTGGAGGGGGAACTGTTGTAGCATCGCCCTGGCCTTTGTTGCGGGCTGAACAATCCGCTCAGAGACGATTGGCAAGTATGTACTGCTGCTCATAGGATAGCGAATGTCACTTTGGACAGGTCACCCAGATCTCGAGCCAACACCTGCATGGAAAACTGTTGTTCGAAAGCGCTTTGTTTGTTATCAATTCCCACACCTGACCCAAATCTGCCATGTTCAATTTATTCTTCATAATCAACGGCTCTGGCTCTGGCTCTGTGCATTTTCTTGCGTTAGAGATGAAATTGGGCGGCTTATGCAATGGGGATGATTTGCGAGGGTTGCTATCTCAGATGCTTCCGTATTCAGGAGATATGCCTGTTTTTATAGTACATCCCTAATGATGAGGTATCGTTTGGATCATTTAGGTCAACATTTGACATAAACCTGACGAAATGTAAGGCATTATAACTCATACAAACTACTGAAACAACAATTCAAAGACAACCCAACCCAAACGTGAGAACCCAACCATTTTACACAAAGATTATGAAAAGAAAGGATGACCACACCTGTTTAGGATCTGATAAACCGCTGCGTGGCCTGACTTTCAAAATCAATGTTGTGTCACGTCTGTAGTGGAGGACAGAAGGAAGCACACGGTGTGAAAGGACACACCCGTGATAAACTCATAGTCAGATAAACTCATCACCTAAAGACTCATCCTCCCCACAAAAGATGACCTAATTTGTCATATAATTTCCATCATTCCAGCTTTTCTTATGTGTAATGCTACTCTAATGGTGCATTTTACAGTATTGTCAGGCTATAATGAATTGCTTTGGCCAGGTTATATTCAAGCGAATGAGAAAGATCTCTCTTATGCTGATTGAGAACAAGATCAAATCAATGTAATACTAATTTCTGGTGCAGACTGAATAAGTTGTGATGAGGGGTGCACACTAGGGTCCTCCACAGCAGTGGTTCTCAACTGGTTCATAAAAAGGAGAAAAAAAAAGAGAAAGAAAAAGGAACGCACAATTATAAAATATGCGATAAATTCGTATGCCTACGATAAAAAATGGAGACTATGCAATAATAAGATACATGACATTGACAGGCAATTGGAGCAACTACTTATGTCAAAACCGTATTACAACAGGGGGGCGCGGATGAGTGATTTCCTGAAACTCTCTATTAGCTATGTTTCCATCCACATATTTTTATGCAAATTTTGAGATATTGCATAAAACATCCTGCATGGAAATACCAAGATGCATGTAAAATCTTAAAATGTGTCTAAAAATATATATTTACTCAATTAGATGTTATATACAGACCCACAAAAATGAAAATTCTAAGGTCATAATTACAATGCGACCTCAAGGATGGACGATTCTAAAGCCGTAAACCCTGGACCGTCTCATTTGGACACAAAGTATAAGAGAATATTTCTTGTGATGAGGTTCGTGAGATCCGTCTCTGACCTCACCATAAGACAGGCAATGGCATGTCTAAACTCAGGAATCAAGTCCAGAAACATAGCAAGGAGATCGGTAAAATAATTCATTGACATCAGGGGTTCAACCGTATTTTACAACGTACGAGAATACTTTTTGTACGCAAAGAAAACAAAATCACATGACTTTATTCAACATCCATGTTTTCCTCCGCGGGGATCACCCGTGGTGGGGACCATTTTGAGAGAAAGATATACCCTGACTAAACAGTCGTATGCTATGCTCTTGTCAGCCTGCGTCACGCTATGAAAACCTCTTTTTATTTATTGGGTGCACATCAGGGCTGTTAATGGAAAAAAAAGAGGGGATAACTTTTATTGTTTACACAATAAGAAAACATGTGGCATAATCTACGATTGGGAAACCGTTTAAACTATGACAACTTTTTACAATGCCAACACAGCTCATGTACCTTTGGCTTAAGCGACATGTACTGGATAGCTTGTCTAACCGACGCATCACCGGCAAGATTACAAGAAGTCATGAACACGACCACTCAAATTTGTGGGTGTTAATGCATTCATGAAAATGCTGAGCCGAAGGGGGGTGGGGTCCGTCATGCCAAATTAATTTGGTTATTGATTACCTCGCCTGAAGGCTGTCTGCAGACGTTGTCTTCCAACCGGCATCCGCCTTAGAAAAAAATATAGTATAGACCTGAACACAGGTGTGTGTAGTTGCAGTTTAAGTGCTGCACACTCTGAGGTGGAAGTCATTGAGTATTGAGGAAAAAAGAACCCATTTTTCCCCAATTTCAGCACTTTTTCTTTGAGTATGATACTTTACACAGTTTCCAAAAGTTACGTGTTTTGGATTGAAATGGAAACGGTTATTTATATTTGCAAAAACACTGTTTATGCGATATCTAGGAATTTTCCTCGTAAGTTAAATTCGCAACAGGGCCCCTTTACTGCAAACAAAATAAATGGTGCAAAGGGAAAATAAGGGCAAGGGGTAAGAAAGAGCAAAAAGGAAAACTTTAAGTTTTACAAAATTGGCCCAAAAGGGGTTCCCAAATTCCTGTAGGAAATACACTGCAATTTATATTCTATGTTAATTTCAAAGGAAACAAATTACGTTAGAAGTAACAACGCAATTTGTGTTTTGAAAATCAAAAAAAGTAAAATAAGGGGGTATAAAATGCTAACATTTTATGCAGTTTTTCCCTGCTGTAATTGACAGGATCATTAAACCGTCCTTTGGGTTACGACCCACCAATTCAGAAACACAGCTGTATTGTTGATTCATTGAACACATAGGAAAGATACATAAAGGCTGATTAGGTTGGTGCAGTTTTCAGCTACGGCCTAATGCTAAATATCAGGCATGGTGGGTGGCAAATGAGAAAGAAAGCCCTAACAGAAAAGGGCATACATACTTAATAGGGGTGAACTTCCTTTACGTGTGATTAATGATATGAGTTAATTATTCCACCTGTGTGTTTCGTCCGCCCCAGTTCTGAACGTTTCATCGGTATTGCCTTGGCCAATTAGAATGATTGCTCACTGCTGGCATCAAAGGATGCTAGGAAAACATATCTCGCATTGGAACCCATGTACTTGGAGGACAGAAAAACAAGTCTGATGTCTCTCATTAGCCTTTGTACATAATCAGAAGGGATGGATGGAAAATGTCAGCTATTCAAATAATGTCTCAATGTCGGCAAGTATAAAAGATTACATGGATAAAAAAAACCCCGGCTGGATGTACGTCTTCATCTGTTTCAATGAAATCTCTTCATGTAAAAGCACTGCAGTGTAAATACCACTGCAGAAGGAAAGGTTATACAACCACTAAGTTGTAAAAACTGATAACCCTGCCTGAAACGGAACTGTTAGATTAAGCACAAAGAAAAAAAACAACAGCCTTTATCAATGTCTGACTCACAGGCGTAATGGAGTTATCTCAAATGCAAATGTGTATATTGTAGGCAGCCTTGACCCCGTAT
>JADLZN010010873.1:0-13046 GCA_018155175.1 Sinocyclocheilus anophthalmus
TATTACAGATTAAACATATCCAGTTTTAAAGAAATTAATTCATTACTTGATTTATTTATTTAAGCCTGTATTGCAGATTTTAAAGGAATTTATTTAGAATAAGCTTTTATTGCATTTTATTGCATTATTATACATATGCAATTATGACTTAATTTTAAAGAAGCTGCTAAATGAATACATTTATTTATTTAGGTTAAGCGTTTGTTGCAATTTATTTATTCATTCATTCATTCCGTCAGATAAATATTTCATTTTTAATTGTTTAATTAAAATGTATTTATTTATTTATTTACATTTATATTTATTTATATGTATTTATTTATTAAGTCTTTATTACAGATTCAATCACACTTTTCCATATGCTATTTATTTATTTATTTATTTATTTATTTATCTCTAACCCTTTCATTGTATATTCCTTTTTAAAGAGTTGACCAAAAATAACTATCCACTTCATAAATAAAAAACTTTATTCATTTATTATTTGTTTTTGTAAGTCGTTATTGCAATTTGTTTGCAAAAATTTAACACTTCAGATTTAACTTAACTTTATTTATATTTATTATTTTATCAATTTAATACATGATTTTTGTTTTGATTTTGAATCTGATTTTTAAATTTAATGAAACTTTTTTTATTAACCTGTCTTTCTTTATTGTACAATGTTTAAGTATGAATTGCCAATTTGTTTACTCTACTAAGATTTATTATTTCTTGTGACGATATTTGTTTATATCTGCAAAATTTATCAAAATGTTTTAGTTGTATTTATAGTGTTTGTTCGTGTGCTTTCAATTGAATGTTTAACCATTGTAAGATTAATGGCATATTCTCCCAGCTGCAGTTTTGATATCTTTCTATCCGCTGTGAATGTGACGACAGGATCTTGACGCCGTGTCCAGATGTGACTCTGGATCCAGACTCCGGTGGTCTCCGATCTCTCGGGGAGCTGGTAACAGCTGGGTGTTTTGGTCCAGATCTTCCCCACCGCGGCGGTGCAATCAGCTCTGTAATTAGGATTCAGTGCCGGCCTCCTCTGCCACTTTCAATTGGTGCCAACATGGCAGCCGAGGAGTAAATCAGGTCTGGTAGTTCAGCCCAGAGACACAGACAGAACCCGAGCTACCGCTTGTCTGCTTGAGCGTAACCAGCGGGATTTTGGCGGGAAGAGTTCCCGCTCTGTCTACCTTCAACTGATTTATTGAACACTACTAAGTAGCGCTAAATTAGCATACTGAATCATAGAAGTCCATTCCATGTACATGCATGAAAACATGTGACACCAGCTACACTTACCGTCAGCCGAATCACGTGCGTTGACAAGAGTCAGCCCACGGTGTCAAGTCTTACTGCCAGGCGTGAATTAACAATTAACCAACTGTTGTTTCATAGCAACCGACACTCATTAAGAAGTTCATCATTGGCGTCTATATTCAGCACACTACCCTTGGGGTGGGCGTACATCCAGCGCAAACATCTCTTATGAAGAGATATGAAAAGATGAAGTAGAAACTAATGTTGAAAGACATGTCAAGACATCGTATAACAGCCGGTCCCGGGAGAGGCTCTCTCTCGCTCAAGCTTGAGTTTTGCGTGTTTCGGAGCATCTATTTTTTACATGCGGCCCAATTAGATCAAGTCAGCAGAGTTTTATACCTGCAAATTGTTACATGGGCAAAACTATGAAGATGCAGGTAGGCAATACAAGGTTTGTGGTCCTTGCGAGTGCAAAACATTAGCGAAATGTTGCATACGTGTTCTGAATAAGGTTATCTTGGTGGTTTCTAGGTGGTTACTTATTGGCCGGAGTCTAAATGTGACCCTGGACCACAAAACCAGTCATAAGGGTCGATTTTTCGAAATTGAGATTTATACGTCATCTGAAAGCTGAATAAATAAGCCTTCCATTGATGCATGGTTTGTTAGGATAGAACAATATTTAGGCAATTTTTTTTGGAAAATCTGGAATCTTGAGGGTGCAAAAAAATCTAAATATTTAGAAAATCGCCTTTAAATTGTCCAAATGAAGTTCTTAGCAACGCATATTACTAATCAAAAATTACGTTTGATATATTTACGGTGTGAAATTTACAAAAATTCTTCATGGAACATGATCTTTACTATACTAATGATTTTTGGCATAAAAGAAAAATGTATAATTTTGACCCATACAATGTATTGTTGGCTATTGCTACAAATATCCCCCAGCCACTTAACACTGCTTTTGTGCTCCAGCGTCACAAATAGGCTCTGTGATATACTTGTCTGTAGATATGACTCCTTCTGTGCATGTTCGTTATTTTCGCCCGTTTTATCGTCCGTTCAAGTATTACATTTGAAGTGTAACTTGTTGCACTTTGAATTAGAGTTTCTTCTCATTTCTAATCACAAGTTACATTAGCAAACATGCTAATAGCATACAATAGATACTTAAAATTCATATTTAGCACTTAAAATACTACAACATATTTGGTGTGATAAGTTACGCTCCAAAATGTCATTCTTTGGAGGTTTTGGGGTTATGGTTTCGCTTCCGTTTCTAATTGCAAGTTAGTATTAGCAAATACCACTAATAATATAAAATATGTAGCAAGCGAGCTTGAAAAGTGTGTTTTAAACATGATCTGTGTTGCTTCAGAGTTAGTCTGAGTTAGCTGATTATTCATGGTGAAATATCTGCCGCATTGGGAGAGGTATTTATAGTATTAGTGTGGCTGTGGGGAATGTGTTGTTTTTTACCGTTGTGCATGAGATTGCAAGCCATCCGCCGACAGAAGGAAGTGCATCTGTTTTCTGTCAGAGTTTAGCACCCTCGCCTACTTGTGCCATCCGTTAGACAGTTGCCATAGATATCCCATAATGCCACAAGAGCAGCAATGCAGAGAAACTAGGAGACGACAGGAAGCTCAGTCTGTCCGGTTGCCCATAAAACTGCTGTTGCGTTAGCGAGCGCTCATATTTATGGAAGCCCATATAAGAAAAGAAATCTTAATTTTGAAGTTCATAATTATGAGATGAAAAGTCAAATATATGACTTTAAAAGTCATAATTATTACATACTAGGACGTAATTATGACTTTAAAATTAGAATTTGACATAACCAGTTGAAATGATGCCATAAAAAGTCAGAATTATGAGACAGAAAGTCGAAATCATAACACACTACTGTACGTCATAAAAAAAATCATGATTATGATATCATAGTTTTGACTTTTTATCTCATAATTATGACTTGGTATGTCATAATTTTGACATTTTTCTCATAATTGACTTGTCATAATTTCAATTTTGTCATAATTTTGTCTTTTAAAGTCATAATTCTGACTTTTTATCTCATAATTATGACTTAATATCTCATATTTTGACTCAATTGTGACTTCGTAGGGGTCATAATTTCGTGTTTTATCTCATAATTTTTACTTTTTATCTCATAATTATGACTTTGTATCTCATAATTTCGACTTTGTCATAATTATGACTTAGTATGTCACGATTTAGACTTGTCTCATAATTTTGACCTTTTTATCTCAAAATTATGACTTTTTATCTCATAATTTCGACTTTGTCATAATTGAGGCTTAGTATGTCATAATTTCGACTTTTATGTCATAATTTTGTCTTTTCATCTCATAATTATGAATTATGTCACTAAATTATCACACGTTTTATCTCATAATTAAAAGCTTTTCATCTCATAATTTTGACTTTCTCATAATTATGAATTAGTATGTCATAATTTCAACTTTTGATCTTGATTATGAATTTGTATGTCATAATTTCAGCTTTTGATCTTGATTATGAATTAGTATGTCATAATTTCAACCTTTTATGTTATAATTTTGATTTATCTCATAATTTCGACTTTGTCATAATTATGACATGTCCATTTTGACTTAGTATGTCATAATTTTGACTTTTAATCTCATAATTATGACTTATGTCATAATTTCAACGTTTTATCTCATAATTAAATCTTTTCATCTCATAATGTTGGCTTTGTCATAATTGTGACTTAGTATGTCATAATTTCGACTTTTAATGTCATAATTTTGTCTTTTCATCTCATAATTATGACTTATGTCATAATTACCTCTTTTATCTCATATTAAATCTTTTCATCTCCGAATGTTGGCCCTTTGTCATAATTGGTGACTTGTATTCAAATTTTCAACCTTTATTTATCATTTTGATTTATCTCATACTTTCGAACTTTGTCCTAATTGATGCTTCGTCATGTCATAATTTCCACCAGAAAGTATTCTATTGAAATAGGAAATATGTCCCAATTTCAATTTTGCCATAGTAGGATTAGTCTGTGAAATTTCAACTTTTAAAGTCTAGCTCCCTTAGAATTCATAAATTATGACCTTTAAGGCCAATACTATTCAATTTTTCATCAGTTTCAATCCATTTTTTTTTTATGTGGGGAAAAAAAAAAAAAATAGGCTTCCATATACATTAGCACACTTAATCTAATGAGTGCAGACCTGACAGGAACTGCTTGTTTTTATCTTTTATTCCAGTCACATCGAGCTCCCCGAACATTTATCACTAAATCAGAGTGACGACCCTGCAAACCGTAGCTGCTTTGTGACAGATCAGTAGAAAGGAAGGACGAGAGATTTAGTTGTAAGGAGAAGGAGAAGCCTTCAGGGTATCCCTTTCAAACGTGTAAATGAATCATGAAATCAGCCTAAAAGGGAAGAGCGCGTTGTGTAACAGTTGGCAAAATGGCATGATTTTTTGTGACTCTGCTGTGGAGGATTCAGACTCCAGAAGATGTTTCTGGTTGCCAACGCGTTCTGGGGCCTCCGCTCAGGCTAAGTTTGGCTGTCACGCCAAAGCCGATCAGCATGTGCGGCAACCCACACGTGTGGCATAGGTATATGTATCAAACAGAAGAAGTGCAAAAGGCTGAGAATATGCATGTAAGTTATTGAAAGTCAAGAGGTGACCATCTGGTACACCAAAACTTCTTCCTTTACCAGCTCCAGACTGAATCCAGTCGTGTAATAACGCATCCTTGGCCAGTTTGTAAACCCCTATACAATTCATAAAAGATGGCTTTTAATAAACCTTTTTATATGGATTTTAGAGAGAAAATAGAGAAAAGGTTATATTTCACCCTAATATCAAAATAAATTAAGAAAAAAGTATTTAAGAAAACAGAACAAAAGTACACAAAAGCCATAATGTGATATATATATTTTTTTTACAATTAATTTGTAATCAGTTAATAGGTTTTACTGTAGCATTTTTACATTCTTTTACAGTTACATTCGTTCTTTGTTATTTGAGACTTTGATAAAATTATCATTACTGTATGTTATCTTAATTGTCTTAAATATATATTTAGATGTTAATGAGATATAATTAGTTAAAATCATAATAAACAATGATTCACTGCATTAAATCTTATCAAATTAATTATTTACATATTGAATATTTATATTAATATTTTTTTAAATCGTTACCGTCTTGTCTGTCTTTAGATGAATTGTAATGAAAATAGAATACTTATGTCCAGAAAGAATGATTTGTAGTACTGTCGTTAGAAAATAAATCAATTGTTTAAATGTTGAATAATTTCTATTCATATTAATTTAATCATACATGCCTTTTATTTCATTTATGCTGTTGTCGACTAAAAATTTATATATTGCCCAAAATATGATTTTTATTACTGTCTTAATTATAGTTATTTTATTAAATTATATCTTTTGGCAGTAGTATTTTGCACCACCATGAATGTATATTTCTGGTTATCTATTATCATCATTTTATTATTACTGAATTTTAAAAAAAAAGTTTCTATGATTTAACTTAGCATTTTAGCATTTCTAGTGCTTTGACGTTAGCATTTGTTTTTACTATTACCTGATCAATCTCATTCGCATTTATTGTAGTGTTAAAAAAAAACACTGTTTTGCAAATTAATAAATTCAACATACATATAAAATAATGATATTAATATTAATGTTTCATCCTACACTAATTAGCCCTCTGTGCTGATTCTAGGAAAAATAATGATTTTTCTATGACTGTACTAATAAATATTTAATTTAATAACATTTTATTACTGTATTACTAAATATCTAATGGGAATCCTTTTTGAGAATAATTACGTTTACAAGCAAACAAAAGAGGCGTGGCTTCAGCCAGCGCGTTCCTAAGTGTGCGTGGTTTCAGGCCGGAACTTTAAAACGGAGGGGTGGAGAGTCCTGAGTGAGCGCGAAGCGAGGAGGGAGAGAGAGAAGAGAGAGAGCGAGAGAGAGAGAGAAGAGAGAGAGAGCGCGGTGGCTGGGCGTTCATGCCTTCCCCCTGAGCTCTCCTCAGCGCGGCGACAGCTGGGTTTCTCCGAGCGGAGCTTGAAATCAGCGCGCGAGCGAGACGCAGCTCTATCCTGGGGCTTTACATCTCTATTCCGCAGCGCGCGCCCGGAGCTCTCTCATCGCCTTGGATCTGTCCTCTCCTGTGATTATTATCGTTCTTTAATCCCTTCCACGAAGATGTAAGGAGTTTTCCCCGTGCTGAATAAACGGAGAACTACAGAGACCGCTCGTAAACAAGGTAGAGCTTTAGGTGTCGCCACCACTTTGGTATATGCCAGAAACGTCTGGAATAACATCACTTCAACAAAGTGTGCTTGCGATCTGAATCGCGTCTGATCAAGTGTAGGCTATGCCGCGGAGAAGGTGGTGCCGTTGCGCGTTTTGCGCTCCAGACTCGGTTTTGCGCATTAGGAACGAAGCATTATTCACCCTTTTACAGCCGGTTTTCACTTTTTTGGGGGTTTATCCACCAGCTTCTCCTGTGGGACACTCATCCCCCCACCAGGATCCCACAGCCCGTCTTGTGTAAAGTGAGAATCGAGGCCACCGGGCGCCGTCCAGCCTCCATATCTTATTTCAGCCCATTTTATAATGAAAGTCCTTTGCAGCTTCTTTTTTGGTGGGGTCTTGAGCATGCCCGTTCGCTCTTTGACTTTGTACTCTATGGTGCTGTGTGGCACCCCATAGATGCCTTGAGCTTTCGACACGCTCATCTTCCCACTAATCACCATGGCTATGGCCTCCTCCAGGATATCGTGGTCATATTGCCGATAACGGCCCCGCTTTTTCCGTGGATGCTTGTCTCGACGGTCATCATCTCCACTGTCAACCACACTTCCAGTGACGCTTCCGCCAACGCTCCCGTTCTTCATGTTCAGACCCAGTGGAGGCATGTCACCCTGGAGTAGACGTGACTCGACGCCCGAGTGGCTTTCGATCAAGCCCTGTTTAGGGAGAATGGTCTTCAGCTTGTGGAAAGCAGTGGAGCCATCAGAGGCTTTGTTGACTTGGTATACCGCATCCACCAGGCCAGCCAGATCCAGCTGGGCTTTGGGCTGAGCACTTAAGCGTACCTGAGGGACTCGGATGTGCACAGCTGGCCCAGTGGCAGAACTCTGAGGAGATGTGGCTGGCTCGGTACTGGCGAAAGTCCCGTCGTTCTGCTCCCGTAGCTGCGAGACCATTCTCTGCAAGGTTAAGTGGTGAAGGTATGACGAGGCAGTCACGGCTGCCGGGAACTTTAGCTCGGTGTGCTCTGGTGACGTAAATTTACATTTTCTTACTTCAGACTGCTCTGACTGCGAGCGAGCCCATGCTGCTACCTTCTGCAGGACGAGTCGAGTGTCATTGGTTGGGCCCACCGCCTCTGTGCCCTTGACACTGTCACCAAAAATCGATGGTTTCCCTGCCTTCCACTCTGGCAATAAGGACTCTGTCTGAAACTGTAAGGTTTTCTGAGGTATCCCGTATAGTATGGCTGCTTTGTGAATGTCCAGTGATCCAGACCGAATATCTTTCAAGGCTTTAGAGAGCAATCCTTCTGCAAACTCAGAGCTGCGATCCAAATAGTCCTCTCTGATTGGTCTCCTAAGGGGAGGTGGGTGGGAGGATGAGAAAGGTACGGGTGAGCGGACCAATGACAGGACACACTCAGGGTCCACTCCTTTACTGCCTTGTCTTTTGGTAACATCACTCGCTTCTCAATTGTCTGTATAACACAAAGCCTTCGAGTTTTTTGGGAATAAAACACTTTTTGTTTTTGGCCTTAGGATGCAAACGATACTTCTTGGAAGGACAGTCTCTCGTCAATTGTGTGGAGAAAGACAAGCGCTTATGGGATTACTTCCAGTATCTTTGCAATGCAGACGCATTTTGTACGACTCTGGTATCTTTTTTCTCATGTGAAAATAATATTGCATAAATCAACGAATAGATCAATAAACAAATGAATAAATACAGGCGGTACAAAGGAACAAGTAAAGCCCCTGACTGCTGGTAAATGTGACGTTACCTTCCAACAAGTTAGAAAAGAGTCAACCCTTTGGCAGTGCAACAAAACAACCACTAAATTAAAAATAAAACGCATCAAATGTATGAGTAGAAGAATTTGTTCACACAAAACAATCAGATACGATACAAATGAAAAAGATTCTGAAATAAAATTAATATTTTCTGGAATAAAAAGCTCATTAATATTACTGGTCAAAATGTTACCATTTTATTACCAACCTTTTCTTTGGCTTTGGTAGGATGAAGATAAACAGTCAAGCACACAACTTGGAGTACTCACCCTGAAACCTTTCTTTGAGTAGTTTCATTTTCTGCTGATGTGTTTTTCTTAGAGAGGTCAAGTACTCCAACTACGAGAGGTAATACATGAAAAAAAAAAAAACAGCAAATAAAGTTTGAGGAGAAATGCACAGGATCATTGCAAGTAATGAAATATTCACACACTCCGTAAATTCACCGTTTATTCAGAGTTGTGTACCTTTCAATGATAAGCATAATTAATGAAAGTCAATAGACCAGATTCTCTGAAAAGAATGAAAAATGTCTAATAATGTCAGTGATCTAATTTTGCAGAGCTACAAACTCCTGAATCTGGTCTTTTGAAGTGAAAACTGTTGTGATTTCCATTTTAAAAAGCCTTGATTACCTTGCAGGGCCTGAGAAGCTCGGCTGATGGTGAGGTCCAGAGGCCCATCAGGATCCAGTTGATGGGGGAGAAGCTCAGAGGTGTCACTTCGGCCATTCAGGCCCTCGTTTGGAGCCCCCCCCCCCCGGGCTTTTACACGCATACTCTAAGGCAAACCTCCGAATCATCTTGCGCATCAACTCCTGCGCCATCAATGGTATGCTGGAATCGCAGCTCTGAGGGAATTCTAAGAAATTGAACAATACAAAACTAGTTGAAGATCTCATCAAACTGTTCCTTATATAAAAACACATTTTCTACTTTTACTACATATTTGTCAATGCAAAATGCATTTCAAGAATTTAGAGTTGATTAACTGAACTTGCATCACGCATGCATTGTGTACAAGACAACAACCGTAACACAAATCTGAAATCTTGCTCTCTCTTTCCTCGCCTCATTCTCTTCTTGCTCTCTCTTTCTCTCCTCATCATACTTTTTGGACCTGTGTACATACTAGGTTGTCAAATTAGCGCGTTAACGCCAGTGGTGGAAAGAGTACTGAAAAAATATACTGAATTAAAAGTACCATTACCTTCCAAAAAATTTTTGTGTGAGTAGAGTAAAAGTACTTGTCTAAAAAACTACTTGAGTAAGAGTAAAATAGTAGCCTATTTAAAAGTACTCATGAGTATTGAGTAGCGAGTACTGAGCTGTGGATTCTACCCCCTCATAATAAACGCTGTACACCGCAATTGATGCATTTTAAAAACGTTGTACATTCTGTAATTCACATTATCTTATTTGTCAAAGAATGAAGAGTATCATCATCCAGCAGGTTTAATTTTGACTGTCAACTCTTTAAAATACATCAAAACATCACAGAAACAGTATTCAGTTGAAGAAAATATTAAAGTTATTCTCAGTACAATCATCCCAATTTAAATCATAAAGTTTGAAAAAATAGATTTAAAATCATGGGTAAGGCCACTGAGACAGCATATGCTGGGGGGCCTTAAAATTACGTTTAGAACATGCAAATACAAAACCATTTATAATATTGTGTACATATTATATGTGTGTGTGCTGTGTATATTTAAATGTATATATCACTACACACATGCATGTAATATATTTCCCGAACACTATGTTATGTTTATATAGTAATAACTATTTATTATAATATAAATTATATGCTATAATACGGCATGTAACTAAATTGAATATTTCAAAATAAATTAAATTAAAATATTTTAATCTTATTTTTATTTCATAGCTTTATTATTTCATAATTAATTAAGTTAACGTGTTAAACTGACAGCTCTAATCGCAATATATCGATATGCCACAATAACCATGGTGTGAAAAATATAATATCGTGACAGCCCTAATTTGCATGGAATAAATATTATTAACTTCATTTTACAAGTTACATTTTTAACTTTTTTTAAATGTAATGTTTCCTTCATTTATCTATTTGTTATTAAAATAAGAGCAAGCACATTACAACACACCAAAAACATACAAACAACAATACAAATTAAATAATTGAAACAAAAGATTGGCAGCTACATTAGTTTATTTAACTGTAGTAAGAAAGATGCCTCCTACAGAAGTGAATCATCAGTGCATCTAAATAGTCTTCACTGTATACATTAAATATAGATTATATTATATTAATGTTAATAAGTGATTCAGTCAAGAGCAGTGAATGTTTTTCTGTCTTTTGTTATTTGATTAATATTAAAGACAGCACGTAAATTAGGCTGTTGTCCCTTTAAGACCTACTGCACGGATCCAATATACTGAAAGGGTTGAGCGTGAATTTGACCCAGTACAACAGTTCCTGGATCAACTCCTTGTTGATTGTAAATATTTTCCTTGAACCATCATTCAATCACCCTCAGATGAAATATAACTTTAAGGAAATGCATTTTAGTACTTACATCAGAATTAGGTGCTTCTACACCCTTGTTAATCAGCTATCATTTCCCTTTGTTTTTAGGAATAAATTATGGGTAAGTTTAGGTATAGGGGTAGGGATTGGGTTAAGTCTGTATTTTTGGACAGTCATGTTGATCGAGGAACATGTCTTACTTGGCAAAATCACGGCGACCATACTGAAACACAACCTGTTTTCACAGAACTGTTTACACGCAAATACTCCACACGAGGGGCATTTTGACTTTATTGTTTGCGTATCTGGTTATTCAAGTGCAATAAGACGCAAAAGAATTCGCGATCGCATGCCACAGTTTTCTGTGCATGCGCTTCAGGTGTATGTCAGCACTTGAGTGCCGCAATGAGTTCTTTCACTGCTTATTGCGCTTACCTTTAAATAAACATCATGCACATCCTGAATTTGTAAATCGCATGCTATCTGAAAGAGGCGTTTTTTTTGTGTGCACTTCAGTTATGTCAGCCAGCATGAGCACTGCATTGAGTTCTTTTTCACTGCTTATTGGCCACATACACACTGTAAGTTTCAGGAGTGACAACCGCATTTAAATGTGGTAGCGAGTCCCGTAAATTATCGTTTCATGCGTGTACGGAACAGCAGTCACTCTTGCATTCATAACCATAGCAACATTTTGGCGTCTTGCAGGAGTGAATAAGAAATTATCAGTTTGGTATCTACAATTTTGTGGATAAAGACTCTTTTTGTCCGTCGATTTTAACTAAACTAAGGCCAGTGTTGGGAGTAACGAATTACAAAAGTAATAATATTACAGTAGTATATTACTTTTTGCTGTAACGCAGTAATATAACATATTACTAATACAATTTGGGTAATATTATTACTTGTTACAATCTCAGTAACGCAAGTTACAACAACATATTTCAACTCAAAATTAATGTGAATTTACATAACATAATTCTAGCAAAAATTCCGTGGGTAAAATAGTTTGTCTATCTTCTTTTGCTGGAATTAGATGGTTGAGATGACTGCAGAAACGGATTCTACATTTGTGAGATGGACACACACCTCTTATTTTCAGTTCATCGGAGAAAAGGAATGCATAGCAATATATGCGACACCAATCTCTCAACATGGAGAAATAGCACGAGAAAAACCTGGAAACACCTGGACTGATGCCACTAACACTAGCTATCGGAGAGAAGTGAAAAAAGGGACACCGGATGAGCTCGACCAGTCAACAAAATTAAGTTTAACTAAAAATAACAATCTGTTTTTTATTCATCATCTACATATAAAATAAATGAATCATGCAAATATTTGCGCCTACTTAACAGTTACAAATGAAAGGAACAGACTGAGGATAGGCTATTCTGCTGAGTTGGTTCACAGGCTATTTGTATGGCGCGGCGCTTTACGAAAGTCCACGGAAAGGAAACCGATGACAGAAATAAAAGTAATTGCAGTTTCGAATGATCTGTATGACCGAAAATGACGGAGTATTTTTTTGTTGTTGTTTCCGCTGTTCGATCGCGCCGGCGCCTCACGCACACACATACAGCATTGCAAACGTTGCAGCCTGTTCATTATCAGAATAAAATAGTCAACCAAACATATAGATACACTGGTTAATTTAAATAGTGCGTAGCCTACTGCGTATTACAATCCGTGCCGATCAGCCTGAGCTCGGGACAAATACACATTTTTTTTTTATTGATTAAGTAAGCTTGTTTTACATAATAATAATATTTAGCATTCAAAGACATCGCAAATATGGACACAGTTTATTGGTTAAGCCGAATGAGAGCGGTAGGGCTGCGCGAGAAATCCGTTTGCTTTCGTTTCGCTTGAATTAGCTAATTCATTTTGTCTTGGTTCACTATATTTTTCATCTTGTTTTTCTTCTGAACCGTTCAAATTACCTATAGGCTAGGTAGTGTTTTATGTTTGTACGGATAATAGTGTCGCTTTATTTTACCAGTGTTATTTTGAAATGTAAATGCGTTTGTGCTTTGTATTTTTATAACCTAAACTACACCGTACTTAATGTAGACCTCATACGGTATCTACATCTGAATTTCAAATAATTTTTATGCTATAATAGACCCCCCCCCCCCCCTAAAAAACCACATTACCTCCACTGAATGTAGAATGAGCAGCA
>JADLZN010010874.1:0-26245 GCA_018155175.1 Sinocyclocheilus anophthalmus
AATTCCCATGAAAGATGTCATCTTGATGGCAGTATATGTCTCTGTATAATCCCAGTATATGCCTCCATGTCAATGGTACCTTCGCACATATGCAGTCACCCATGCTGTTTGCTCTGCTGAACCCCCATACCATGACAGACGTTTGCCTTTGCATCTGTCGCTGATGAAATTCTGGATGGTCCCTTTGGTTTTTGGGACTGAGAACTCGCCATCCATTTTTCGTAGAAACAAGTTGAAATGTGGACTCATTTGAGCACAGCACACATTTCCACTGTGTTTTTGAATATCTGAGATGAGCTCTGGCCCAGAGAACCCAGCAGCATCACTGAATAGAACTGCCGTATAGTTTTCTCCTTGAGTATCAGAGATTCAAATTGCATTTATTGATGCAGCGGTTTTCCGAAGTACTCCTGAGCCCATGTGCTATATTTACCCGCGCAGACGGTTCTCATGCAGTGCCATCTGAGGGGTCAAAGGTCAAGCACATTCACCTGAGCTTTCCTGCCTTGCCCTACATGCACTGAGATTTCTCTGGATTCCCTGAATCTTTTCACAAAATTATGTATGGTATTGGTGAAAGACCTAAATTCTTTGTGATTTTGCATTGAGAAATGTGATTTTCGATTTGTTTGACACTGCTCTCTCGATGAAAACTTGTGCACAAAAGGTGTTAGGCCATGATCCAGCAGCAGTAGACTGAGATGCTCCTTTTTGTTTTTTTTTTTTTTTTATAACCCCAATATCCCTCCTCTAGTACCAATTCACTTGCTTACGGTCAACTGTTTCATAGATATTCTATAATCTTTTCACTTTTATTTTGCCTCTGGCACAACTTTTTTGAAGAGTTGCTGCCATCAAAATGAAAATGTGTTTATATTTTCAGAATACATTTAAGTTGGTCAGTGAAAAAAAAACTTTGGAAATCTTTTTTGTCTACTATTGTCAAATGAAAATGAAAGTTAAAGAGAATTCTGTAAACGAACACACACACACACACCACATATATATATATTATATATATATATATATATATATATATATAATATATTATATATTTATCTATATATATATATATATATATATATATATATTTGCATTTTTACAAACACCAACTTTCCTGGAATTGGGTTGAAGGTTAAGATATTTTATATCACCCAGACAAATTTAAAATAGTATAAACAATCATATTAATTAATAAAATAAAATAAAATAAAGGAAATGTAAAAATCAGGCCAATCATTTTAAATTACTTAAAAGAATAAAGATCACAAATTTAAACAGGAAGTAGTGGCCACAATAATAATTATTAAAATGTAAAAAAATAAAGAAATAAGATACATTTTCTGAAGAAAACATGACTGCTGGTTTTTCAAAAAGAATAAATTTTGTTTATTTTAATATAAAGATTTTTACATCACTTTTCACAAATTTAAATAGCAAATAGTAGCAACAATAATAATTATTAATAAGGTAAGATAAAAACAAACAACAAGTTCTGAAAATAAAGAAAAAAACTATGTGATGTATGTATGTACTGTATGTATCTATGCATTTATTTATTTGTTCATTCATTCATTCATTCATTCATTTATATATACTATGATAAAACAATCTAACTGAATCAGTCTATTTTGAAATATTGCTATTTTGGACCGAGCCGACTTATCTTTGCATAAATATAAACAGCTGAGTCTTCTGGTGGGTCAACTAGTTAAATTGTATTTGGAAAATGTCTAATATAGCTACATAGAGTAAAGGAACTGAACAAATCCCTCACCTTACGTATTAGCAATAGTAGTAGCAATTCTTGCCTAGCAAGTGGTGCTAATAATAACATGAAATTTCTTCCTTTATTGGTTCTCGAGGGAAAAACATCTGACATTCCAACCATGCCCACAACACCTGAAGCAGAGCAGCAGTTTTCTGCTCACAACATCCTCCACTGCATGAAGTGACAGTCTGCTCAATGTCACCCCATGCTGTCCTCCTCACCTGTGGCCAACGGCATGTGAATAATTCAACATCTCTGTATTATTAATGAAGGATGAGCTGTAAGTAATGGCCTATGCCTGGGGCCATTTACAGTGACAATGCTGAACACAATTCCAGAAGTCAGGAAAAGCCCATATAGGCCTAAACAACTCGCTGTTTCCCTCGGGAACATTTAATGCCGTGTACATTTAGCATTTCATTCCCTGCATTATCATAGCTAGAGTTACACTGAAAGGGCAGACAGGAAAGAAAGAATTGGTAAAAGGTTAAAGCTATATTACCTTAGCTGGGCAAAACGTCTGAAGTCCATTTAAAAAGACAATCACACGCTAGTATAAAACCCTACAAACATCTTTGTGTTCTCCCTATGAAAAAGGGTAATATTTTAAAGGTATGGAGTGAAAAAAAGAACGGTAGTGATGGAAATGGAGAACAAATATGCTCTGCATACTTTTTATTCTGAGAAACACCACAGAAAATACAATCACGGCTGATGAACTACAAGAAAATCTTGGTAAATGTCAAACCAAATAACTTTTGTGGCTGTAGCATTAAAAATGGCATTTACCCACAAAGCTATGCTAGTTGCCAAAGGACTAAAATTATAGCATAAAGGACCCTTTACCTCAAAAGAATTTGGTTTATAAATTTAGTTTCAAACTGATTTCTGATAATAAGTTACCAAAGTGAAAAACAGCACCATTCTCTGTAAACTGCTCAAATCCAGTAGCCTAATTCTTCCTCAAAAATTCTTCCTAATTTTAATTTAATTTTGTTCGTAACAAATCACACAAAGCCATTTAATCAGATTGAAACTGATGATTTTAGCCATTTTTGTGTGCTACTAATGACATATTTTTAAATGGCAACCCAGACTTTAGCATCCCTCAAAAACAAAAAATGAATTTGGCTTTTGGATAACTGCAGAAAATAAGCTCTGTGACCAACAAAAGTTTATGATTCATACATATTTTGTCTAGCAGGATAATCTTCACAAACTAACACAGATTTTATCAATACTGAAACCTAAATAGAATCAGCAGAAGTAAAAAGCTGAAAAAAATGCATAAAATCTACACTACCCAGAGATGGGCACAAATACATAAAAAGTATATGACTAATAATATAACTATCTATATCCTTTAACAAATCTAGAAATGGATCCGTATTGACCCGAATTTAAGACGATGTTTTTTTCTTGGAAATACTTCTGAAAAAACGCGATCGTCTGATATTCAGGGTCTAGACTTTGACATGACAATAATACACCCACAACAATAGGTGGTGCAAAATACGCATAAAACGAGTGTGCCATGAAATAGGTAATGTAATGGCGTGGTGTAAAGTATCGCGAGTATAAACCAAAGAAAACTATGTGCAGGCTGGTTCATGAGTTGCGACTGTCACGTTAGCCTGATGGGACCAAAACTCCCTTTGTGATTTTAAAACGTAAGACAGTACCTAGATTTGAAGACTACAGTAAGATTTAACTGCTACTGTTAATAAGATTTTGGTAGGCAACTATTAGATGGATAGCCTAAATGTCATAATTCAGATAGGCTACCTGTTTTTTTAATGGTATATCAAAAATTGATACTTTTTTTTTTTATGTGATGTTGTCACATTTTAACTCAGTTTTTACGGGTCATCAGCATGGTTCGGAAACTCGGGTAAAGGTGGTAAAGAGTCGTAAAAATATGCATATGAAATAGATTGAACGGAAAACATTGGTGGTTTGTCTGGAGGTGGGGAAGCGGCTGGATTTGTTTTTTAAAAAAAAAAAGAGGGCCTTTTTCCAAAAGTTACATCTGGGAAAAGGGAGGCCGTCTTATATTCGGGCCAATACGGTAGCTATGTCGTGCTCCAAAATGGGGTATTTCAGTGTAAAATAGTAAGGGCTAAATACTTGTCACGATCTGGTTTAGAACTTCAAGTTGGTCACTACCACCCAGAGGTCAACGGTGGGGGGTGGGGGGGGGGGGGGGGGGGGGTGGGGTAAGGGGGGGGGCCCTTTCCTTTATTACATTGACTCTCAGGTCACTACTTACAAAGCATGTGCATGTCATCCGCTAACTAAGATATCTGACCATCATCCAATTGTCACTGATTGACACAGGCACTAATTGCACAGCAGCTGTAATCCGATCAGGGCACATTCGATTATTGATAAGCCGCGTCACTCTGATCTCTTTCAATAAACTCGTCCGAGTTATTGTTTTCGCACCGTCATTTAACTCTCTACGCGATATGCTGCATTGATGGAGCCCTTCCTAGTTCCGCTAGTTCTAGTTCACTTATTAGTCTTAGCCACTTTGTGTTTGCCTTGTTGTCTGTTTGCGGCTGACGGCTTCTGGGGCCTGTGTTTAATATTGTATTACCCCGCTTGTCAAGCCTTGGATTCTGTTCCCTGATCGACAGGCCCACGCTAGCCGGCTGAGGAATACTCTTGTGTCTTGGGGCCTCTCCGTAGCATATCTGTTTGCTGGTGTTCAACCTCAGGCCTGTTTGTGACCATGTCTTTTAATAAAAAGCTTGCATATGGATCCGCACTTCTCACATCTCGTTCGCCCCGTAACAATACTGGTGTGAGAGATGTATTTAATTAAAATACAAGTAATTTGTCATTTGAAAATACGAAAATACAAACAATATTTACAAGCAATCAAGTGCAAGAGACAGTGCCATTACATTTAGCAATACTGGAGTTAGATACACACATAAGAGAAAGAGAACTGCTTTCCTTTCCTTGAACAACTTATAAACAACATATTTAACCTTAACACTAGACAATATATCCAATATATTGATCCATCTTTCTTCTAATTTCTTATGTTCACTTAAGACACAACCGATTGTGTTTACTTGAATACCATCATGTCTACGCTTTATTTTTTCACGTTTCTTTAGCGCTCCTTTATCGTTTCTTCATCAGCGTGTCAAAAATTAAGCAGTCCTGCTTAACATGTATTGTCATACATGTCCATAGTCCATAATGATGCCCTCAAGCTATTTAAATGTCAACGAGTGAACTCCTAAAATGCTGATATTAGCTGTTAAAGGGCTTTCAGAAACCCAACAGCCCGTGGCCTTTAGTGATGCTGGGTCGCAGCAATTTTATTTCTCACATGCTCTGCACACAGCTCGCATATAATGTGCAAGCGAGCGACGGCCAATGTGATTCACCGACATCATTTCCCAGCGAAACTGCCCTGAGTCCTTCACATAAAAATAAGTCTGCAGGCTTCATCTCATTTTTAAAGTATTGTTACATGCTGTTCACACATTAGCAATAAAAATGATTAATACTTGAAAATTCTTATTGATAAAACGCGACTTTAAAACGCACTTCCTTAAACCGCCGCTTCATAAAACGCCGCATTTTGTCATAGAAACAAGTAGGCTAACTTAGCTAGCAATCATACGTCACTTTTCAGCTAGTAAGCAAAGTTCTAGAGCAGCACAGCTTTTTCTTATGTCCTGTAATATTATACAGTGAGCAATAGCCCGGTTTGCACTGAGCACCAAAACCTTTTTTTCCCAGTTGGAATATAGGAACGCATGGACGAATATTTGAAAATTCTCATTCTGTATTAATTACGTACTCGCGCATCATGCTGTCGTTTCACACCCATTACTAAGACGCTTCGTGTCCTCTTCCAAACAACACAATTTAAGATGTTTTTGATGAAATCTGAGAGTTTTCTGTCCCTCCAAAGGCAGCAACACAACTTACACATTCAAAGCCCAGAACGGAAGGAAAGACATTGTTAAAGTACTCAAAGGGGTGGCGCATGGTTTAACTGGGCTCAATTTTATTAAGTGACGGCAGTGTCTAGTTTGCAGCTAAAAATAAAATAAAAAAATGTACAACTTTGTTTATGAAAATATTGATCTGCATTGTGCGTTCATGAGAGCATCACAATGCATTTGTGTTGCGTTCATGCGATAGAAGACTTGTGCGTCAACACAATGCTCATGAGTGAGTATTCAGTACCACAACACACGTGTTTGGATAATCTTTTCATAATAAAGTGTAGAAAAAATTATGTTTTTTTTTTTAGTACACAAAGTAGCTTCATTAATTCATGACATTTGTATTAGTCTTAATGATGTAGGTTAATGACAATGGATCTATTTAATGATGACTTTCCTAGCCATTCTGGTCTTGAATGTGAAGTTGGCAAAAATGGCTGACTGTAAGCTCTTGGATTTCATCAACAATATCTTCATTTATGTTCCGAAGATGAAAGAAGGTCTTAGGCAGAAAGTGGAACGACACGAGGGTGGCTTAATTAAACAAGAGCATTTTAATTTTTGGGGTGAACTATCCCTTTAAGATCCAACAGGATGTCATGTGATTCACTTGCATCTAGCCAAAAACTGTGAAAGGATAGTTGGCAGTACTATTATAGCACAGAGTGAGGAAAGTTATTATATTATCTGAGAATAAAGTGTTTTAAGCATTTCAAATACAAAATACTGTCTCTCAAAGTATTTAATTACATTAAATTACATTTGATATTTTTTTCTGTCCAGGAAAATACAAATGACAAAATACTCAAAAGTAATTAAATACGTATTTTAAATACATTTAATTAAAATAGTGCCCATCTCTGACACTACGGTCGGATGACTTCAATGTCACCGCCATTAAGCTTCCGACAACTCTTTCAATATTTATTTTAAATCTTCAGGTTCAAAAGTTTGAGCTAAGACAGTTTTCAATAGTGTGAGTATAAACACAATGACCCTGTAAAAGTGGACTAGTGAGTATATGAGTTTACCTGTTTGGCTTGATGATGTTTAATGTCCCCCATAACATATGTAGTTCTATTATGAGGGAACTACAAACTAATTTTATGTTGTAAAATAAAACATGAAGTTATTCTGAGCTTGAGTTCAACACAGACCTTATTTCAAGCATTTAGCTAAAAACCCACTGACTTCAGGACAATAGAAGTTCCTTTGACACAATTTTTAGTTGCTCAAAGCACTTCTAATATAACTCAGTACATTATTTTTTTTCTCAGTGAACAGAAAAAACTTGCATACTTCAACTTCCCAGAGTTTGTGAAATAGCAGTTTTAGATAGAAGCTTTAGCTAGTGCTTTCTAGTTTTGTGTGCATTATGCATCAGACAGTCCAATAACTAGTCTAGTAAGAGTTATCCAGATAACTTGAAACTCTTTCAATAAGCAACTGTTCTTATATTATTGAGTACAGCGTCAACAAATGTGTGCAAATTGCAACTATTGCTCACTCAGATGATATTAAATGTCACTAAAACTTGTTTTACAAGTCCTAAATATTATAAACACGTATTCTTCAGCATAATTTTGATTTATTTGTTCTTGTACCAACAGCTTAAAATTGAATTTACCGCTGTTTGTCTTCTGACACTCTATCACAGAGACACCATGGTGTCTCACCGCAAATATAAACACATTGCTACAACCTCAAACACAGCATCAGTGTCACATATAAAGTCATTTAAGCAGAAAAAAAGACCTAAGTTTATTAATTTAAATGTATACTGTATGTGTTTAGGACTGTAATATTGCACAGCCATATAGCTGGTAAACACTGGTCATTAGGGTCTGGCTTCAAATATAACAACCTTTTATTTGGCACGTGGCTGGAGCTTTAGAAAATGCTTTGACATTAAGCTCTCTTTGCATGCTTCCCCATGGAACACGGCATGCAGATAAGAAAGAAACAGCCTGCGAACTGCAGGTAATGGAGTATTCAACCTTCTGCAGTCCTTATCAGACACCTCCCCAGAGGAAAGAGGACCCGCCAACAGTGCACCTCGCACTTACCCCAGACTTATGTCTACAACATGGATGACATTGGCGGCTGTGTGTCCGTACACAAATAAACCATGTTTAGAAGTGCTGATCGGCCAAAGTGAAAAAGCTGCGCTGCTTCCTCTGAGTTGTTGCCTGTATGTGTGAGTCAAGAACATAACATTTGTTAAAAAAATAAAATAAAATTGGTGTAGAGGAAATTTTGACTCAGAAATTAACAATATATTTAAAAATGAATTAGTAAAAAATTGCAACACATTTAATTAAATGTGATATTTTGAGGTAAAAAAATGAATTAGTATTTTAATAATTTTATTTACAACTTCGAAAAGTAATGTGACAGTGCATTTTTGCAGTTACTTACATCAGGGTGGAAGCATAATGATCATTTCCCTTTCAGGGTATCGGAGCCTCACAAGCTCTCGACGTCACTCGACATTGGGATCCTCGCTTAGAGTAATCTGGCAATCTACTTCGAGTGATAAACTAAACCAGCTCATGCACATTTGGTGCATGTCGATTATTGCATCCAGTTTACTGCCGCTGATCAGCAGGCGTGAGTATAAGTAGCAGGCAGATGCAGGGAAAAAAAAAAAAACAGCATATTCAGCTTTTTGCTTCGGAGTCGAGCGTTCATATCGTTCTGCTCCTGACTTCTACTGTACTGAGAGAAGACTGAACGAGTTCAGCTCGCTCTTTGAGAGCTCTTCGTGTTGGCGGACGGCGCTTCAGCGGTGGTGGTTTCCCGTGTCGGGTGGTTTGCACACATCAGGCTGCACTACCCCTTGTTTGTGTTGCAGATGATCATCTCCTCTGTGCGCCTCAGCACGCTAAAATAGTTTTTTCCCTAAAAGAGCAATTTCGGGTGCTTTTTTTTTTTTTAAAGACGACGTTGCGTGGCAAAATTGACGTTACGTCTTTGTAAAGACGATGTGAGTCTTGCTATAGACAACGTATCACCAGGGCATTCTGGATGCGGTCGTTACCATTGGCGGCTGGGTTATGTTACGCGATCGCGTGCCTCGTCACGTGACTGGGCATCTAGCACGCTGAGGTGGCGTTTCTGGATGAGTCCATGTTTTCATTCGGGAGCAGATGTAATTGGAGTCGGTCAGGCCAAGCTCCGTTTCTCAAATGGGCGGAGTTCGCCTTGGCGCACAAAAAATCTGGCCTGGGCGATCATGTTCTCGTCATGGCGGGCAGTCAGGCGGGGGCTACTTCTAGAAAGTCAGTACCCGGCAGGGCGGGCGGTTCTGGAGGGTAACAGTGGTGCTAAACCGCTCTCAGGGAACAATCTCGGGACCATTGCTCCTCTTGGGCAGCTCCGAAACCAGTTGAGGCTGCGGAATGGATTTGCTGGGGGGCTCTCTACAAGGATCGTAGCCACCGATCCTTTGCGCTCCTGCCCAACGACCAGATTCCGATCGCTGCATTGGAGTTGATGGCTCGAGCTTTCTGGGAGGATGAAATCGGAACTTGCGCTGTGGTCTGTCCTCTGTCACCGGCGATTCGGACCTCACGCTAGCGCATCCAAAAAATAAAAAATGAAGGTTACGGGCGGTATCTGGTCGTGTCGATGTCCACTATGGTGGTTGCCAGGAGTTCCGATTGTCTGGGCTGTGTCTGGCGCGACATGCGTGAGACGACAATCATGATTCTTGAACGCACCGCGTGTCCCCGACTCAGCCGTTTTGGTGACCCAGTGGAGAACTTTGCCATGGGCATTTCTCCGCTGGCCGTCCAAAGCAGACTGAGGTCCTATCAGGTACATCCTGTGGCTCAGCATGCAGGCTGCCAACTGGCCGCGCTGTTCCCGCGGCCGCTCAGCAAAGCTGCTGCCGTGGAGGCCTTCGGCAAGGCAGCCCGGCTCCAGAGGCCGGCAGTAAGAGGATGCTGTCATCAAACAGAGGATGACGCGCACTGGATAGTGATGGCGCATCAGCGCTCTGCTGTTTTTCAGGGGGGGGGGGGGGGGGGGGGGGGCACAAGGCTGTGTTCCCTGCCCGTAATCAGATTGGCGAGTCTCACTTCAACTAGAAGTGTGCTGCATCCTCCTGGGTGCTGGCTTTCGTGGCGCCTTCGGCTGGCGCAGATATCTGTAGAGCCTGCAGGGCTTGGGCGAACCCCGTAAACATACTTCACTAGATTCTATAGCCTTCTTGTGGAGCTGGTATCCTCCTGTGTTCTCGCCTCAAACGGGTAGAAGCACTGAGTGGCTCCATGACTATTGGGTGCAGGCTTGCTAAATAACTGCTTCCGAGTAGTCCGTATAGTAGACGTCCTTTGAGTCCGCTCGCTTCTCTGCTCGGCAGCCAGACGTGGTGGTAGGGCGTAAACGGGCAGCCAGTCCCTGCTCTCCGATGGAATCGTGAAAACCGGTAGAGGGCTGGCGCTCTTCATATGTGAGACCTAATTGGATCCCATTATGTGTAAAGTCGATCGCTACGGTATGACGTCTCAGACCTCGGTGTATCCCCTCCGGCAGGTTCAGACTTAGGTCTGAGTGGGTATTGCTCATAGGCAGGGCAGTAGCTGGTCGCTTCTTGTGTAAAGCCGCTGCCCTGCCCAAAAAGTAGTGCCGCCGGAGGGACTCCACAGGACACTGGAAGTGGCAGTATCTGTGACCTTTTGGTAGGGTGACCGACTGAAAGGGAACGTCTCGATTATGTAATCTATACTTCCCCTCGATTCCTGGGGGGGGGGAGGGGAATAGAGGTGAACCAGAGCCGGTCCATGTCCGGTCGTTAGGCCACAGGCTGCTGTACGCACGCGCGGAGTCGGAGCCGGTCACACGGGCTCGCCCGCTCAGCGAAAAGCTGAATGTGTGCTGCATCTGCTGCCTACTTATATTCATGCTGTGATCAGCAGCAGCTGGATACAACTATCGCATGCCATTGTGCATTGGTTTGTTTAGTTTACACTCTAAGTAGATTGGTCTAAGCGAGATACCAATTCGTCGGTCATCCGACATGACATCTCCGTTCCCTCCTTCATGGAACGAGGGTTACATACGTAACCGAAACGTTCTCGCTCCTCATGTTCACACAGATGAGTAATCACAGGTGTAGTTCTTCATATTAACTATGAACATCTTCCACTAACGTCTGACAAGTTATGCCATAATTTTGAACAGCAGGGGAGAATGAGGTAAAATGTCAGTAAATCTCATCACAACACATTTACTCAACGTTTATTCTCTTGTAAAACGTTTCATCTGAACATCAAAAATGTGTGAGATTCATTGCATCCTAACAGTTCTTAGGTTAAATTATCTATTTTTGTCATTGGTTACACTTATTTTATTTTGGACACTGAAGGTTTGTTACTGGGGCATTTGTCGACACTACTGTATAACTCATGTTGTTTTTTTAGTTTATATATATATATAATTTTATAAATAAATGCGGCTATTCTTCATTATACTTGTTCTTTATAGTCATACTTTCTGACAAACAACTAATATGTAACATTTAGTAGTTAATATGGATCACTGTTTTAGGAGGTTTATGCTTTCTTCATCGACCACGACCCATCCATCCCTTGTGAACACACAAGGCCCCAGCAGCACATTTTGCGGGGCCTGAAAAGTATTCTTCTAAAAATCTCGCTTTTCAAAAAAAAAAAACTGTTGTCCGCTGATAAAATTAGCTAGCATACAGGTTGGAACGATTTGGAATAATGACCGTTTTTCATTTGCTGGGTGAACTATTTCTTTAGCCTCTTTCCCCACGCCCCCATAATCCAGTCATAATAAACCTTGTTGTCTCCTTGAAATGCCTAGTTCTTCTTAATTTGTTTTTAGCACACAGAAAAATCCAGCTGAGCTTTGAATAACCCATATGCAGCAGGTACATGGGGTCACTTGGCCCGTAGAATAGTGAGTTCAATTCATCTCTTTTCATGTTTCGAGCCATCTCCCCCCACATCCAAAAAACCCATCACCCAAAAAAAAAAAACCATGTCATTGTGACCTTCTCAAAGTCAGTGCCCTAAATCGGTTTTCATCCGTGTAAGCTGTGACCTTTCCAGCTTGGAGGCTTTTAGCCTTACCTGCTGCACCACACAGCTCCACCACCTGCTCCAACAGCACAGCCTGATGGAGAGCTAATGCTTCAGAGCTCAACCAATCTCATTCACATCCTCAATGCCAGACCATGGCATTTGTGTATTCACCCTTCTAAAATTCAACTTCAATAAACGGGAAGGATGTTATGACACCTCATGACATGATATGATGGCACATACAGCTATGCAATATCACTCTGGTCTCACGTTTTTAGAAGCTCTTGGTTTTGCTCTTTTTGCTTTAGGGGACGGTTGAAAATGAAAAAAAATAAAATAGACGGATAGACGGACAGATAGATAGACAGAACAACAGATATAATGATAAATAAAAAGAATGATAAATAAGTAAAAATTATGATAGAGAGAGACATAGAAAGACAGACAGAGAGATAGAACTATAGAACGACAGAACGATAGATAGAACGACAGATAGATAGATAGATAGATAGATGCGACTAGATAGATAGATAGATAGATAGATAGATAGAGACGGACAGAACGATAGATGAACACATATTAATTGACAGATGCGATCAGAGCAGGATACAACTCTTAAAAATAAAGGTGCCTTCACTGATGGGCCATATAAGAACCTTTTGTCTAATGGTTCCATAAAGAACTTTTAACATATGAAGAACCTTTCTGTTTCACAAAAGGTTCTTTGGTGGCGAAAGAAGGTTCTTCAGATTAAAAAAAAGGTAAAGGCTTAATGCGATTGTTTGTCTTTAAAGAACTCTTTGACGAATTCTCTGCTTCTTTGTGGAACCCAAAATGTTCTTCTATGGCATCGCTTGTAAAAAGCTTTTTGAGCTACGGCTTTATTTTAAATAGTGTAGATATATAGACAGACAATCAGACAGACAGACAGACAGACAGATAGACAGACAAATAAGTGAACTATTCAGCTATAGCATGACACACACACATGTTTGAAGCACATAACCAGATTAATTTGATTAAAGCAGCACAGCAGGGAAACCAATCAGTTTGAGAGTGCAGTGTTGTCATTAAGGACGGAAGTGGATTTGTTTCTACACAAGTCCAGTAATACTGCAATTAGCAAAGCATAGAGAACAATTATAGCATAATAGATTCGATTACTGGTAATGGCTGCCACATCTCTGCATGGCATCTAATAAAAACAGTGATGCAATATTACGGATAATGAAACAATGAGGACTCTTTTTTGGCGCACTATTACTGACGCTCTCTATGCATTTGCTCTGTCTCAAAGATAAACTAGTTTTCTGTCTTTGTCTAAATTTTTATGCTTACAGCAATTAGATCAAAACATAATAATATCTCCTATTGGAGCTCAATCTTTAAAAAAGATATGTAATTACTCACATATTGTTGTGAAAATGGTCAATGATACTCAATCATTGTATAAATAATACTCAATCAGTTTAAAAATCAGTGTTCATAAAAAGTAAAAAGCAAACTTTATTTGAATACATGTGAGCATTCAGATGTTTATCGTTACTTTAAATCACATTTTCAAACATTTCACAACTCACAATCTATTTATTGATTGATTGATTGATTGATTTACTTGATTACTTTTCAAAGTATTTTTATCCACAACAATAGCAGGTTTTTACATTTTAATTTTTTAAAGTCTTAGGACAGTTCCACCACTTTGACATCTTTGAAGTCACTGACTTTGATTTCTCGTTTATTGACTTTGATTTTGTAATTTTTTTTAAATAAATTAAATTATTAAAATGAATTTACTTGAATGCTTTTAAAATACTTTTTTTCTATAAATATTCCAGGTTTTTAAATTTTAGCTTTTGTTTTTGATAATTTTAGGACATATTGCTTCATCTTGACATTTTACTTTATGCAGTCATTGTCTGAATTCATTTTTTAATGAACAGATCCATAAACCAAAAACAAAAGTTATTTCACTCACCCAAAGATCAATATTAAAAGCACCCCAAAATAAGTGTAAAGTTTCTACCACATCTCTTTAGTTCATCATGATATTGTATCCCCAGCTGTTTCTTTTTTGCTATTTTGACCAACAAAGATGTTTCAGGCTGAAGTCACATAACACGACTTCAAGTGCCAACAGCATATCAGATTCCAGACGTGATCGCAGTGCTCCATCGCTCACGTTTGGATGTACACGAGCAGTTATGCTTTGATACAGCGTCTGCCATTAATCTCTCATTTAATTTTCCTCAGAGAGACGAAATCTGAAAAATGGTCAAAACACACATAGGTCAGTTTTCGTGAAACAGCTTAAACCCAGTACTAGAGCAAACAGCAAATTCATTGTAGAAACTCTATTGACAGTGCAATTTAATCCAGGACTAAGATTAATCTGTGTCTGGGAAACCGGCACTCAGAAGTTCATGCACTGATGTGGCCGTGTAGAGCAGTCCGGCTCTTTCTCGGTGGGGTTTCTAGACAAACAATTTCTTATGTCATGCTTCTGTGAACACATCTAATATGTACTCTTGGCATACACTGTTGGCTGCAAACACATTGAAAGGCAACCAGTGTTGATTCCAATGAGATGGAGGCAAAGTGAGGTGGGCCAAATCCAAATTCTGATGTAAGCACTTTTTTCAGGTAGTTTTCAGATTTTTTTTTCTTTTGCAGAGGTGATTTATTTTGAGTACAAAAAGAGCAGAGGCTATAGGAGCAGTTTGAAGCCTGCTCTTACATAAATGCCTTGTAGGGATAAAAGTCCTACACTAAACTGCAGTTTCTTGTGCTGCTGTGGACTGAAGGCTCTTCCATGTTATTTCCTAAGCTGTCGTTTTATGGGGTCTGTCAAGAAAAATCTAAGTTACATGTGCACTGATCATTAATCATGTCTGAGTTTAAAAGAATATATGTGACCCTGGACCACACAACCTCATCATCTGAAAGCTGAATAATAAGCTCTCCATTGATGTATGGTTTGTTAGGATAGGACTCTATTTGGTCCGAGATTCACTCTTAGAAAATCGGAACCCCCCCTTGGGTGCAAAAAAAATCTAAATATTGACAAAATCGCTTTTAAAGTTGTCCAAATTAAGTCCTTAGCAATGCATATTACTAATCAAAAATTAAGTTGATATACTTACGGTAAGACATTTACAAAATATCTGGAACATGATCTTTACTTAATATCCAAATGATTTTTGGCATAAAAGAAAAAAATCAACAAAGTTTTTTTGGCTATTGCTAAAAATATAACCAAGCGACTTAAGACTTAAGGTTTTGTGATCCAGGGTTATTCCTTTTGAAAATTTACACTTATGACTGGTTTGTGGTCCAGGGTCACATATGTCATAATTACTATATTTCTATATTTCATACTTACTTATATTGTCTCAGGTAAAAGTATACTGCCGAATGAATTAATAAGCTAAAATATACTTTAATGTCATTTCTAGTGAAACTTGTCCCTAGAGCACTTGTCTATATTTACATATATTTGTTATTACATGTTTGTAATGAAGTTGCAATTTAGTACACTTAAAATAAATGTTACTTAACTGTACATTGAGTAAAAACAGACTACAGTTAAAATTATATCATTTTTACATCAAAATTGTGTACTTTAAAGCATGGCAAAAATATGATAAAACATAATGATTTAAAATTACATTCAAGTACCACTTAAATTTGCATTATTACAAAGATGCACTTTTATAAAAAAGTAATGAAAGTGTACTCTCTTTAACTATACTTACAGTAATTAGGCCCTTTATTTTCATTAATATTATATCGCAAGTGTAATTTTTAATATAACTTAAATATAGTTTTTAGGTTTGAAGTACACTTCAATGCACTTTGAATACAATTAAGCATTTATTTATTTAGTTATTTATTTATTTATTTTTTCCCCCCCAGAGTGATTTGGCCTTAAATTCTTAAATAATCATCATTTACCCTCATGTTGTTCCAAATCAGTATGACTTACATTCTAGTGATGGGAAGACTGAATCATTTTACTGACTCTCATGTTTGATATCATTCTTCAAAATTAATCTTTATTCAAATCATTCCGTTCAAGTTCAATGATCACTTTACCTCCCGAGTCTTTCATTAATTTGTCACGTGACAGACACAATGAATGAATTGTTCATGAATGACCCATCACTATTCTGTGGAACATAAAATGAGATGTTTAGCTGAATGTTTAGGCTGCTCTTTTCCATAAAATTGTATCTTATAGTTGCTGTCACAACTCTGAAAATTACTGTAAAGGCACCATAATAATACCATAACAATACTCTACATGACTCATGCCCAGTTTTCTATGGAAGCCCACTTTTTGCCACTGAATAAAACATAAAAAACGGTAATTGCTAATTTATCTCACAATTCTGCCTTTTTTTCCTCGCAATTGCGATTTTACATCTTGCAATTCAGATTTTTTTTTTCTCAGAATTGCGTGATATAAACCTGAAGTTGTGAGTTATAAAGTCAGAATTGCAAAATATATATTTATATAGTCATATATTTATATTAAAAGTTTATATCTAGCAATTCTGACTTTTATTTTTTTGAACTCGCAATTGTGTTATAAAGTCCAATTCTGAGGTGGAAAAATATACTATTTTCTTAGAATGTCGATTTTGTTTCTCACATTTTTGGCTTTATAACTTGCAATTCTGAGAAAAAAAACTCACAATTTTGACTTTATTACATGCAATTGTGACACTATATCACACAATTCTGACTTTATAACTAGCAAATTACACATGGCGCAATGCGACGCCAGGCGCGACACAAGTGTTTTTTGCTAGGCGGGTGCACAATGCGGTACACTCTGCTTAGTACACACACAGTGACATGCAGCAGCAACATGCAACATAATAAACATGAAAAGATTACAATGTCAAAGATTATTATTGTGCCCCGTAGATGGTCTGCTCGCGCATGAGCAGATCCATTTCCTCTCTGGAGAAGCGTTCAGTCTTTGCTTTTGCAAATTCCGCCATGTAAATAGCGAATTCGCTATGGCAGAGGCGCAACTGGCTTTTAAAGGGAATGGGAGATGAGACTCTGATTGGTTTATTGCATGTTACGCCCAAAACACACCCATGACTCATTAAGAGAATAGGTACAATCCTTTTGGACCATGTAACTGTGAGAAAAGTCAGAATTGTGAGATACAGTCACAATTACATTTTTTTTTTATTCAGTGGCAGAAACAAGCTTCCAATTTTTTTAAGTCATCCATCAGCTTTGTGTAAAGAACAGACTAAAATTTTAACCATCACTTGCTGAAAATCTTCCCTAATGCTTTCCAAATCTCCTTCACACTTCTGCATATTCAAACTTGTCAAGTCACATGATATGAACCAATGGAACCACTAACATCAAACCTGAAGAAAGAAAATCATACAGGTTTGGAACAACATAAAAGTGACTTTTTTTTGCAAAAGTATTTGTGCAAACTAGCATTTAACATGGAATAAATGTGGTTAATCACTTGACACTTTATTATGTTCTGCCTGATTCTTTATTTATTTTTATATAGTTATTTTTTTCCAGGGGTCAGCAATGACTAGCTCCATTCCTCCAATTAGCATGCCTGATGACAGTAAGGTGAAAAGGTGAGATCAGCTTTTCTAAAGTCGTTCTTAAAATCCAATGCTCTCCATTGCTCACAGGTCTCCAGAGAGCAGGCAAGTCTTAGCTCACTGATCTGGAAGCGCAAACATTAAACACTGACAGACAAAAAAGGAAACTCATCAAGACAATACTGAAATTGAAAGAGCAAGAGTTCAAGAAACTCATCAAGTTTAACTCAAACAAGGCCAATGTAGCGCTTCTTTCTAAAAATGACACCAGCCTCTATTCTCATTTGGCTCATGGGCTGCATGAACTGAGCGGACGGCGGCTTCAGGTAAGTCTCAAGGTCACCTGTTTTAATGGTCGAACCCCACTGAGAACAAGAGCATCTGTCTGCAAGTTCAAATAGCTGAACTTTAGAGCACTTTTTTGACCCACTTAAGCAGAAACTAAGTAAATCTTTAGACAAGTTTTCAGAATAATTTCTGTTGTCTTTGAAATATGGTTAAAGTGAACTGCTGAATGTGCTGACAAGCAGTTAAAGGGTTAGTTCACCCAAAAAATGAAAATTAGCCTGTGTTTTACTCACCCTCGAAGCATCCTAGGTGTATATGACTTTCTTCATTCAAGCGAATCTAATCGGAGTTATATAAAAAATTGTCCTGGCCCCTCCAAGCCTTACAATGGGGGTAAGCGGGTGTTCGGTTGTTAACAGTTCAGAAGACGTGAAATAAAGTGCACGCATCCATAATAAAACGTCCCTCACACATCTGGGGGTTGAATAAAGGCCTCCTGTAGCGAATCCGTGTGTTTTTGTAAGATAAATATCCATATTTCAAACGTAATAAACACTTTTTTCTCACTTCCGCTGATTGTCGTATGCGGAAGCCGTTCGGGCGTATGACATAGGACGTAGGCATCGTGCGCGCGCCTCTGAGAAATGCAAAGGAAAGGAAGCAAAGTTTCCTTACTTTAGCAAAGGAAAACCAGTCTCCTCTTGGCTTATATCGAAATCCTCCGACATTTTTCTTTACAGATCCTCGTTTTTTATGCTTCTAATTCGTGACTGGCGTTTTGTTTTGTTCTCTCTCCGCGCTCGTCACTAATCACGCAACGCCAACGTCCTACGTCATCCGCTGGAACGCCTTCTGCATATGAAGAATACCGGAGTGGAGAGAAAAGTGTTTATTATGTTTGAAATATGGATATTTTTCTTACAAAAACGCATGGATTCATTACAGGAGGCTTTTATTCACCCCCCGGAGTCGTGTGAGGGATGTTTTATTATGGATGCGCGCACTGTATTTCACGTCTCCTGAACTGTTGAAAACCGAACACCCGCATAACCCCCATTGTTAAGGCTTGGAGGGGCCAGGACAATTTTAAATATAACTCCAGTTTGAGTCGTCTGAAAGAAGAAAGTCATACACCCAGGATTGTTTGAGGGTGAGTAAATCATGGGGCAACTTTCATTTTTTAATATAATATTGAATATCCACCCTCAGTTAAATTCTAATCAGTACAATTACATTTAAACGTTTTACATTACTTTAGTTTTAATCACGTACTTTTTTAAATGCATGACAAAGTTTATTACCAAAACTATTTTAAATGTGTCAATTTAATTTTTCATGACAAATCATGAAAGTCATGAACATGCACTCAGTCATGGACAAGTGCCTCATATTAGTGACCTTTTATTTCATTAATATTATATTATCTACATTATATGATCTACTATCTATTAATATATTAACTGTGTCAGGGTTCGCTACTGTGCGGGAATGAAGGCGTGCGGAGACGATGGAGAGTCACAATAATCACAGTCTTTATTGATCCAAACAGGAGGAAACACAGGGGAGCCAGGAGACACACACATAGCACGAGGAATCAACGTTTAACACCAAACCCTGGACACAGGAAAACACTGGGCTTAAATAACTGGAACCAAACAAGGGAATTGACGAGAAACACCTGAAATCAAAGAACACAATCAAACATGAGAGAAACTGGGTCATGGGGAGCACATGGGAAGCAAAACACAAGGCAGGAACACAGGGGCAGTGCAAGGGCATGACAAACTGCAGTTTTATTTATTTATTTATTTATTTTTTAGTTTTAAGATCTGAAGTACACTATAAGTGTGTATTCACTACAATTAAGCACACTTCTTTTTCACGAGGGTGATTTTGGCCTTAAATCCTCAAATAGTAATTTACTCACTCTCATATCTTACCAAACAAGTATTACTTTCATTCTTCAAGTTAAAATGCATCAATCAAGTACTCAAGTACTTTCCTCAAGTACTACTCTCAAGGGGTCATATGACGTTGCTAAAAAGAACATTATTTTGTGTATTTGGTGTAATGAAATGTGTTTATGTGGTTTAAGGTTAAAAAAACACATTATTTTCCACATATTGTACATTATTGTTTCTCCTCTATGCCCCACCTTTCTGAAACGTGGTTTTTTACAAAGCTCATCGTTCTGAAAAGCGAGGTGTGCTCTGATTGGCCAGCTTTCCAGTGTGTTGCGATTGGCCGAATTCCTCAAGCGTGTGACGGAAATGTTACGCCCCCTACCATACTGTGATGCCATGTCCCAGCGCAACGAGACTAAACCAATAAAACCCATTATAAACGAGGCATTTGTTGCATCCAGTGGGGACATAATTACTGATTATAATGACTTATACTGTCTTTTTTTCGCGTTGCGTTGCATCGCGCCGTGTAAACATAAAACCATGTCTGCCTTTGTGATCGGAGGAAATGACAAACAACAAGTGCTACTCTACACTGCTCAAAACTCGCGTTTGAATCATCAGAGGCAAATCCTTTAAATATGAAAACGTACTTACAGGCTGTGAGTCAGCATTACTTGTCAGCATCATAGACTGTGGTCAGCATGCATGCCGAAGGGGAAACAAGGGAACTGAATTCACCGGAACACCGGCATTGTAGGCTACTCTCCCAGGAAACAGTCCTCATCCTCCATAAAATGTGCTGCACACATCTGAATATTTGTTTTTAACTGTTCTGGAACAGTGTTGTAAATCAACTTAACCACTGATTTCGAGTTGTGTACTCTTTTGGAAGACCAAACAAAGTAGTTTCGCTTTCAAAAACGAAACACACAGCGTCTCCACGATATGGCGGCGGCAACAATACTACAGCGAGAATAAAAGTTACGCCTTCTTTCTTTTGCGTATACATTTGGGCGGTGTTATGCAAATCTTCCCACATCGTGACGTAGACATGTGGGGGCGTGTTTGAATGAGGCGTTTTAGTAAGGCGTGGACGAGTCTCCCTTTTTGGATAAAGAGCTCTCTTTGGGTTTTGAGATTTAGTCTTTGCAACTTTAGGATCTTTCTTTCACAGAACATCTTGTACCGCCTCCAAAGAGAAAGAAAACTTGAAATCACATCATATGACCCATTTAAATGCAATTTTGCTAAAATACTTTTGAGATCTGAACTCCACTACAATTGCACATTTACTACTAACACACTTCATTTTCACAAGGGTGATTTTGACCTTAAATTCTAAAATAAAGTTACATTTACTCTCACTCTTCTAAACCAATATGACTTTCATTCATAAGTTAACATTACAATCAAGTACTTTAAATGTGACCCTGGACCACCAAACCAGTCATAAGGGTCAATTTTTCAAAATTGAGATTTATACCTCATCTGAAAGCTTGAATATTATAATCTTTCCATTGATGTATGGTTTGTTAGATACAACTATTTGGCTGCGCTCACTATCTGAGATCTGGAATCTGAGGGTGCAAAAAAATCTAAATATTGAGAAAATCGCTTTCAAAGTTGTCCAAATTAAGTTCTTAGCAACGCATAATACTAATAGAAAAATTTTGTTTTAATATATTTACAGTAGGGAATTTACAAAATATCTCCATGGAACATGATCTTTATTTAATATCCTAATGATTTTTTTTGCATAAAAGAAACATCAATCATTTGCCCATACAATGTATTTTTGGCTATTGCTACAAATATACCCCGCGACTTAAGACTAGTTTTGTGCTCCAGGCTCACATATGTCGTTAGTAATGTTTAGTCAACACACAAGTAAGTGTACTTCATTAAAACACAGCAGAGATTATTAAAACATAATGACTTAAAAATATACTTTTAATATGACATGATTACAAAGTGCATGTTTTAAAAGTACGCTTAAAAAAAAACTCTCATTTGGCTCACAGGCAGCAATAACTAAGAGGATGTCGGCTTCAGGTGAGTCTCAAGGTCACCCGTTTAATGGTCAAACCCCACTGAGTACAAGAAGATCTGTCTGCAAGTGAGCCAACAAACACAGCATCTGAAAACAACCATTATTATTTGGCCCTGCGCGTGGAGGGTTGGTCCTGCTGACATCGGGCGGCCCATGGGCTCAGACGCATAGCAACCACTTAACTGGGCTCTGGGAATCCAAGGCAACTGCACGCCTCGCTAACACCCCTGTTGACAGGGCGATTCCCAATAACTCAATTTCCTGCCCAGTAATTTACTCCCAGTCCCTGGTGCCTCCTCTGCTCAAAACAGCCGATATATCGCCCAAACAAGAACTGACAACGTTTTTGTTTACATAGGCCTCTTTATTTGCTGTTGTGAATATTTATGAACGTCCTGCGGGGTCAGTCGCGCTAAATTACCGTGGGTTCTTATAAACACACAAGAGCGGGGATCTCAAGTGCTTGTTTAGCTCGCATATAGTCCAGAGAGAGCTAAATTCAAGTGTATGCCTCCAAACAAAAAGATTTGTCTTTTTAATGTTTCTCACGCATTCTTATGGGTTATTACAGATTTTTCTCAGCTCTGAGGCAGTTGTCTCAGATCCTCCCCGTTGTGGTCATCAATTACAATCTGGTGTTAAATTATGGAGTGACGGCAAGGCTGCCCTTACACCGCAATTTGATGTATAGGAATGAGGGCAGAGATTCAAGGTCAATAAAAAGCCCAGCGCTGTTACAATCTGAGCAGCTCATATAAGATGCATGTTGACAGCTTACAATTACAACCGCCATGCTACCAATACTGTGAAGTGTCAAGCCGCGTCAGTCAGTTTGTGAGGATACAACCCTTCACATTTTTTTTATATGCTCCGAATAAAATAAAGGCCAGTTAAGAAGTGGATTGTCACATTATTGTCTGAGCGCAAAGTGATGAAGTATCATTCACATCAGTGAAGTAATCTGTCTATTATCTATTTATCTTTTTAAAAAAAGGTGTCAAAACCGTGGCATAGCAGTTAGCACACTGAGCAATGCTGCTCTCACACACCAAATAAATAAAAAAATTAAGAAGAAATACAAGTTAGAAAAGTAACGTAATAGTATAATATATAATGATAATAATAATAATAATATAAATAATAATAATAATAATAATACTAATAAACTCAGTTGAAAGTTTTTGTTGGAATTTGTGTTGCTGTTTGAATACAGCACCAGCTCCAAAGCACTTAAAGGTTATTATTTATGAAAACTTTGGAAACGTCATTTCAAACATAATAACAACAAACAAACACAACTAATGAGGCCCAAGCCTTTGTGTAATGAGGTTACTATTAGGTTATTTTATATATTATTTTTTTCACCATCTTTTTGATAATAAGCATATTAGATGCTGTACTATTATTAAGGGGGTCTTATGATGCGATTTCAAGTTTTCCTTTCGTTTGGAGTGTTACAAGCTGATTGTGCAAGACTAAGATCCCTGACGTTGCAAGACTAAATCGCAAAACAAAGAGATATTCTTTATCACATTAAAGACCGCACTCCCCCCTAATAACGGTCGTTTCTAACAACGCCCCCCCCCCCCACACATATCTACCTCACTATGTGGAAATATTATTAGCATAATGCCGCCCAAATGTTGAAAGAAGGCGTGGTTTCAGTAACCAAAGTTAGTGTTGAAGCAGCCATGTCAGAAAGACGCTGTGTGTTTCTAGGCGAAAACAAAATCACTTTATTTGGCCTTCCGAAAGTAGATGCATTAGGAATCTTTAAGATGACTTACATCAGAACAGCAATGCATTTTATGGACGAGCGTTTAGTGAACCTAGGAGAGGAGGTAAATCTGACTTTGCTATGACAATCTGGCGCTTTTTCTGAATCAGCTACTGTAAGTATGTTTTATTAGTTTAAGTATTTGCTATTAACTGCTCAAATGCGGAGTTTTGCGCAACATGTGCGTGCGTGCGCGCGCGCGAGTGTGTGAGAGAGAGAGAGAGAGAGACAAACTCACATCACAGTAGAGTCAGCTGTCTTAACCGCGGCTTGTACTGCATCATTACTGTGTCTGTTCCCCTTTCGGCTTGAACTGATGGTAAAACTAATGACATTATTTACTGTCTTTACATTTATTTTGAAAGATGCAGCTTGCGATTATGTAAGGGGCGTTACATTTCCGACGAGTGCTTGCGGTGTTCGGCCAATCACAATGCACTGGGTCAGCTGGCCAATCAGAGCAGACTGCGCTTGTCGGAAGGAGGGACTTTGTAGAAAACGAAGCGTTTGAGAGAGGCGGGGCATATAGGATCTACAATAATGTACAGTATTTGAAAAGTTATGTGTTTTTTGAACATTAAAGCATATTCTGTTTCACCAAATACACAAAATAATGATCTTTACAAAAAAAAGCATCATATGACCCCTTTAAAAATATTGAAATATTTTAAAGTGGAAAAAAAGCAACTAATACCACAAAAACATCAAATAATTATTTAAATTCATTGTTAATCCATTGCTGATGTTTGTTTTGTTGTTTTTTCCATTCCAAATGAAGTGACTTTCTGAAATATTTAGCCAAGAAAGCATTTTTTTTTTTATTAGAGAAAGGAAATTATAAGAAAAAATAAGGATATATAAACAAACAAACATCTGGAATATTTCTAAATAAATAATCACTTTTGTTTATGAAAAACAACATTAACCTCATGTACTTATGCGTGTGATTAAAGTCACCATGAAATCAAAATTGACACATTTTTATTTATTTATTTATATATTTCATTTTATTTCAACTACGGAAAGAAAAAACGATCACAACTTTCATTTCATAACAACTTTAATTTCCATCTTTAAAAACTGATGGAAACGTAGAAACAAAAACAGAATCGACCCAGCCGCCAATGGCCAACAGTGTTTTTTCCTTTCAAGTGCATCTTGAAAACTTGAGTGTTTGCATATGCACTGAAATTTAAAAGTGCTACCACAGTGTGCCTTCACCTTCCCATCATCCCTTAACCAGGAAGCCGTCGCAGTTGTCACCAGCCGAGTCTTTCACAAGCCCTCCTTGACTGTGCGAGTGCCCTGAGGGAGAATCGGCTCACCAAACCCTCTCTGAATGAGAAGAGGCTGTTTTTAATGGCTCAGAGCGCTTAGCATGGCAACAGATGGGAGTCCAGTTGGCACAGCTCTCATTATGGGAGCTTGAAGTCATCCTCCGCCCCACCGCCACCTGTCCGGCAGGTCTAATGCCACCCCAGCACCTGGCCAAACCATTACATGTTATGATCAGGGTTCAAGATGGGCGGCATCGCAACTTCTTGCTTCATTTGTCTGATCACTGGAGAGAGGAAAGCACTAATGGCGGCATATGCAGTCACCTTACTCAAGAGTGATGTTTCTCTGCGAGACTTTTTAGAGCATCTTCGTCAAAGTTTGCCTTTGTTGCATCATTTTCCACTTATTTCGGCTAATATCAAGCACGGATCCTCAAAGACCCAAATATGTCGAATGCACAGATGTGGATAAAAATGGATAGCTCAAACTGTGATATTTCTCTAAACATCAGACTGAGCACACAAATCATGTCTAACAGTGATGTTATGCCCTGTGACTGGACATCATATCACCAGACGCTGGAGTTTGATCAGTCGTCAGAGCTCACTGGGTTTAGTAACAGCTGATCGATGCCAGGCACGGGCTGAGCATATGAACCGCATTACAGCAGAATGTGGCTCATAAAACCATCCTGCATTAATGTAATTTATGAATACATTTGAATTGGCATTTTAGAGACGTTTGGATTGGGACTGTGCTTAGCAACACTTACACACTCACCACAACCACCACACACACACACACACACAACACACACACACACACATTTTCACAATGCAGAGTGACTCTGTCTGACAGAATTAATCAGTTGTGTTTGCTATAGTAAGCATCACAATAATGCTCACATTTAAACAAACCTCACACCCTGAATGCACATTTGTCTATCTAGCGACGCCCTAAAAACACTTAAAACAACCACACAGCAACCAACAGGACCATGTGCTATTCAGAATTGATTTAAGAATAAATTCAATATGAATTGGAGACGCAAATATGATGTCCAGTATCACATGTTTTTGTAAGCATTACAAGAAAGAAATGTTACAAAAGATTTCTATTTCATATAAATAAAAGTTCTTTTGAACTTTCTATCATGTGATCATGTGACACTGAAGACTGGAGTAATGATGCTGAAATTCAGCTTTGCCATCAAAGGAATAAATTAAATTTTAGAATATATTCAAATAGAAATGGTTATTTTAAATTGCAAAATATTTCATAATATTACTATTTTTACTGCATTTTTAATCAAATAACTGGTGTACGCTTTGAACTCACCACCTTGTTTTCTTCTTAAAATGTAAAAACAGTTATTTCAACAACTCCAAACTGTAATCTGTCCATCTTTATGTTTTTTCTGCTCATTTCTTATCTCATCTCCTCATCCTTCCTTCTTTCTTCTCCTCTGGTCTCCTCCCAGTCTTCAGTGATGTGTCGCTCTATTCCTCTTTGTGTTTCTCTTCATCTCATGACACATCCTCCCTCTAATC
>JADLZN010010875.1:605507-664718 GCA_018155175.1 Sinocyclocheilus anophthalmus
AAGCTCCGTTTCCTCAAGTGGCGGAGTTCCGTTGCCTCTGCCTTGATATAGTTCTCCTCTTGGCGGCAGCCAGGGGAGGCTACTTCAGGCAGTAGCGCGGGCGGTCCGAGGCACTCCGCAGCCAGTTGAGCTGCCAATGGAACATGCTTGGCCCTCTACAAGGAGCGTACCAGCCGTATCCTTTGGCGCTCCTCCCAACAACCAGATGTCAATTGCTGCATCGGAGGGTGAGCCAGAGCTTTCTGGAGAGGAAGATTGGGCTACGCTGCTCTCCTCCGGGACTGTAGCAATGCCTGAATCGGATCCAGAAATAAAGGCTATGCTTTCCCGGGCCACCGTAGGGGTAGGGCTCGAGTGGAGACTTCCACCATGCCCCGAGCCCTCAAGGTTGCACGATTGGTTCTCGGTGTGGTCCGCGCTGGTTCTCAGCGCCCTGCCCCGGTTCCTTTCTTCCAGGAGGTGCATGAGGAACTCACCAGGTCATGGACGGCACCTTTTACTGCTGGAAACCGATCTGCTGGTTCCTCCTCCCTCACCACCCTCGATGGTGGTGCAGCTAGGGGGTTACAAGGGTCCCCCCGGTGGAGCGGTCGGTTGAGATGCAGTTGTGTCCTAATACCGCCTCCAACCGGCAGGGAGAACCGTGCCACCCTCCCGGGTCTGTAGGTACTCGACTGGTCAGCGATGCTTATATGACCTGTGGAGAAGCTGCCTCCGCCTTACACGCTACGGAGTGATTGCAAGTGCACCAGGCCAAGGAACTGAGGGACTTGCACGAGAGTGGTCACAACCCGGAAGTTCTCACCGAGAACTCCGCAGAGAACTCCGCACCGCGGTGGACCTCGCGCCTCGAGCGACGAAGGTTACGGCGAGGTCTCTGGGTCGTGCGATGTCCACTATGGTGTTCCAGGAGCGCCAATTCTGGCTGTGACCGGCTGACATGCGCGAGACGGACAAGACAAGATTCTTGAATGCCCCCGTGTCCCAGACCGGCCTTTTCGGCAACACGGTGGAGAACTTTGCCCAGCAGTTCTCCGCTGACCAAAGCAGACTGAGGCCATCAGGTACATCCTTCCCCGGCGTGCAGCTGCTTCCGTCGCCGAGGGCGGCCACCGTCCTGCTCCCACGGCCTCCAGTAAAGCTGCGCCGTGGAGTCCGTCCGCAAAAGTGGGGGGGGGGGGGGCAGGCCCGCCCCGCTGTCAGGCCCCCACGCCAACCTGGTTCAACGAAAGAGGCAAAGAGGCCCTGGACCTGGGCAACCCATAGGTGGAGGGACCTGCTGTTCGGGAGATGGTGAGCGCACCACTCCCTCCCCTGGAGGAGGGCCGGGCGGAGATTCTTTTAATCTTTTACCACCATTGACCTCTCGGTTGGTGGTACCCAAATTCTTGACAAAGAGCAATTCCTCTATTTCTGGGTCCCCAGAGGGGACGGGGGGTTGTGGACGATCCAGTGCATATCACACTCACCCCTCCTCTCTTGCCAGTGAGCAGCAGTGGGCGGATCAGGAGGACGAACCAACGGACTACCCACGCCCCCTCTGCTCAAACGCAGGTCAGTGTTACACACTCCCAGACCCCGCCTCGGACCGGCTACGAGATGCCCGGGCCGGGTCCCTGCGTTATTCCGCGCTGCCCCACTGCAGGTACGCCTGTAGTTCCATTGATGCCACTCGCGCGGTGTCTGGGAGCATGGCTAGAGCTACCCAGCCTGTCTCGATGGCTCCTTCGAACCGTCAGGCTCGGCAATGCGATTCAGTCGCCCGGCGTCCCCCAAAGTTCAGTGGCATCCGCTTCACAACAGTGAAGGCGGCCGATGGTCCTGTCTTGCGGGCGGAGGTCGCCTCACGCAGGAACGTGCTCAGTCGGTGTTGAACTGCTTGAATACATTCAAGAGCAGGGTGGTGGTCCCACTGAAACAATTTCAGAGGCTCCTGGGGCATATGGCAGCTACGGCGGCAGTCACGCCATTGGGGCTGCTCCATATGAGACCACTGCATCACTGGTTCCATGGCCGAGTCCCGAGGTGGGTGCGGCAACGCGGCACTCACTGGGTCCAAGTGACACCGGCCTGCCGCCAAACCTTCACCCCGTGGTCAGACTTTGCATCTGCAGGAGTGCCCCTAGAACACGTACAACAGGCTTGCAGTGTCAGGGGTTTAGACGGGGCCCCAAACTGCACTGGCACGCCAACTGCCTCAGAGTTGCTGGCAGTGTACCTTGCCTTGAGCCGTCTCAAAGGGCGCTTATGAGGCAAGCATGTACTAGTCCGGGACAACACAGCGACCGTTGCGTACTTCAATCGACAAGGTGGTCTGCGCTCCCGTCGTTTTTCGCAACTCGCCCGCCACCTCCTCCTCCTGGAGTCAGAAGCATCTGAGTTCGCTTCGTGCTGTTCACATTCCTGGCTGCTCAACCAGGCAGCCGACGAGCTATCTCGAGCTGCGCTCCCGGGATAATGGCGACTCCATCCCCAGACGGTCCCGCTGGTTTGGGGACGTTTCAGAGCCGCTCAGGTGAACCTGTTTGCCTCTCCAGAAACCTCTCACGGCCAGTTGTTCTTCGCCCTGACCGACGGAACACTCGACACGGACGCTCTGGCACACAGCTGTCCGCGGGGCCTTCGCAAATATGCATTTCCCCCAGTGAGCCTTCTTGCACAGACAATGTGCAAGGTAAGGGAGGACGAAGAGCAGGTCCTGTTAGTGGCGCCCTATTGGCCCACCCGGACCTGGTTCCCAGAACTAATGCTCCTCTCGCGACAGTCCCTCCTTGGCCGATTCCTCTGAGGAGGGATTTACTGACTCAGAGACGGGGCAACCTTTGGCACCCATGTCCAGACCTCTGGAAATGTCATGTCTGGTCCCTGGATGGGACGCGGAGGTTCTGAGTGGCCTACCCCAAGATGTAGTTGACACCATCACTTTGGCAAGAGCACCATCTATGAGACACGCTAACGCTTTGAAGTGGAACCTTTTCGTTGAGGGGTGTTCTTCTCACCGAGAAGACCCCCGAAGATACCCGATCAGAGTCGTGCTGTTCTTTTTGCAGCAAGGGTTGGAGCGAAGGCTGTCTCCCTCCACCCTCAAATCTATACACGGCCTACACGTCCGCTCTACATTATGATTTTTCCATCCAGCTAGGTTCTTCGACAATTACCCCATCAACTTCGGTCAGAAATCTTAGTGTAACTTTTGATAACCAGCTGACCTTCAAAGACCACATTGCAAAGACCGCTCGATCTTGCAGGTTTGCATTGCACAACATCAGAAAGATCAGGCCCTTTCTAACGGAGCATGCTGCACAACGTCTTGTCCAGGCCCTTGTCATTTCTAGGCTGGACTACTGCAATGCTCTTCTGGCTGGACTCCCATCAAGCACAATCAAACCTCTACAAATGATTCAGAATGCAGCTGCACGACTGGTCTTCAACGAGCCCACAAGAGCCCATGTTACACCTCTCTTCAGCTCCTTGCACTGGCTACCGGTTGCGGCCCTAATCAAGTTCAAGACATTGATGCTTGCATATAGAACAGCCACAGGCTCAGCACCCGCCTACTTCCACTCACTACTACGAATAATTTACATCACCTTCAGAAGTCTGAGATCCGCTAGTGAGCGACGCCTCGTGGTACCATCACAGAGAGGCTCAAAATCACTTTCCAGAACATTCTCGTTCACCATTCCTGGCTGGTGGAATGATCTTCCCACCCCTATCCAGAATGTTGAATCCTTGACATTTTTCAAGCGACAGCTGAAAACTCATCTTTTTCGAAGCTACTTGACTTCATCATAACAAAAAAAAAAAAAAAAAAAAAAAAAAAAAAATAATAATAATAACAATACCTTTATTTATTTATTCCTCTTTCTAGCTTGTACTTATTTGAACAATGTCTGAGAACTTGGTATTACAACCACTTCTTGTTTCTGTTTGCCTCTTTAAGAAAATTGCTTCTATTGTCATCCATTGTAATTCGCTTTGGATAAAAGCGTCTGCTAAATGACTAATGTAAATGACTAAATGTCTATGTCGCTGCAATTGCTGCTAACCACGACCCCATCGAAGGGAAGTCGCTGGGGAAACATGACCTGGTCATCAGGTTCCTTAAGGGGGCGAGAAGGTGAATCCTTTATGGCCCCCCTCTATACCCTCTTGGGACCTGACTCGAGTGCTCACAGCACTTCAGCAGGGCCCAGTTGAGCCTTTGCAGGCAGTCGGGCTGAAGTTTCTGTCAATGAAAACTCTACTCCTACTTATACTGGCCTCCATCAAGAGGGTAGGGGACCTTCACGCATTTTCCGTTCTGCGTTCATGCCTAGTTTTGAGCCTGCTGACGCCCAGGTACCTGAGCCCCAGCGGCTCTGTGCCCAAGGTTCCTGCACTCCCTTCAGGGATCAGGTGGTGAGCCTGCAAGCGCTGCCCTCGGAGGAGGCAGACCCAGCCCTAGCTTTGCTCTGTCCCGTCCGAGCCTTAAGGTGCTACGTAGACCGGACGCAAAGCTTCAGGAACTCAGACCAGCTCTTTGTCTGCTACGGAGGACAGCAGAAGGGGAAGGCTGTCACCAAGCAGAGGATGGCCCACTGGATAATGGACGCCATCACAATGCCGTATCAGGCACGGGGTGTGCCCTGCCCGTTCAGGTTGCGAGCTCACTCAATTAGAGTTGTTGCATCCTCCTGGGCGCTGGCTCATGGTGTCTCGCTGACAGACATTTGTAGAGCTGCAGGCTGGGCTACACCTAATACATTCGCTAGATTCTATAGCCTTCGGGTGGAGCCGGTATCCTCCTGTGTTCTCACCTAAAATGGGTAGAGGCACTGAGAGGCCCCAGTTTAGTGTCGGCTTGCTAAAAACCCCTCCAGAGAGTCCATATAGTAGACCCTGTTGAGTTCCTCCGTTCCCTCGGCAGCCAGACGTGGCGGAGCGTCCGGCGCCAGGCCTTCACCCGTTGAATCCTCGAGAACCGGTAGAAGCCCCCCTTGGGGGGGGGGTTGTCCATATGAATACCTAGTGGATCCTATGTGTCAGTTCCAGGTAAGACGGACGTCGAGATGACCGCCTGAAAGAGAACTCTCGGTTACGATATGGTAACCCTCGTTCCCGAGATGGAACGGATACGTCCCGTCGTCCCCAACACCCCCCCCCCCCTCAGCTCCTGTACCACCGCTGACGTGCGCGGTTCACGGCTCGGCTCATCAGCGAAATCTGATATGCGCTGCATCTGCTTGCCTCTTATACTCACGCTGTAATCAGTAGCAGCTGGATGCAATAATTGCATGCCAATGTGCATTGGCTCGTTTAGTTTACACTCGAAGTAGATTGGTCTCTCTAAGCTCTCTCTCAATTCGTCGGTCATCCGACATGACGTCTCCGTTCCCTCCTTCAGGGAACGAGGGTTACCATACGTAACCGAGACGTTATTTAACTTAAATAGCAATCAATTGCCATTAAAGTGAACTTACTGAACCTACACATAGGAACCTGATAAAAATGCTAATTTTAGAAGAAAATTTCAAATGGCACTTAGAGGCTTTTGCATCTGAACTCTTTTTTTTTCTACAATTATACATTTTAGGCTCAGTGAAAAGCACTTTGTTTTTCTTAAGGTGTACCTTTAGCCCTGTTGTACCCTATTTTTATTTATTTTTGTAAACCTTGTAAATTATTGTTTACATTTTTTTTCTTTGAAAAAAAAGTTTTAGCCTTTTATCATTTATCCCTAACAGTATACATAGTAACATGGACATTTAAGACATGAATAGCACTGTTAAAGAATGAGTGTGAATGCATCTTCTATACACGTTAAAGTTCCTCTGATGCTTTGCCACAACTTCTGGAGTGGGTTTGAATGAGCAGAGTTCCCTGGAGTAATCATTTTTGGTTTATCGCTTCTAGTAATCAACTTTTCTCTGTCTGCAATAACACGCGGTTATCTTAAGGACTGTCATTCCATGAATAAACAACTGAATTTAGAATGATATTTTGTGATATACCTGTGGCTTATCTTTCCAAAACAAGCTTATTTCCACTCCACCTATAAGAGATTTATTGCATTGTCGCAATCCATTATTTTTCCCTTGCAATGCATGCACCTCTGTGGATGGTGTTCAAAGAGGGCAAGTATAGGACGGACTCGTCCTGGAATTGCTTCAAGTTTTGATTGGAAAGTTACTAGCCCTGGCATTTTATAAACAACAAAATGGATCTCATGGAAGGGGATGCCTAAAATGCAAAAGAGAAAAGAGACAACAGGAGAGTGAGTTAACACTCAATGAATTGGCACTCACTGAACAGCTGCAACTGATGCATTAAAATGGTTGCCAAGAAGTGAAGAGTAGGAGGGGGGAAATAAAAAACAAAGAGAGAGATTACAAATGAGAAACTGGATGAGAGATGGGGACTGACCTCAATTACAGTATGCAGATAGAAGAGTGTTCATCCAGGTATATGCCATCAGTCTTGGATGGCAACAGAATCATTCACAGTGATACGCATTCTCTTCCGAAGTGTGTGGAGAGCACATTTGTGTATGAATTGGTTTGTTTGAATATATGCCAACCCTGAAAACTGACTGTAGGACATAGATTCATCATCATCATCATCATCGTGCATCTGACAGCTGAAAGACTTGCAATGGTTCATAACACTGAGGAGACCTCCATTAAGCTATTGGAGATAATTATTAGCGATAAGGATGCTATGAATTATCTAAAAGGACAGGCTATCGCTTTTGTGTCCATTAATAGAGATTTCCACAAAAAATCCTGTTTCAGGAGGTGCCAGAGACAGTGGCCCCTTATTTGAGATCGCTGTCCAGAGAAGGCCTCTAGTTGTGGGGACTCGTGGGCCAGATAATTTGTAACCCCTGACAAAATGCAACAAAATTAATCACAGATCACAGCCAATCAGAAAGTCGTGTAGCTGAGACTTCACTGTCTTGCACTCTCAACAAAATAGATGAGTACATAATGAAATTAATAATAAAAAAAAACATTATAAACCTTGATCACTCTTAATTAGATAAAAATGTGTGTGGCCACGCAAACATGTTAAACCATTTTCTTTTATCAGCCTATGGTAATTAATGGCTTAAAGGGGTCATATGATGTTGCTAAAAAGAACATTATGTTGTGTATTTGGTGTAATGAAATGTGTTTATGCGGTTTAAAGTTAAAAAAACACATTATTTTCCACATGCTGTACATTATTGTTTCTCCTCTATGCCCCGCCTTTTTGAAACGCGTCGATTTTTACAAATCTCATCGATCTGAAAAGCGAGGAGTGCTCTGATTGGCCAGCTATACAGTGCGTTGTGATTGGCCGAATACCTCAAGCGTGTGACGGAAATGTTACACCCCTCACCATACTGTGATGCCATGTCTTTCCGGAGCGACGTTTCAAAAACATTAAAACCCATTATAAATTAGGTATTTGTTGCATCCAGTGGGGACATAATTACGGATTATAATGACTTATACTGTCTTTTTATGCATTTCGTTGCATCACGCGGCGTAAACATAAAACCATGTCTGCATTTGTGATCGGAGAAATGACAAACAGCAAGCGCTACCCTACACTGCTCAAAACTCGCGTTTGAATCATCAGTGGCAAATCCTTTAAATTAAAACGTACTTACAGTCTGTGAGTCAGAACAGCCGGCATTGTAGTCTACTCTTCCAGGATCAGGAAACAGTCCTCCATAAAATGTGCTGCACACAATTGAATATTCGGCTAGGGTGAGCATCCGGCAGGGGCTAGATTGAGGAACGGCCGGGGGCTTTGAGAAAGCGCGGCTTGGCGGATCGACGAAGGCGCATCGGTGTGACGCTTGGTCATTCACACAAATTAATATTTGGGTTGAACTGTTCTGGAACAGTGTTGTTAACCACTGATTTCTAGTCGTGTCCTGTTTTGGAAGAACAAACAAAGTAGTTTCGCTTTCACAACGAAACACACGGCGGGCTAGAGTGAGCGGCGGCCGCTGGCTAGAGTGAGCAGAGGCAGGCGGCTAGAGTGAGGAACGGCCGGGGGCTTGAGAGCGGCGTGGCCGGCGGATTCGACGAAGGAGGCTTGCGGCAACCACATATGACGACCCAGAGCTGGACTCCGCTTCGTCCACGGTGAAAGCCGATCCTGCGATCCACAGTGCGAAGTTGATGTATTTCCTCAGCAACCAGCAAGGATCAGCTCTAGGCATGACGAAGCGGATATCGTCCTCTTTTGGAAGGCCAAACAAAGTAGTTTCGCTTTCACAACGAAACACACAGCGCCTTCACGACATGGCGGCAGCAACAATACTACAGCGAGAATAAAAGTTACGCCTTCTTTCTTTGCGTGAACGTTTGGGTGGCATTATGCAAATCTTCCCACATCGTGACGTAGACATGTGGGGGCGTTTTAGAACGAGCCGTTTTAGGTAGGTGTGACTGACTCTTAACTTTATAAAGCTATCTCTTTGGTTTTGAGACTTTAGTCTTTGCAACTTTAGATCTTTTTTATGCACCAAGAGCTTGGAAAACTCCAAAGAGAAAGGAAAAATTGAAATCGCATCATATGACCCCTTTAAGCATAAATTAGATGTTTAGCTTAGATGTTTGCTCATGACTCGATTTCACCCAACATCTAAACTTGAATTATTCCAGCTTAGTGAAGTGCGCACATGTGATAAGGAACAGGAGAGCATCCTTACTGCAGATTTTAACGCATCCAAGCAGAGCAAAGGTTGGATTTCTTTTTGTACAATATGAGGAAATATATCATTCACTCTGGTTCTTTCTTGGCCTAAGACATTCTAAAAATGTGTTATCTCATGCAGCACAAAAATGGTACAGCTGTACAAACTGCAAACATGAGAAAATAATTTGAGTCTGTACTTGTCTTCCACTGACATTTTGAAATACTCTGGGTTTTTAATGCTTTAACATCACAACTTACATAATAAAGAGAATAGCCTACTCTTATTGGAATACATGGATGCTTACTTTCTGATGTCACTACCAGAAAATAATTTGAGTTTTAAAATGTCAAAACAGTTTATTTCAATAAATCAATATTTTTGGCATATTGGTGTGCATACAGTCATTAAGACCATTGTTTCTTTGTTTTTTTCCTAGTCAAGACATTTCAGATATAGAAACCATTCCAAATATGGAATCCTCTGTAATTGGCCAATATGTAATTTTCGTCAATACTCGTTAACTTAATTGAACAGATGTGCCGTCACAGGTGTGCCTATATTGGCTATGTTACAACAGCTTTAAAAGTAGAAAGTGTAAGAGAAATAGCTGTGTGGGCAGTGCTCTGATATATGGCATGGTTGTATTTCTGGCAACCTGAGTACAAATCTCTGCTCTAGGCTCTTTCCGGGTCCAATTCCCATCTCTCTGCTGCCATGGTTTCCTGTATGTCCTCTTATTGTGCTATCTAAATAAAGGGGAAAAGTCCCAAGCATATATTCCATTCAAAGTTTGGGTTTCACAGATGTTTTAATGTTTTTGAAAGACTAAGGCTGCATTTATTTCATTCAAAATAAGTAAAAAACAGTAACATTGTGAAATTTTTTTATTACAGTTTTAAATAACTTTTCTTAATTTTTAGCAGCCATTTATTCCAGCCTGTCCCACGATGCTTCATAAATTATTCTATTATTCTGATATAGTGCTCAAGAAACATTTCTTGTTATCATTATAAAGGTTGAAAACGGTTGTGATGCTTAATATTTTAATATAATGTAAACCATGACACATTTTATCAGTATTCTTTAAAGAATAGCCAAAATGTTTACAAGAACAGCATTTATCTGAAATAGATTTGTTTTTGTATCTATATAGGTCTTTTCTGCAGCTTTTGATCAATGTAACACGTCCTTGCTTAATATAAGTATTAAATAATAATAACGATGATGATAATAATAATAATAATAACCTTACTCAACCCAAAAAAGTTAAACAGTTGCATTTTTGTGTTTTTCAAACAGTAATACAGAAATTGGTTTCTAGTGTTAGGGGTCAAAATAAGCTTTCCTCAATAATTATCAAGATATTCTAGTCAGATCTGGCTCAGGTCCCTCTTTTTTCTTTCATTGTATCATTGATTGTAAGTTCTGGTCACACTTTCTTTTGACAGTTCACTTTAGACATTCTATAAGTAACTACTGTTCATGTCAACTAAATAATCTGCAACTACATGTAGAGTATTACTAGCCTGTTAGATTAGGGTTAGCAGGATAACTTGACATGTACTTGCAACGTTATTTAGAGTTAGTAAAAGAATGCCTGCTGGAGGACCATCAAAATAATGTGTTAGCATATATTAAGCAGACAGTCTACTAACAATGAATGGTAGTTGACATGTAGTTGTGATCTTATTTATAGTTTTTAAACATTTAATACGGACCATCAAAATAAGGTGTTACCCAAGTTCTATATTTTAGACAAGAAAAAGCAACAGCTTCTCCTCAGTGAGCCAGGTCAGTCTGACTCCTGACTTTCTGTGTAACACGCAATTGAACTAAGGTGAAGAAAACCCAACAGAAAGCACACAAGCGGAGACATACCAAATTATACTGCGATCTGGCTTTAATGATTGATTAGGGAGCAGCTCAGAGCAGGTTTGGGTCGAACCTGCTGGGAAAGAGGCTAGGGGTGAGCTAATCGTGAATTGCTTATTGCTTCACAGAGCCAATGTGGAAAACAAAACAGGTTTGTGGGCAGTGTTAAGACTCTCTGTAGAGCCGCTTTGCGCACTGGCCTGTATCTATATTAGACGAAATAAATACATCATCATTCTGTGGTCCAGACCCTCAGGAGGCACGCTGCTGGATATCAAACCCACACCACTTGTGACTGTTATCTTCATCTTGTTTGACAGCTACACTCTTAATTCAAACATGCATTGCTTGTCATTCCACAGTGCTCAATGGAATACAAATGTTGAAGGAGAGAGATAGATAGATAGATAGATAGATAGATAGATGATAGATAGATAGAGAGAGAGAGAGAGAGAGAGAGAGAGAGAGAGAGAGCGCGAGAGCGAGAGCGAGAGCGAGAGCGAGAGAATGAGCTTTGTGGGTGCTCTCCCTGAAACGTCAAATCTGGTTTTATATGTAGTATTTCAGCCCAAAATTAAATGAAAGAAACAATAAATATTTTGCATAAATTAAAATTGTCTATTTTCAGGACCATTAATATTAGCTTTTCTAGATAATTTTTGTCTCAAATTTCATTACTTTAATACAAATAAAACATTCGCATTAGTGTTGTGATTATTAGGATTTGATAATCATTTTTCTATTTTTTTTATTTTTAAATAATATAATATAATATAATATAATATATATAATATAATATAATATAATAATAGGATGATTTAGGCATGGTCAAATTTGAGTCAAACATTTCTTAATGAGATTCACCCCTTTAATTTTATTCACAAATAATTGTCTTATGATGGCTTTCTTCTTCTCTGTGTCTACAGGGATGCAGACTGAATGTCTTGAATTACGTGGGTGCAGGAAAACATGATTAAAGCTTATATTTCAGATCACTTACTTCTCCATTAGTGTGATTAATGTGGCCAGCTTATGTCCCAGGTGGGGGCCCTGCTTGAAAAATGATGCAATTACCCCTTTTTGAATAGGAGAGGGAAGCCCTCCTCACGATGGCAAAGAGAGTGATGCTTGTGGGGTGTTTGGGAGTTAAATTGCTCTTGCTGTTTCAGTCTCTCACTTTCTCATTCAACCAAAGATGAAGCACTTCATGGACATTGTCTTGCACTGACTACTCATTACGTCACAGCCATGCATATGGGATTAGCTTGCGGCAGGTGTTTTCTTTGTGCCATTATATTTAGAGCACAAACTTTGCTAATATCTAGGGCTGGGAGCAATAATGTTAATTTCTGTGATTAATATTTGGTGTTTAACACATTTCAAATAATTAATGCAATTAGCATCATTTTTTTTATTAGTATAGTAACTATCCTATTTAAAACTCTCTGTTTAGAATACTGTTGTACATTAATTTGGAGTTGCTATGTAAAAATATGTTCATGATTACAAATGTAGTTATTCATTTTTTATTGTATTCACAGCACTAATATACAACTCAACTCAATAACAAGTAACGACAGAACTTTCACATTAAAAGATAAGGTGTAGACTTAACTAAAAAATGTATGAGTGAATGAACGAACGAATGAATACGTATGTAAATAAATAAATAATACAATCTGATTATAATTGGAAAATGTACACATCAGAATTTTAAGACAACTGATCATATCTTTATATGTTACTCTCACTTACAACAAATCCACTGTGACATTCAATCTCACTTTTTATATCTCTTAATAGAAAAATGTCGACAAATGTTTAAAACTCTTAATTGCCTTTAAAACTCATATTACTAAGTTTTTAAAGGCATATTACTTTTTTTAAACTACATATTACTGCAGCACTGATATGCTAGACAACATATAATATACTTTTATCTAAATCCTTGTTCTATAGTAAAGCACTAAGGCATTATTGAAATAACAGTATGCTTTCTTGTGATGAATATTGTGTAAAACGAAATACAAATAAAGTTGACTTGATGTTAAAGCATAAAGTGACTGCCTGCAAACTCTATGCATATGTTATAAAACAACACAGCCCAACTACTTTTCAAAGCTACCTGTCATACTTCAAAGCAGCTAGCAGCGCGTGCTTCATTATGGGAGATGCACGCCTATTTTTAGCGTGCAGGTAAAAGCTTTCGTCTAAGTACTGCAGTTTCAAGAAAGACAGCATGATGACGTCATCACTGCAGTCTGAATGACGTCTCATCAAGGTTGTTTTGATAATTCAGCTGATAATTTGAACAAATCTGGTCACATGAACAATTGGCAGGCAGCAGGGCTGCATGATCGAAAAAGTGCAAAGTAAGTTTGCATCAAAATAACACATGTACGCGCACCCTATAGACTTTTTCTTTCAGTTTTGCTTTTTACATTTCGGACAGATTCATTCACATGGGCTATTGAAAGAGACTCTGGCTGTGCAACCAATATATATTTTGCTGAATACTTTTGCAATGGGGCTTTTTATCAACAGCCTTTTCAGCTGCAGCAAAAAGCAAAACGAGTAGTGATTGCACTTTTTGATTTTTGAAATCATATTATAAAGCCTCCAAGTTAAAAGCTCACAGTTTTGTACTTGCAAGCCTGCATTCGAAGTGTCAGGCGGTGTTGCTTTAGCATTAGTTTGTTAGTAGTTTCTGTCATCAAACACTTTTGATTTGGTCTTTGTTTGCTATACTTTTGCTTCGCTCTCACTCAAGTGCCAAAACACTTGAAAACATGAATTATGGATCCAAACATTTCATAAACTTGATTGGTATCACTTTTATCTAATTTGGTTCTTTCAGCAACAAATGTTGAAATAGGAAAAAGTGTTGTGGTAATATTAGGCATTGCATTTTCTTCAGAGAAACCACAACAGGTTATTAAATCAGCTGTATTTGAAGGAAAACGAAAACAAATGAAATACATTTATTACATGCAGATTTGAGGTGCTGATTTTTGTCTCACTGTCTTAAGATGAGAATTGCTAGTCAGCTTTAAGAATTTGTTATTGAAATTTCATTAAAGTAGTAAGCATTTCACGAACTCTTATTCTTTTGAATTGCACACATTAATGGTTATAAGCTTAAAGCATATAAATTGCAGAGTCCTGGCCTTGTAATTATTTTTTTTATGGATGATTCTACTGAAACAGCTGGAGAAACAGTCATTCTTGAGGTGTCAGCCCAAGCCTGAGGTGCTTAATTTGGTGGAACACTGCAGAGTAGACGCTGCAGTAACATGTCCATCATTCTGGATGGGAAGTTCATATAAAGCACAAAGAGAGAGAGAGAGAGAGAGAAGGAGAGAGAGAGAGAGAGAATGAGCACAGAAAACCACCTGCTGTTTTTCTTTCTCCTTAGAAACTTTGCTCTAGATTTAATGGTTACTGTTGCAACGGCCATCTGGTTGTTTCTGAGTTTCTCAGTAATTCAGACTTGCACATTTTGCTCTACGTCAGGCTTCTTCCTGATTGTGTAATTAAATAAAAAGCCTCAAACAACCTAATCGTTAATACAAAATGAAAGTCTCTGAAAGATCTGGGGATGCATTTCCCAAAAGCCTTGTTATCCAACTATGGTTGTAAGTTGTTGCCAAGACAGTTAATGATTCTATGTTTTCCAACAAACATTTCCAAACAGCATTACAAACTTGTGTGTTTGGAACAGTTCTTGACCAGTGGTTAGAAGCATAGTTTCTTGTTAGTATGACAACAGATTATGTGCTTTTGGCACATTAAGCAAGCTAACATGCAGTACATTGTATATATTTACCGTATTGACCCAAATATGAGACGACCCTGATTATAAGACGACCCCCCTTTTTCCAGATGTACCTTTTGGAAAAAGGCTTTTTAAAAACCAAATCTTGTTTTTTCCTCAGTAAAACACATTTTGACTTCAATTATTTTCATATAGCATATTTTTCCTATTTAAATGTTTGTTTTGAAAGTATGGTAAAAACTGGTAAAATGTACCAACAATCACATTTAAAAAATATACACTTTTTGATATACCATTAAAAAAATCTGAATTAGGACATTTAGGCTATCCATCTAATAGTAGTCTACCAAAATCTTATTAACAGTAGAAGTTAAATCTTACTGTAGTCTTCAAATCCAGGTATTGTCTTACGTTTTAAAATCACTAAGGGAGTTTAGTCCCATCAGGCTAACCTGACAGTCATGACTCATGCAGCTGTAAGGTTTTCTTATTCTTTTGTTTTTACTCGCGATCTTTACAACACGCATTACATTACGTATTTCATGGCACACTCGTTTTATGCGTATTTGGCAGCACCTATTGTTGTGGGTGTATTATTGACATGTCAAAGTATAGACCCTGAATATAAGACGACCGCGTTTTTTTTCAGATGTATTTCCAAGAAAAAAACATCGTCTTATATTCGGGACAATACGGTAATTACAATTAATACTGGATACATTTTAATCTATATATTTAACATGTCAACAATCAGCTGCTTTTTTAAAGTGTGTGCATGTGCCAAAATGCGTAATGGAACCCCAAAATATGACATAGGAGGGAACCAGCAATGAATCAAATATCAAATGAAGCAAAAGGACAGGGAGCAAAAATAGCGAAGCAGCTTTCAGATAGGCCTACCATGTTCATTACAGAGATATTATGCTGTAGAGAAAGCTGCTGACTTAATGAACTGCATGTATACAGGAGTGAATTGTACAGCAATTACATACTGCTTGTTAACGTGTTAAAAAAAAGAAACACCCTTATGTTGTTTGCATTAATGGAATATAACAATTGGACATTAATTGTGATCTTGAATCAGTTGATTATCAGAAGTTATTACTCCCCGATTTGTGTGTGAAGTCATTAACAACAGTCCTATATTGCTGAGCTCAGGGGTGGGCAGTATTTCAAATACATGCATTTGAAATACAAAATACTATTTTGTATTTTGTATTTAAATACATTTAAGCTTAGTATTTTTGTATTTTCAAAATACAAAAATACTTTTTGCCAATCAACCTCTTAGTTAATTAGACTGCTGATTTCCTGGATCAACAAGTATACAAAAATACTAAATACAAAAATACTAAGAATAAATGTATTTAAATGCAAAATGCATTTGACTTTTTTCCAAAGGTATTTAAATACAATAGTATTTTGTATTTCAAATACATGTATTTCAAATAGAGCCCATCCCTGGTTGAGCTACTGTAACATGGTTCAAATGACAAAAGGTGCAACCATCTTGCTATGATTTCATGAAAGAGTTGTGACTAGCTAATTTCTACAATGATGCAAGTTAATGTCAATGTACGGGAAGCACACCCCCAGTTTGCTGTTGTGTGCCTGAGAAAACTAAACCTATTGACAGACCAATCTATCTAATATATCTATCATTGTTCGAGGTCTTATTGTGAACTATTTGGTGCATGTAATTCCAAAAAAACATTCATCAATCATTCCTTTTCTGGAAATGTCACCATTCCCAACATTCCCATTCATCTCAATGGCTGTTGCATACACCTCCCACATACATGCAATGTGTCTTATTACCTAATCAAAACCAGTAAAACTTTGACCCATCAAGTTCGCTCCACCAACCTGTTATATAGAGGCCACCAATCAAGGCATCCAATCATTTCTCAATGCATAAAATCTATCCCCACCCTCCATTTCTTCTCATTGAATGTCTTGTTTGTATAGCTTTCCTAACACTGAATTGCAAAATATGCAAACAATTTTTTTTGACACATCCAACACATCCAAACTCTGACTTTTAAAAGAGCACTGGAACTGTGAATCATACCGACATTAAAAACTCATGGAAAGTTTTCATTGCACGTCACGTCTGTGTTTATTGCTGTGCTATTCCTCAGATGTGTGTGTGCAATTCTGGGGACAGCGGGGCCCATCACACGATTCTTGACAGGCAGATGCAGACTTTTGTATTAGACATGCACTCACTCCATTTCCATTTATATCACTGAAATGCATGTGGCAGGAAATCTGGATTCTTTGAGTTGATTGGTTAAGACATATTGGTGCACCAGAGAGGCACAGAGTGGAGCAACTGGTTAAGAAAAATACGGGTGAAGGGGGATGGGGATGGATTGGCAGCACAGGGAAATGAAGTGGCGGAGCGTCTCGCTAGAGGCACAGGCAATGGATTGGCTGAGTGAGCTGGGCTCAGGAGAGGAAGGCCGGAACACCACCAGTTTAACACTGTGACGAGGCTTCAAATCTGAGGCTCAGCTGCCGGCGCAGCAGGGGGTCTGCTTCATTCCCGCTTCTCGTGCTTAGAATAGAACACGTTTATCAAGACTCGTACTAGACAAGCCAACAGGAGAGAGGGCTGAAGGCCTGAGTTCTGAGGTGAATATTTACTAGCCCATCTGTCCTTGTCTTATTTTCAAAATTCAGTTTTCTCCTCACGTTTGCGTCTGCTTCCTGCTACAGTCTGGAGCAACGTGAGGAAGTGATTACATTGTCATGCCTCTTAATACGACACAACTTACCGCTCGCTGTGTCTGTGCCGGAGATATTGCTCTTGTCCTGGTTGCCCTGATCTGTAATAAATACTTAACAAAGGCATCTGCTTTGACTAAATAAACACGTCAGAAAATAGCAAAGCACACAAGAGGGCTTTTGGAGTTAACCTTTTTATAGACACTAAAGAGTTACAAAATCAAATAATACTTCATATAATGCATGGTGAGTTTGTTTCAGTGTGGAAAGCAGGGGGGGAAATTATTTTGAAAATTAACTAAGAATTGTAAAATCTTCTGGATACATGAGTGCATGAGTGAACTGTCCTAATGAATTAAAGGGGTCATATGATGTTGCTAAAAAGAACATTATTTTGTGTATTTCGTGTAATGAAATGTATTTATGCGGTTAAAAAAAACACATTATTTTCCAAATACTGTATGATTGTTTCTCCTCTATGCCCCGCCTTTCTGAATTGCGTAGATTTTTACAAAGCTCATTGTTTTGAAAAGTGAGGTGTGCTCTGATTGGCAGCTATCCAGTGTGTTGTGATTGGCCGAATACCTCAAGCGTGTGACGGAAATGTTACGCCCCTTACCATACTGTGATGCCCTGTCCGTGCAGGCACGACGAGACAAAAACAGTAAAACCCATTATAAACGAGGCATTTGTTGCATCCAGTGGGGACATAATTACTTTTATAATGACTTATACTGTCTTTTTACATGTTGCGTTGCATCGTGCCGCATAAACATAAAAACATGTCTGCATTTGTGATCGGAGAAATGACAAACAACAAGCGCTACTCTACACTGCTACACTGCTCTCGCGTTTGAATCATCAGTGGCAAATCCTTTAAATATGAAAACGTACTTACAGTATGTGAGTCAGAACAGCCGGCATTGTCATCTACTCTTCCAGGATCAGGAAACAGCTCCATAAAATATGAAACATCGGAATATTTGGGTTGAACTGTTCTGAAACAGTGTTGAAAATACAACTTAACCACTGATTCTAGTCGTGTCCTCTTTTGGAAGGCCAAAACAAAGTAGTTTCTCTTTCACAACAAAACACACAGCATCTCCACAAAATGGCGGCGGCGGCGGCAGCAACAATTAAAGTTACGCTTTCTTTCTTTGCGTGCACATTTGTGCGGCATTATGCTAATCTTCCCACATCGTGACGTAGACATGTGTGCGCGTGTTTAAACGAGGCGTTTTAGGAGGGTGTGGACCAGTCTTAACTTCTATAAAGAATATCTCTTTGGGTTTGAGACTTTAGTCTTTGCAACTTTAGAGATCTTATCTATTCACAAACAGCTTGTAACACTCCAAAGAGAAAGAAAAACTTGAAATCGCATCATATGACCCCTTTAAACTGAATCATGAACAATTTCAGACCGTTCCAGAAAGTCTAGCGATGGCCCTAGCACACAATTTTCAGTCACACTTTATTTTACGATCCAATTTTCACTCTTGACTAACTAATAACCATGACTTTTGCTTCAATAAACTGCTAATTTGCTGTTTATAATAGTAGGTGGAAGTAGGTGGTTAGGATTAAGGGACCTAAAATATGGTAATGCAGAATAAGGCACTAATATGTGCTTAATAAGTACTAATAAATGGCTAATATTTTAGTAATATGCATGCTAATAAGCAAGTGAATAGTGGGAATTGGTACTTAAAATAAAGTGTTACCAATATTCTGTACAGTATAGATACTATATGCTACAGAAATAGTATGAGTAATATGCTATTATGAAAATAGCCTCAGAGAAAGACACAAAGAAAGTGGCAGAGATAAAGAGTGTGAGTGGCACATCAGTGATATGGTCTCTAAATTCCCTAAACCATGCATTTGAAATATAACAACTATAAAATTGACAGCTGCTGATGTCATTTCAGACACGTCATAGAACTGCTGTGTATAGCATCTGCTATTGGGTGCAGCTTCTTTATGTGGCCTAATCAGTGTGCATGGGAGAACATATCCTTGAAGGGAGAAGCATCTGTACTGAATTCAGGTGTGAGAATGCATGCATACATAATATAGAATTAAATGCATTCCTATCAATCAAAAATACCCAAAAAAGGAAACATAATTGTCTTCCTGCAAATGTTAAAATTGAAACAATTAGCTGCTTTATTAAGACAGAATATTTGTAGATCCTCTCATGCCATAATCGTGTCAAGGCAAACAAGATCAAAGATGCATTCAGGCATTCAGTTAGTCACAAGTTAACTAACTAAAACAAAATGTTTTTTTTTTTTTTATGTTTTAAGAACTGTTTTTGGTAACACTTTCTATGAAGCCCAATTTTATAATACACTATAAGGGTATTCCTAAGGCATTATATACAGTATGTATATATATTATAATGCTTACACATGTGTGGTTATAACTTTTAAGATTATGATTATTTATAACACCCAATGAACACCATATTAAATCTACTTTTACATTTATAATGGACTACATATCTTGACATTGGGTATTTGAGATCTGTCAGTATCTAACTACATCTTGTAAGTGATTAGATGTGGAGTGTTATTTGAGTGATCCTTGGAGCCGAATATTAATTTTGGTGTGAGCTAGTTAATAATATCTGCTGAAAAAAATACACTGTTTATAGTTAGGTTAAAATCCATTTATTTTGATGTTCCCCTTCGTCTATAAAATATAAGCAACTTTGCAGCTACATGTCAACTAACTGTCATTAGAGTATTAGTAGACTTTGGTTAAGGTTAGGGTAGGTAGAATGTTGGCGTACTTGTAGAGTTAGTTATAGTCAGTTTGTCTGTTGGGGAACCATCAAAATAAGTGTTATCAGATATTTAGCATACAGTCTACTAATATTCTAATGACTGCTAGTTGATATGTAGTTGCAGAGTTATTTATCAACAGCTGTCTAAAGGGTACCAAAATAATCAAACTGATATTACAATAAAAAATACTTCAAAGCAAATGTGTCATATTACACATTAATCTGATCTGATATCTGATCTTATGGCTGTTTGAGAAAAAAAAAATTATTATTACTATACTTATATTATTATTACTACTTACTACTATAATTATAAGTGGTATTTCTTACTTTAAGTAAGTAGAATAAGACAAGATGGCAAGATATGAGACTTATACTAAATCATAAACTATGAGAACTAAATCCATTGTTTAATTTAAAGTGGATGCTTGCTAACATGTTCACTGTGTGTATAAAGCATCATACTCTAAGCTAAACCACAAATAAAGTAATATTATACGGCATTTAAGAACTGTTCTAGCCAATATTCATAAGATGATTATAACATAGATACATTTTTGTAATAATGATTATGCACATTATAATGCCTTAAGAACTCCCCTTCTAAATTAATATATAATATAATATATCTAATATTATAAATATGGGCTTAATAGAAAGTGTTACCCTGATTTTATTATTAGAATTTTTTTCAATGCAAATATTAATGGAATATTCCATTTTAGAATTTAGCAAATTTTTTGGGAACATTACTTTTGAATGGTGTGAAACAATAACATAAAAAGAAAATATAAACGTCCAAATAAAATGTTTTTCAGTATATACACCCCCATCCCTCCCCTTCCCCGTCCCCACTACCCACTTGTGCTAACAGTTTGAGAACACTATTAAAGACCATGATAACTCTGAAAAAAGTACTGTTAACATTCCTGGAAGAATGTTTGTTCATAACTTTGAGAGAACTTCTAAGAATGTTTCTTGTTCGTTGGGTATGCATTGTATTTACAACCACATTAGAAGTGGCTCAAACCAGATACCAAAAAAAAAATTCTGATCTCAGAACTGTTTGTACACTTATGCACCAAGATCTGTGCCAGATACTGGTGAGGAAATAAGACTGGTTGACAGTGTAAATGTAGCCAATGATATTCTGTTCTCTCTGGCTTCTTCAGTGAAAATCTGTGGGTTTCTTCCTCTTTTACATTTGCATTTTACATTTATAGTAGCAGACACTTTTATCCAAATCAACTTACAATAGATAAACATAAGTAGTCTGTCACAGTATTGTCTGCAAATCTAATTAGAGACTCATGAAACTGAAAAACACAATTAGGTCAAGCCTTTTTTAAGGAACATTCAGATAATTATTTTCATGACATTTAAACACAATTGAGCAAAACAGTAATAGTAATTCTTGATTTAGCCAGCACCACTATTAATGCAATAACCACCCAATTTATTTTACATGCACAGATAAGAAGAATTGCAATGGCTTTAGAAAGAAAATCTTTTGATGAGCATTTGTAGAGCCCCATGGCCATCATTAGCGATCAAATATCTCAGGTTTAATTTCATTTTTCCCCCTAATACTCCAGCCTTGTAGACAGGAAATTACTATGTTTTAGAAATACTTTTTCCTGCCCAGTGCTGTGATCCAAAACCCATCTGCACATCTTTATTTCCTTCTGATATACTGTCTTGGCTAATGTTGGTTTCTATTGGCACATGCCATAGTGCGGCATATTGGAAGGGTTTCTGAACACACCTGCAAATGTTCATCACACATCCACAGAGTATAAAGTGTGAAGAAATTATTAGATCCCAACAAGTGTCTACCAGCAACACATATAGGGCATTCACAATTGTGAATAGGCACAGCAAACAGGTTTGTAATGGGCCCCGAGTCTTGGAACACGAGCTGAACAAACCCTCGCTAGGGATGAAGACAAGGCCAGTGTATTGACAGAGCCTGTGGGCTTAGCAATGACCAGCACCACATCACTATCACATATGAATTCAATAATACTGCAAGACCTTAAATTAAACATGAACGGAGTGATAGTGTAGACAATTAGAGCCAATGGGAAGACATGGAGCTGGACTGGAATGTGAACGGTATTTCAGACTCTGAAGCTAGCCTTGACTGAAATACTAATGTTTCATTATCTTAGAAGGAAATGTAAATGCAAATGTTTGCTTCTTTGCTTTTACTGCTAAGTGCATGACCTGTACTGCTTTTCAAAATCATTCTTTGCCCCTGACATTGTGATCCTGGCACCATTAAAGATTCAACAAAATAATCATCAATATATACATTGGTGATCCTTTTGTGTTCTGTCTTTGCCTTTTTAATAGGTTTCTGTTTTTCTCATTAGTCACTGCTTAGACAACCATGTGTCTTGTCACTGTTGTATCCTTGTGAAATAAATGCTTTCAAAATAGCATGACACTGCACTCTTAAAAAAACTACTTTAGGGAATCAAAAATGGTTCTTTTGGTTCTTTTGCAGCCTTTATTTTTAGGAGTGTGGAAGAAAAACTTCTATCCAGACACAAACTAGAAACTAGCTTTTTACATTTTCTGATGAAAATATGAGTGCTGTCTGTCAATGTAAATGTGGCCACCACAATGGTAGGGTGTTGTGACTGGTTGTCACGATTTTAATTTCTAGAGAATAGTTGATACAAACATATCAAACATGATTTGTAAACAAATCAATTTTAACATTTGAATCCCATAATCAGCTCCATATGTACAATACGGCATTTTGAGGTAATAAACTTGATTGGTAGCTCACCTGGTATAGAATTGATGTGGAGTGCATGGCTATGACTTGAGTCACATTACACAAGTCACAATGAAAGATCAAAGACTTTTAGACGCAAACCAAAATGGTTGTTCAGCAAATGCATTTTTATCTCATGTTTGGCTTTTGTTAACATTAGGTTTAGGGTGAAGTTTTGTGTAGGTGGTAAGTTACTTTCAAATGTAATAGTATTAACCTTTTACTGCCACTCATGTTGTGCCATTTACTTTCTGAACTACAGCAACCAATGTAATGATACATTGCCAAAATTCATATTAATCTCTTTCAGATAAACCTGAATGCATTTTTAACATCACTCACTAGACACTCACTTTGAAAGCGTTGTGAAACGTTCAAGAACTAACATAATATCATTTGCAGCAATGTGCCTGGGTTGATGCTGTCCTAGAAAACCTTAGTTTACATGTCAGACACATGATCTTTTAGCAAAAGAATGCCATTTTAAGAATTTGTTTAAAAATTTTCATATTTCATATGAAGTAAATTGTAGCATTTATAGACGTGCTACAAAATGAATATAGTCACTCTGCAGCATGGTCATAATATGACAGAACTTCTCATACTCCGTTTGAATACACCTTTATACAACGTTAATGTTTCACAAACAGGACAACATTAATTGAAAAAAAAATACTGTTTTAACTGTGAAACCACAACAACAATAACACCATCCTTGTGCTAGAGCTGGTGAAATGAAGACATCCGGTTGAATCAGTATTTTGAGTTTTAGTAAACGAGCAGCATGGATAAATACAGTGCTTCTTCACAAGCCCAGTCCAGCTCACTGTGTTTCATGTCTGGAGGGGCATGAGAATTCAACGACCTCCCAGTTCTTCATCGCACACTGATGTGTTATTGCAGGCAGGGCCGAGAGGGGGTATAATGCAGAAAAACACACTTCATTTCCATCCTCTCAGATTTCCTACACCTCTTTTATTGATCAGCTGAGAGAATGCAACCCTGGATCACTCCAGAACCCTGACACAGCCAGTTGACATGATCCAATTGAGATGGAAATAAGAACAGATACAGCTTCGAAGTTTGATGTTTTGATGCCTTAGGCAACAACTGATACCTACAGATAGACTAGGGTAGGATTCCCAACATAGATAGCAAATGTGATCATAAGAACTCACATCATACATTATGCATTTGCTGTTAAATAAAAAACACTGCAGCCCAGTTTGGTTGCAAATAATGTATCATATGCATGATAGATAGATAGATAGATAGATAGATAGATAGATAGATAGATAGATAGATAGATAGATAGATAGATAGATGATGGATGGATGGATACAAGGTTATTTTCGTAAACAAAAACTAAAACTAAGACGAAAGCGATTGATGAAAAAAAAAACAAATTCATAAACTGAAATAAAATAAAAATGACAAAATAATTGAAAAGCTAAAACGAAACTAACTGTTTTCGTAATCATTACATTCTCAACCCTTGGCGGACAAATATATGAGCTGTGTGGCAGTTTAGGGAAACCTGGAATGGGGCACACACACGGGGGCTATCTGACGGAGAGAAGCCAAAAGCATGTTTTTAAAGCAGAGTGCATTCACGTGTCCTGTTGCATAAACGCGCACCAGCAGTACTTAACAGAACACTTGACCCGTTATCCAACAGCAGCACTAATTTAATTCTGTACCAGACCAGAACCGTTTGACATAATAAAGACGGTGAGTAGCGACCCGAACCGCACCCGCATTAAATCTATTACATCAGGTAGGCGAAATTATTTATTTTCTCATGTAACACAAGCAATCAAACATTAGGCATTCTAAGTTGGTGCTTTGAAGAAAAAAGACATTCAGCGCAACATGATAATTAACAGAAAAAAAAGATGAGAACGAGCATCCTTTATGTAAACAATACAAAACTTTAGCCTAGCATCTTGTGATCACTCTTGTGATCACTTTCGGACAAATGTGCATAGGCTAAATCACATCATACACATGCTTATAATTCTTCATAACATCTTCAAATATGGGCCTTTACTGTTAAATGCGATTGCCGTTATTATTGAATTTCATTAGTCCCAGTTATGATATATGCGCAGTTGTTCACGGAAAAGCGAGCAAGACACGACAGTTACAATATCATGATTATGGTTAAACAAGAAAAAAGACATCTAACCATCATAAACAAATTAGGCTACATTTATTTTCATATTAAATATCTCAAAACACATCATTAGATATGACATTAAGCACAACTTGTGCACATTTATTTAGTAAAAAGGCTTGACTGCTTTATTTTGGCATATATATTTGTATACTTTTACCAATTAATCAATCTCAGCATGCATTAATTTTGTGTCGTTAGACGTTTGCCTCACTAAGGCTAAATTATGCTTAAATAGTGCTCCTTCCTGCAAAAAAAATTATCTCTATGAAGAAGTTCAGTCAGGTTTCAGGCCCCACCATAAAACAGAAACTGCACTTGTTAAAATTACAAATGGCTTGCTTCTTGCATCAGACCAAGGCTGCATCTCATTGCTAGTTTTACTTGATCTTAGTGCTGCGTTCGACACTATAGATCATGACATACTCATAGATCGATTACAAAACTATACAGGTATTCAAGAGCAGGCTTTAAGATGGTTTAGATCCTACCTGTCCGATCGCTACTATTTTGTTCATTTAAATGGGGAGTCATCTTTATTATCACCAGTAAAATATGGAGTGCCACAATGATCTGTCCTAGGTCTTATGCTATTTTCAATATAAATGTTGCCCATTGGTAATATTATTAGAAAGTACGGGATTAGTTTCCACTGTTATGCTGATGATACTAAACTATATATCTCAACAAGACCAGATGAAACTTCTAAATTATCTAAGCTAACAGAGTGTGTTAAAAATGTAAAAGATTGGATGACCAATAATTTTCTCCTATTAAATTCGGATAAGACAGAGATATTACTTATTGGACCAAAAGACAGTACACAGAATCTCTTGGATTACAATTTGCAACTAGACGGATGTACTGTTATTTCCTCTACAGTCAAAAATCTGGGTGTTATATTAGATAGCAACTTGTCTTTTGAAAATCATATTTCCCATGTTACAAAAACGTACTCGGTTACTAACGTAACCTCGATTCCCTGAGATATGGGAATGAGTACTGTGTCGCTAGACGCTACGGGAAACTCCTTTTCTCCGATTTACTGAGGCCTTTTTTTTCAATCACAGCAGTGAATCTGTACTGCCATTGTTTCAGAAATGAATGACGACTGACTGACGACAGAGTCGTGCAGCATCATAGCACGGCTAGCTATGCAGTACTCATTCCCGTATCTCAGGGAACCGAGGTTACGTTAGTAACCGAGTACATTCCCTTTCGATACTTAACTTCGTACTGCATCGCTAGACGCTACGGGAACATATTCAATCACACCGTGCTATGGTAGATGAACGACTTATAAGTAATTGTCCAGGGCATCCAGAAGGGGGCCCTGTAGATCAACTACAATGAAGCAGGCTATAGCCAGAGACCCGGATTCTTTTCAGGGTCAAGAGGAGACAAAGAAATGGGCTAACTCATAGAGGTCGAGCCCGGCCTTACATAGTCGGTCTTAGAGCTTCGCACAGCCTCGGAACTAGATAGGGCCGAGAGCGTGCCAGAAGCTAAGCCCAGACGTGGGAACTTCAGCGGGTTCGAAACATAGTCAAACCCAGCAAGGATTAAATCCAGCCTTAGGGCAGGGATATGGTTCCTGGAGCGTTTTGAGCTCAGAGAGACAGAGAGTTACACAGAAAGGACCTGAGCCTGCAAAGCAGGGATGTCTAGGTTGTAGAACCTGACAAAGGTGGATGGCGAGGACCAGCCGGTCGCCGCACAAATTTCTGCAATGGACACACCACTGGAACATGCCCAGGATGAAGCCATGCCTCTCGTGGAATGTGCTCTGACCAATAATTTGAAGGCCCAAGGAGGAGTATGCAAGAGCTATTGCGTCAACTATCCAATGGGATAGTCTTTGCTTTGTGACCGGAAGCCCCTTGGTGCGGCCACCAAAGCATACAAAGTGCTGCTTCGACTGCCTAAAGGAGGCGGAGCGGTCAATGTAGGTTTTCAATGCCCTGACAGGACAGAGCAGATTTAGCAGAGAGCGTGATTACATGTGCTCTGAATGGAGTAGAGAGAACCTTAGGTACGTAACCATGCCTAGGCTTCAGGACAACCTTGGAATCGTTAAGCCCAAATTCAAGGCAGGAAGGGCTCACAGAGAGCGGCTGTAAATCTCCAACTCGCTTAACCGATGCCAAAGCCAATAGCAGAGCGGTCTTTAGCGACAGGGGTCGAATATCAGCGGTTCAAAGGGGGGGGCCTTTGAGCGCCCTCAGAACCGTAGACAGATCCCACGTAGGGACCGTTGAAGGGCGAGGGGGGGTTCAACCTCCTAGACCCTTTCAAAAATCGAACAACGAGGTTGTTCCTGCCGACTGATATCCCGTCTATAGGAGCATGAAAAGCTGCTATAGCCGCCACATAGACCTTAAGAGTGGAGGGGGTGCGACCCTTATCCAACAGCTCTTGAAGGAAGGACAATATCGAAGATATGTCACATGTGGATCTTCACCACGGTTTGTGCACCAAGCGGTGAAGACCGACCATTTGAGGACATAGAGGTGCCTTGTGGATGGGGCTCTAACCTGAGAAATGGTATTTAAGACACCCTCTGGGTGGTTCATAGGTTCCCATCGAGAGGCCATAAGTGTAGGGCCCACAACTTGGTTTGGGGGTGCCATATTGTCATGTTCACCTGAGAGAGGAGGTCCCGTCTCAGGGGAATGGGCCATGGAGCTGCCGTGAGCAGCTGAGACATCTCTGAGAACCATAGTTGGTTTCTATTACATCAGGTAAGCAAGATTATTTATTTTCTCATGTAACACAAGCAATCAAACCAACATTAGGCATTCTAAGTTGGTGCTTTGAAGAAAAACAGACATGCAGTGCAACATGATAATTAACAAGAAAAAAAGATGAGAACGAGCATCCTTTCTGAAAACAATACAAAACTTTTGCCTAGCATCTTGTGATCACTCTGCCAGGCTTTTGAACAAATGTGCATTGACTAAATCACATCATACACATGCTTATAATTCTTCATAACTGAAAAGAACATTCAACTATAAGCCTTTACTGTTAAATGTGACTGCCGTTATTATTGAATTTCATTAGTCCCCGTTATGATTTATGCGCAGCTGTTCACGGAAAAGTGAGCAAGACACCACAGTTACAATATCATGATTATAGTTAAATAAGAAAAGACATATAACCAAATCAGGCTACATTTATTTTCATACTAAATATCTCAACACACATCATTGGACATTAAGTGCGACTTGTGTAGATTAATTTAGTAAAAAAGGCTTGCCTGCTTTCTTTGGCGTATATTTGTATACTTTTACTATCTAATCAATCTATCTAATTTTGTGTCGCTATATGTTTGCCTCACTAAGGTTAAATTATGCCTACGTCTTTCTTTGGCCTGCGCTCTGGAAGTGATCTATTAATTCTGCTAAACTTTAATTAAAACTGAAACTAAAACTGAAACTAAACTATATAAAACTAAATAAAAGCGCGTTCACAAAATAAAACCTAAACTAAAACTAACAAAAATATGAATGAAACTAATAAAAACTAAACTGAATTTTATAGCAAATTTGAAAACGATATTAAAATAAAACAAATTTTAAAATTCAAAACTATAATAACCTTGGTAGGAAGGACTGTAAGGCCTGCCATACTGCCAGCATTTCCTGGCAGTTGATGTGCAGTTTTGTCTCTTCGCTCGACCACGCGCCAAAGGCTGGTCTGCCGTCGCACAGGGCTCCCCAGCCCGTGTTTGACGCATCTGTGAAGATGACCTTCCTTTTGTGCATCATCCCGAGGGGTATGCCCTGTTTGAACCATGAAGGGTCCTTCCAAGGGGCAAGGGTTGCGATGCAGGCTTGATCCACCTTGATACGAAGGCGTCCGTGATGCCAAGCTCGGGATGGAACCAGGGGTTTCAGCCAGTGTTGAAGAGGCCGCATGCGAAGGAGGCCTAACTGCAGTACTGGAGATGCAGAGGCCATAAGGCCCAGCATCCTCTGAAACATTCTGAGAGGAAGGGACGCGCCAATCGTGAAGGCAGTCGTCAGCCGCTGTATAGCCAGGACACGTTCAGGCGAGGCTACAGCTCTCATTTTGGTTGAGTCGAAGACAGCCCCCTGAAATGAGATTTGTTGGCTGGGAATCATTGAGCTTTTGGCGTAATTGACCCTGAGCCCCAAGCACTCTAAGTGGATAAGGAGGGAGGATCTGTGGGCTATCAGCTCGGCCTCTGACTGGGCTAAGACAAGCCAGTCGTCGAGGTAATTCAGAATGCGGATTCCCATCTGTCTCAGAGGGGAGAGAGCAGCATCTATGCACTTCGTAAAAGTGCGTGGGGCCAGAGACAGCGTATGTTTCATCCACCGTCCGAACGGCAGGAACGTATATTGATATGTCACTCCCTCGAAGGCGAATCTCAAGAAGTGCCTGTGACGGGGGGCTATCTGAATGTGAAAGTAAGCGTATTTCAGATCCAGAGAGAAGAACCAGTCCCCTGGGCGAATTAGCGACAGGATCTGTTTCAAAGTGGTCATTCTGAATGCACACTTTACTAGGGCGCGATTCAAAATCCTGAAATCGAGGATGGGCCTGAGGCCGCCATCCTTTTTGGGGACGAGGAAGTAGCGGCTGTAAAAGCCTGACTCGCTCTGAGCTGGCGGGACGATTTCTATGGCCCACTTCGCCAGCAGCACAGTCACTTTGGAACGAAGAACGCGAGCGTTCGTGTTCAATACTAAGGTGGGGATCACACCGCAGAAACACGGGGGTTCTTGAGCGAATTGGAGTAGATAACCTCGTTTTATAATCCCCATAACCTACTTTGACATGCCGGGGATGGCCTGCCAGACCTCGGCCCTTGTGGCAAGGGGTTGAAATGGTTCGGGCGGCAGGTCGCTGTGAAGGGGCCCGGGGCTCGCCGTGTTTGGAAGAGGAAATTTGCTCTCTTTTAAGTATGTTTGTGTTTTATTTTGTCTGCTATCACAGCGGTTGTAAACTTGGGCACTTGAACGGGCCCTCTGCATGCAATAAACACATTTTTCCAAGCACCCGGAACTGAACGGGGCGACTGGGTACACATACGAGGCAGTTTGGGGGGGTGGTCCGGCCACAGCGAGACTTTGCCCCCTCCGCTTCCTTCCTGAGGGATCAGGATGGCTTCTGAGGCGCAGGGTCCAGCACAATCTTGGGCCGGGGTCCCTGGCGCTTTGGGAAAGGGTGGTGCTTTGCAGAGAGTGGAGGTGGCGAGATGATCTTGCTGCTGCAGAACGGTGGCTGGATCAGCTTGCAGGCGAAGGCTTCAAATCTCGTAGAATCAGCAAAGAGCAGTAGATGTCGTCGCTGAAGGAGAAAGAATCAGTTATCATTTGCCGAGCACCTGCTTATATAGCCAGATGCCCCACCCAAATTGGCGGACTCTGGCAGGCTGTGTCGCCATAGGCTAGCACGTTCTGAAGCAAGGCAGTTCAGTGCACTGCTGTGACTGAAAAAAAGGCATCAGTAAATCGGAGAAAAGGAGTTTCCCGTAGCGTCTAGCGACGGAGTACGAAGTGAAGTTGATTTTTTTTTTTCAAAAATATGAGGGAAACCAGGGTGCAATTCTTACATATAGAAACATTTCCAAGCTACGAAACATGTTACCTGTTTTTGATGCAGAAAAGCTAGTTCACGCATTCATGACCTCAAGACTGGACTATTGTAATGCACTGCTATGTGGTGCTGCCTCTTCAATAAACAAGCTACAGGTAGTCCAAAATGTGTCCAAAATGCAGAAGATAGAGTCCTTACCAGGTGAAGAAAATATGATCATATTACCCCATTTTTACAGTCTCTGCACTGGCTACCTAATAAGTTCCGTATCAGTTACAAAATATTATTACTTACCTATAAGGCCCTTAATGGGTTAGCTTCTGCGTACCTAACTAGTCTTCTACCATGCTGCAATCCATCACGCTCCCTAAGGTCGCAAATCTCTGGACTTTTGTAAGTACCTAGGATAGCAAAGTCCACTAAAGGAGGTAGAACTTTTTCGCATTTGGCTCCCAAACTCTGGAATAGCCTTCCTGATAACGTTCGGGGTTCAGACACACTCTCTCTGTTTAAATAGATTAAAGACACATCTCTTTGGCCACGCATTCAAATAATGCATCTCATAATCTTGACTGCAGTTATATCTGATCAAATGCATATTATTATTCTTTAGCTTGGGTTGAACAAATAATTTTTGATTGGTTGGAACAGCAGCTACGCTGCTAATCATGTCTCTATTTGTTTCTCTGTTTTTGCTACGGGATTGACATCCCGTGGTAAATAAGATTTACACATGCTTCAGTCTGGATCCAGAACACCTGAGAATAGGTGATGCCAACCCCTCAGAGGACCTCAGCTGATGCCAACCCTGAAACAACATACAAAACTACCAAATTTAAGTTTAGATTGCATTTAATCGTTCTTTACAGTACGGGTACTTGCATGATATAATAATTGCTGTTAATAGTGTTCATCGTCTGGTTGATTATGTCTTTAATTGATTTTTCCATACGTTTCTGCCATATGTACATAAACTGACAGCCACTACTGATAAGCTATTACTAAATATTGTAGAAACCTAATTTGTTGTAAAGTTTGTATCGTGAAAAGCAATATACAAATAAACTTGAATTGAACTGAATTGAATTAAAGTCAGTCTTTGGCCTGCGATCTGGAAGTGGTCTGTTAATTCTGCTAAACTTTCATTAAAACTGAAATTAAACTATATAAAAACTAAATAAAAATGTGTTCACAAAATAAAAACTAAACTCAAACTAACAACAATATTAATGAAAATACTACAAAACGAAAACATTGATAGAAGATATAGATAGATAGACAGATAGATAGATAGATAGATAGATAGATATATATAATTAAGGGTTATGTATGTGTGTTTGAGTAAAGGCTAATGGTTTAATGTCCAGTTATTCTGGAAATTTAGGAGACTTTCTGTTATACTGGAGTTTTTCAGGTTACTATTTTAATGAAGTGTGGAGCTTGTGCTTAGGGTGTAGGTGGTTTTTTTTTTTTGCTCTAATGTCAGAGCAGTCTACACTGCCGACAGTTCATTCATTCATTGCATTAAATTTTTACTATGCAAGAACTTCAGTTAAGTTTGTTACTTTATTTGTTTAAATTGACTTTTGTTCGAATTAGTCTTTTTTTAATGAGATTAATTAAATATTATACATTCACATTCATTTAACTTATTTCTTATACTTGTTGATCTTCAATATTAATTCAATTATGCCATACAAAGGCAGCACATGATATTTATTAAATTAAAAGTCTCATCTGGATTGCTCATCTGTGTATTTAAATAAATGTGCCATTAGAAAGGTATTATTCAGACAAAGTTTCTTCACCTTTAACTAACAAAAGAAAGTTATGTTGTCGGATTGTAAGTAAGTAATTAAATCAGTCACCTGTGTTCATACCCTCTCAACAATTCTACTAATTCCAGTTCTGACTGGTATTTAGAAAGAAGACAAATGGTGTTTCAGTGTCTATACAAACGTGTGAAATGTAGCCTATGTGTTGTAGAGCCACATTTTGCATACAAATTCCTACAAAAAAGAAAGAGATCACCCTGTATAAACCAATTTCTTTAAAAAATTTGACAAATCGACCTGGATAAGGCTAAACATGTCTTGCTTCACAAAGAGAAGCGGAAAGGTTGCAGTGTGTGTGTGTGTGTGGCTTTCGCAGGCGCTGTGAATGCTGATGGTGCCATCTCATTAGTATTCCACCTCCATGCCGTCTCTTATAATGAAGACTTCTGCAGTGGCCGGTCAATGGAGACATTGCAAACAGCAATCAACATCAGAACAAAAAGAAAGGGGAGAAATTTTAACATCACCTCCAAGCAGCGAGTTACTGAGGGAAAGCAGCCATAAGGCAAATGTTGGGAAGATGTTGCTAATGTGTGAAATGCGTAAAAAAAAATAAAAAAAGTACAAGATGTATCTGGCGAGGTGAACTCAGATAGAACTAATGCAGGTGTTTGTGTGAAATAAAGGTGTGTTTGTTACTTACGCATTTGCACATGTCTACATGGTGAAATGTGGTGAGAACTGCAGTTGTAGTAATGTAAAATCCATGCAGCATGAAGGTCGCATGAACGGCAAGTGTTTAGTACCAGCCATTGATTTTCAGTCGCTTCAAATGGAGGTTTATCCAGTAGATATATCTCATGCAGCCCTGTAGTATATAACATACATTTTAAACACACTGGATAATGTTTAACAAACTGTGAAAACAATGCACTGGGAGATAAGGGTCATTGTACTGTTATATGGGGTGCAAATATCATATTGCCATATAAGAACCTTCTAAAGTCAGAATGGATTTGACTGTGATTTCCTTCCATCAAATAACCTACTTACTTAAAAAAAAATACATTATATTTTTTGACAGCTATGCTAATAATCCATGTGTGAATTGCAGTCCCAATCTCTGTGCTGCATACCCATCAATATCTGCTCCACACAGGTAACTAATAACCTCCTGAGCATTAATTAAGCTGTTTGGTTAGATACTTTAGTTTCATGGTCACATAACTCAGACTCAGGGTGATTATCAGAGTTGAGATACTTGGACTCGTGACTCAGACTTGGATATTTTGGATGCAGAAATTTTTCAGAGTACAGATGAATCCATGTCATGTGTAATATAAAATTAAATGTAAAAAAGTAACAACATAAAATTAATATAAAAAGACATTAATAAACGTCTCCCACTTAAACTCAATTGATTAAAAACTTGGACTCGACAAGGTGGACTCGGACCCAACACTGGTGATTATTGCCACCTCATTATAACATGACATCTCAATACAGATGCTTAATGAGAACCATAAGGTTTTATTGTGCCTATATAACTGTGGCTTGGTTTTCTGTCTGAATCTGTTTCTATGATACGCATACAAAGAAGAAGCAATAACAACTATTCAAGGGTGGGCATACACCAGCCTGGTCTCATGTTTATACTTAGGTATTAATACGTAACATTTACAAGCACAAAACGTACACTTTTGTACGTTTTTATTCATGCTAAAACGTACAATTTAGACATATTTCAACGTTTAAAACGTACAAATCGCTACGTATTTTTAGCTAAAAAACGTAAAAATATTTACGTATCTTTTATATCATTTAGATATTCGTATCAATGCATTTTTATCATTTTATCAATAAGCGATTTAGATTTTTAGACCCCTTAACCTGCCCCCAAACCTAAACATTTTATAGCGGATATGCATTTTTATCATTTTATTAATACGCAATTTAGATTTTTAGACCCCTTAACCTACCCCCAAACCTTAACCTACCCATTTTATAGCGATATATAAAGGATATAAAACGCAAATTACCGAAATACGCAGGAAAATAAAAATTTTTGAAACAATATATCATTAAAATATATTTATAGTCGCTAATTCCACTCTTACCTATAAGCCTAAACATTTCTGTACAGTATAAGAAAAACATGACAGACAGATAAATGCAATTAACGTTACAATCTTTTATTTATTGCAAAAATGTCAAAAGCAGTACTAAAAGTAATCCAATTGACGATGCGTTGCAGCCGCAGTCCTCATTGGTGGAATACAGTAGGTTTGTGTGAGGTTCAGAGCAGAATTTATGTTGTTAATCGCTGAAAATATTATCCAGATAATTTTCCCGATCCACTCCGTGAACTCGTGAAGGAACGTGCGGCGCATCATTCAAACACACCTCACCAGAAACACGGCATGTCGCAATCTGTGAGGAATGCAGGCGAGAGCCAATGGGCGTTCGATTATCCTGCCGTAAAACCTGTTGTTTGAAGCGGCAACATTTGAATTTGTAAAGAGCGCGTCAGTCAGCGCGGGCTTTGCTGCTCACGGTCACTGGACTCGCTGCTCGGGATGGAGAAGCAAGCAGATCGCCAAAAAAAGGCTTGGATTTGGGTCTGTTCCTCGTAGTCCTATGGATTCGGAAGATTTGGATTACAGCGCACTAATAAAATTGTTTCATTTCGCAATTATGTTGCGTTTTTGGTGTATTTTATAGTTCTATTGTCAGTCACAGCATGTCGGAGAAAACGCCTTTTGTGGCCTATTGCAATCAAAGTAAACATTACATGACAAGTAAAGGTTAAACGATTGCAGAAATTTTATTTATTTTAAGGTTTAAAGTGAAGTCGTGTTTAACATTATAGGCATATTCTTGGAAACGAGCTAGCAGCAGAAATCACAACAAAATGAAATGTTATAATTTCATAAGTAAACGAGTAAACAATTTAATAATGCAATTGAAAACAAGGTAAATCATATGATAACTAAAAACTAATAAAATTAATGCTCCGATTTCAATATTCACAAGGATTCATTTTTAGGTGTCGTCAATACGTCAGTTTTGTACGTTTAAATGCTGAAAATACGTCAGTATTGTACGTTTTAGTGCCTGTAAAAACGTAAGTAAATGTACGTTTTATAGAACCACATTTTACGTAAAATACATATGAATTATCATGAGATCACGTTGCATATACACATCCCAGACACATTGGAAATACAGTATGTGCATGTGGCGAAGTTTCAGCAAAATGACATTACACTGCTTCTTGCACATTCTGCAAACACTTTGAAAGTGAAATATCCAGTGAGTGGCACTAATAAAAAAGCAAGTTCAGTTTTATTCAAAACAGACAAACACCAGTCTGGCATTTTATTACACTGGTTGTTGTATTTTAGCAGTTCAGAAATGAAATGCCCAGTGAGTGGTGCTAAAAGGTTAATGTTCTATCACGTTTGGAAATAATGCAGTGTACCACAAACACTAAAGCAACATCACAGCAATGTATTCTAACAATACATTTGTTGGAACACGTGTGTGTTAACATGGCAGTTAGTATGTGCACTGACACAGAGATGTGGTGCTAAAATGACTTGTGTTATGACTTGTGACCATTCCTCTTTTTATTTCCTTTCTGCTCTCTTCTTCCCTTTCAATAAACTGGTATAATTCCTAAAAATAATAACTGAATGATTTTCTGTTTCTGTCTCTTTCTATACTGCCTCCTATACTGATATACTGCAGCACCACTATAGCACCACTGAAAGAAAGACATTGTTGTGAGTTTACAGTCTGAAAAAGACCCCAAAAATAATACAAAGACAATTGCAATTGCAAACTCAGAATTTAGAGAAAATAAGTCAGAATTGTTAGATAAAACTCGCAATTACCTTTTTTTTATATTATTATCCCATAGAAATGAGCTTACATGCATTTCTGCTCTGAAGTGACTAATGGGGTACTTGGGACTTAATGACGAAAAGGCTAGAAAGCCTCTGAACTTTATATCCATTCATTTTTACCTAATATATATCTAAATAGCCATGATATATACTGTATAGATGACTGTTTTACATATGATGGAAAAATTAGATATATTTTTGCACTAGAGAGCAAGAGACAAAGAAATAATAAACTTGTCCTGTATCTGTCCTGTGAAGTTTTTGAGAAAAAAAAAATCTGGCTTGGTTGCATAGTGTGCATTCTGCAGAGTGAACGACAGGTGAGTAGACTATATAAAGCACATGAACTCTGGGCTCCTGTGTCAGCGTTAAGCACAGTAAGCTTTCCATGACAAGCTGTATTCATGAGAGAGAGTCTAACAGCTCATCTTCATGACAGCTCCAATGCAAAACAGATTTCCTGTCCTCTTCTGGTTCTCCCTGTCTCTGTCTCTTGCTCTCTCTCCATGTGAAGGTGGCCTAGACGCCCGAGCAGAGTGCATACAGGGCAGGTCAGTGCGGAGAGATAAATGGTGATTTATCATGGAGATGTGCTGTAAATGTCCTTGTGCAGCCACAGTGTTCCGGTGGGAAGCGAGTGAGGAGAGCACAGGGCCAGAGAGATTAATGTCAAGCAGAAGAGAGGTGTGACAGGTGATACAAATCACAATCAACTTTACTACCTGTGTCCCTTTAACACTAGAACCGCCAGAGGTCGCTGTATACCTAAAAGCGTCAGCGGGTAAATTTTACCCACGCACATGGCAACTGTATTTATATGGCTAAAGAACATATTATTTCACTGTATTATGCTACTGTCTTCACAAAGAAGTGTCTAGAGTCATGATATGATTATGTCTCGTCATCAACTATATTTTTATCATGTTGTTTTGTGTTTAAGACTTTTTAATGCAGGCTACAATAATCCATAATGGTCAGTAGTCTAAGCTAAAAAAAAAAAGTCTACACTGACAACGGAAATTAGAAGGTAGTAGCCTAAATATTTGGGTGGTTTAATATTATAATACAATGTAATTAATCAATATATTAAGATAACCCATGCTATGAATGAACTAAAATAGCCTATAGACAATAATGAGCAATATTAATTCACCACATTGCATAGGATGATGCAATGACAAATTCAAGCGCACAGCTTCACCTAAATATTTATTAATTTGTTTAGTTATATAATTTATCATTTGAATAAGAGAACAACACCATTAAACTTTGGGTAATCAATTTTTTGGAATCACATTTAATCACATTTTAGATATTTTTTTTTTCTTCAGGACATGGTGCAGACTAGAATAGCAACACAGTAGCGCACAATAAACGGTATGGCAAGACAAAAATTAAATAATTAAACCAAAGTTTGACCAATTAGAGTAACGTGAGGCTAAAACATGTAAATATGATATCTGGATCACTGTCAGATGAGCCGTCAGATGCTGAGCCGACCCAGGACGCATAACTTACCATCAGACTCTCCATCACTCATGGCATTTAGTGTTTCTAATACCTACCTTCCATAAATCGCCTATTTTTAGTCATTTTGACTTTATTTATGAAACCGATAACCGCTAAATTAGTGAGTGAAAGGCGTTGACTAGAAATGTACAATGTTAAAACATAAGCGGCAAGAAAATACATGCATTATATAGTGGGTAAATTTGACCCGCTGGCGCTTATAGGTATAAATTCCCTTTTTTTTTTGATCTGGTTTTATCTAAATAATTTTTAACAACATTGGATTGTAAATTACATAATTTTAGTAAAAGTCAATGACTGGGAGACTTGAATGTTTTATTTTAAATCTGTTATGTACATTTGAAAAACAGCCACGGGCAAAATTTACCCCGTGGCGGTTCTAGTGTTAAAGTGGGAGGAAAGAGAACAGAATGGATAAGGATGAGATGAGATGAAGAGGGTTCAGAAGACAAAGGGAGAGTGGAGTTATGTTTGTACTTGACATAACCAGACTTTATGAGAATCAGTATTGTTACACTCTTGTTCGTTCAAAACAATCCACCTCATTTTGAATTCATTAAATTAATTTGATGCTATAGGTAAATAACTAGAAGTGCAGTAAACAGCAAAACTATTTATGTTACAAACCTCCCCCTAAAAAGAGGTAAAATAGCATAGTTGCTTCAGAAAATGTTTTTATCTCTAAATGTTTTACTATTAGTGTTAAAAAAAAGGTTTAGTGTAGGTGGTATGCTATTTTCAAATGCAAAAGAGCATTAACCTTTTAGTGCCACTCACTTCCAAATTGTCATTTCCAAGCTGCTTCAATGCTTGTATGAATCAACGTAATAAACTGTTGGCACATTCACATTTATGTGTTTCAGAGAAACATGAACACTCATTTTAGTTTCACTCACTGGACATTTCACTTTGAAAGTGTTGCAAAACAATATTACCACGCATTTTGTACAACTTACAACTTGTACAATTTTCAAAAAAATAAATAAAAAAACAAGCATTAATGTCCACCCCTAAACATAACCATAATTGGTGGAATAAGCATATCTTTTGAAAATACACAAATCATAGATTGTACAAATTCATATGAATTTGCCACCAATTTACCAAAATGTAAAGTAGTTGCAAATTGGCATGATGGAATGTGTTGGCACAGAACACTACAATATTTATGTGGCTCACCATTTATATGCAGATCAGAGCCTAAGTTTTTCGTAAAAAAAAAAAAAAAACCTGAATCTACTTGTTCTTCTACTTGTGTACGAAGTTCATCTACTTCAGTACTCCAAACACGAACCATTACCATTTATGTGTGCATATTGCATTGCAACTACTTCAAATGCAAGTTACGATCCTCCAATCAGACAGGACAGGAGTCCAAGAGTGCTGAAATATGTCTTCATCTTTCGATTTTTCTGTCATTTAGAAAGTACAAATTTGCTGAGCTACAGCAAGTTATTATGGGTGTATAGGATAGCATAGTATGCAGATCTAAACATCATTTTCTACATATCACAGGATAGCAGTCGGACTAGCAGATGTTTCGACTTCATATGCTGCTGCTCTGTCATGTCAGTCAGCGCACATCTTTAAACCACTATGCATTTGAATCAATAAATCGATTTTTGGGTGCGTGATTTGATGTATGTACATTGAGTCAGGCCCACCCCCCACACCACTTGAAATGCAAGCTGTCCAGTTTATACAGTGAATCACGAACGTACTAGTTCTTTTAATGAACTGGTCATAAAGACTCATTAACTGTTCAAATAAACCTGGGAGAACACTGTACAATTGTTGCTTGTCAGACTGTATGAACATGATCCCAATTATAAGTCATGTCACTATCTTAGTTGTTATTAATGTCAGACTGTATGTATGGCAAGACTCATTAATAATGGACACACAAAAAGACTTTACATCATCAATTTGTTATACATTTGGTGATGGTGAGTTGCATTCACATGAAATTGACTGTCTGCAAACATGTCAAACTAGTGATCAGAGATTGTAGATTTTGGTCTAAGATAAGCTAAATCTTTTAGGATTCACAGATTATGTCTCAGATGACAAATCATGGTCAAATCATACAGTGGGCACCAGCTGTAGTCAAACAAATCTTTCACTGAAAGAAAATCCTTGTTGATTTTCAGAGAATATTTTTTTTCACTAGTAAATATGTGCACTGATAATGTCAAACTGTGTATATACATACATCACAGTGTAATTTACACCACATCCCAAATGATTTATTGTTTTTAATAGCATTCTGTAAGTCTGGCAGTGATCACACAGGGAATAGTGTGATTCCAGCGGTGGGGTTTTCATTAAAAGCATAGCCGATGTACAGGTGAGCAAATGGCAGATGATAACAGGCAGTCATACAATATAATGGAATGCAGACAATGGATGAGCGTTACATAAGAGGAGAGTATAGAGCACACAGAGTGGATCTGAAATGTGGAGATAATCCCAGAGTGAAGACGAAGAAGTAATCCATAACCTGAGGCACAAGAAAAACACTGCGGGAAGGCAGCAGAATCTTAACAGTCCTGGTTCATGATTATTCAATGAGCATTGTAGCATCCTTTATGAGGGAACAGCTGTGCATGGTAAGGCTAATTTCAGAGCTAGCATTCTATTTGTGCACATATATATCAGGGCTGTCAATCTATTAAAATATTTATCGTATGATTGTCATGAGTTAACTCGTGATTAATCGCAACTTAATTGCACATTTTTATCTGTTCCAAATGTACCTTAAATTAATACTTTTCAAGTGTTTAATACTCTAATCAACATGGGCATGGACAAATATGGATGCTTTATGCAAATGTATGTTTGTTATTTGTGAAACCATACTCAACATGGAGCGAGAAGACTAGACATGTTTCAAAGACGGTAGACATGATTTTCAAAGCACTTGTTAATGTCTATTAAACACATGGAAAAAAAGAACATAGAAATACCAGGTTCCCATTACTTCTCTTTCTTTGCACTGAGCAATTTTCTTACACAAACCTGTTTACATTTTTGCAGAACAAGGCAGCTAATTTCTTCTGAACTTGCAAAATGTACATTTATTATTTATTATTACGTTTGTTTGCCTCTCTGTGCCCACATACGGTAATTTGATGCAGCCAAATTCTCAATAAAACTGTTTTCACTGAGATATTTGGTAAACGGGTTCTCTCGGTTGGTTGTGCATCGTTTCTTCCACACTTTTCCTTCCTCTCAACTTTCTGTTAACATGCTTGGAACAGCCCCTCTGTTAACAGCCCTTCTTTAGCAATGGAATTTTGTGGCTTACCCTCCTTGTGGAGGGTGTCAATGATTGTCTTTTGGACAACTGTCATATCAGCAGTCTTCCCCATGATTGTGTAAGCCTAGTGAACCAAACTGAGAGACCCTTTTGAAGGCTCAGGAAACCTTTGCGGTGTTTTGAGTTGATTAGCTGATTGCATGTCACCATATTCTAATTTGTTGAGATAGTGAATTGGTGGGTTTTCATTAAATGTGAGCCAAAATCATCTCAATTAAAAGAACCAAAGACTTAAACTACTTCAGTCTGTGTGCATTGAATTTATTTAATACACGAGTTTCACAATTTGAGTTGAATTACTGAAATAAATGAACTTTTCCACAACATTCTAATTAATTGAGATGCACCTGTATGCGTTAACTTGGAGTGGTGATTGGCTGCCATGGCTCAAGAGTATACGTCTACGTCATCAGTTTTACGAGTTTTTCTAGGTTTTATTTATGAGAATGTAATCTTTTGATTCAGTCACTGCGCTGTATTATGCATGAGGTCATCTTACAGCGGAGAATTCAAATCTAATAAAAGAGCTTCCGCACTATCAGCTCATTTTTGTAAACATGATCGTAACAATATTTAATATGTAGCAACATGTGGAGCACGCATGAGAGAGCGGTTTCTTCTCTGAATGCTGCGATGAGTTTAACAACACTCGCTGTGTGGATCATAGTTCATATCCGGACCGCAGCAAGGGTGTTTCAAGTTTTTGTGAACATATTTCATATTCTCTCATGCTCCAAACATGAACCAGCTCCATGTATGAGCGCATTATCATGTCTTCTACATATGAAATATGCGCAAATAAGAACGCTGAATACAGTGGTACATCTGATCAAGAACGCGATGTTACGACAGATTATTGGGATACACAGCAAATTATATACAGACTGAAAATTCAAAGAAGAGTAAACAGGAAGTAACTGCCTTTATTCTTTCTGTTTTAAAGTTATTTTGATATTAATTTGTCTGTATAATGAGTGCGATGTAGGCAGAGGTGGAAAGAGTATAAAAATATTCCACTCAAGTAAAAGTACCATTACATTAATTACATTTTACTTAAGTACAAGTAAAAGTACAAGTCTAAAAATCTACTGAAGTAAAAGTAAAAAGTAGCTTGTTTAAAATGTACTCAGATTAAAAATTACTTAATTACATTTTAACAGTGGGATGGAGGCAAAAATGGGATAGGCCAAGGGTGTCAAACTCAGTTCCTGGAGGGCCACAGCCCTGCACAGTTTAGATATAACCCTAATTAAACACATCTGATCCAGCTAATCTAATCATTTAGGTTTTTTTGAAAACTACATGGTTTGTGTGTTGGAGCAGGGTTGGAACTAAACTCTGCAGGGCTGCGACCCTCCAGAAACTGAGTTTGACACCACAGGGATAGGCCTATAAATCTCAAACCAGTTGTTTTTAATTAAATTAATCAGTTATTTAGAATAATAAGACATTTGGGCTGTTACCAGGCAAATTAAATCAGTATCAACAATTTATCTTTGCATTTGGGGGGTGGGGGGGGGGGGCAGGCAGGAAACACAGAAGCTTCATCGGAAGTGGCATTTAGATGTATTTACACACTGTTTATTGCAGGACATTAATGCATTTAACCTGCATTTACAAATGTAGAAATAATGTTTTGATATAGAAGACATAAAATGTTGAATACTCATTTGAAATTATACATAAAAAAGATACTTTAAATGTGAAATTAAAACCACCAGTAGGTGACAGCAAATCACTGTTAAGTGAGTCATTGCGATTGAACCGAATCATTTAAACGGTTGATTCATTCAGGAACGAAACACCGTCATTGCTCAGAGACGCAAAACTGTGCTATGGTGGCTGTGTTTGGAATTATTTTTGTTGTCGAAATAGAGCAAAAACAGGCAATATGGTGTCTAAAATGCAAGTCTCTTAATTAACTTCTTGTTTATTGAACTGTTGTAAAAAATCAATATCATATTTGTAATCATGCTGAATTTTGGAGGAAAAAACGGAGGAATTGGAGGAATATCACTCTTCGTGTGATATTGATTTACTATATTAAATTATAGAAATTTTATGCCCCTATATCTTCAATTTGTGATTTTCTAAATGCATTTTAACCCTCTTGGGTCTGAGGTGATTTTGGAGCCTTGAGATGTTTTGAACATGCCCTGCCAATTTGTGCTTATTTCAGTATAGCAATACATTATTTCAGTTTTTTGTATTCCACACAAACTGTGCTACAATAATATGTGAGCAAGATGGATGTACAAAAAAAATATTATGCGTAGTTAGTAAGTTTTGGGGAAAAAATGTAGCTGAAATAAATCCATAAAACCCATACTGAATAGCTCTGAATAAGACTTTTGAGTGATTAGAATGTAAAATAACACTGCATAGTCTTCACTGTATAGATTAATCCTTATAAAAGTTGTTCAGTCAAAATCAGTGAGAATTTTTTCTTTGACAGAAGTTTTCTGTTAGTTTGCTTTCACGTTAAGTAATGCACGGATCCAATATACTAACACATGCGTTTTCTTTCTTAACTGTTTACGTTAAGACATAGGCCTAACCGACTGTGTTTACTAGGATATTCACCAAGGTTTACACATTAATGTACTTTGGTCTGTATTTGTTCATCCATCCACAAAAAAGCGGAAGAGAGCTCAATTAGGTATTAGCGCGCTGTCGATGCTTGTTTATGTGTGCGCTTTGGATGTGTGCACGTCACTGCGCACTGAAAACTTCTCACACGCGCTCGACAATTCCGTCATCTATCCCAAGCGTCTTTTACACTTGCCCTTTAGGCAGTCTTATAGTGCCGACACGTGAGTTTGAATAAAAATGCACCCGTTGACAGTAATGCATAGACGAACATTGGTGAAAATGTGGACAGTGTCAAAATAAGGTGCCTATTTATACTACAGATATCGATATTTTACGTGTGGCATTGATGCATTGATATTTAGTCGATTAATCGATCCATAAGGATGGATCGTTTACCCCTAATTAATACTGTATGGATTTATTCAATTTTGTACTGGTCATCCATCCAGGTTTTACATTATTAGCTTCTCAAATTTAAATGGCTGCGGGCAGTGATGATTGATTATCTGGTGATACTGAATAACACAGTAGCATTTGCCTCAAAGAAAACACATACCGATTTTCAACTTGATTGATCATGTAGCTGTGAAAATACAGTGGTTTTCAGTGGTAGCACCCCCTATGGGCAGAATTTCACACAAGTTGGTGTGCGTTTTCAGAATGTTCTGTTGTCTGTGTGTATCGAAGTTTGGACATTGTGTTTGGTAGGTATATACGGAGCCCCTAAAGGGACATGGTGGTGGAAAAAATTCGGGGTGTGAGGAAAAAATATTTTTCAAATGTTTTGCTTTCTCTCGCAAAACTTTTGTGTTTCCTCAAGAAACTTTGGGTTCCCTCGCAAACCTTTTGTGTTCTCTCGCAAAGATATTTGCGTTCCCTCACAAAACTTTTGTGTTCTCTCACAAAACCAGTTGAGTTCAAACAAACTCTTCCTGTTTACTTTACAGCTTGCAGTGGTTCATACAGCTCCGTATATTCACAATGGAGCGGTTCATAAAGTTTTATTTTGAACTTGAACTCAAGTATAAAGAAATACAGTCAGTGCTTAGTTCAAGGCACGATTCTGGGACATTCTAAAACGCTTATTGTGACTTAATGTTTTAAAACAGTGACATTAGAGGACCAAATTTGATAATAATAAATACTGATAAAATTATTAGGCTAATAACCTTATTAATAATATTACTATTAATAAAGCAGAATATCCCAGAATATGAACGCAACACCCTGCGCATTAAGCTTTTTCTCTCCCTTAAAAAACGCTTTAGGTAGGCTAATGAACGAAGACGGTGATTTAAAAATACCAAATCTGTTTACAGCAGGGGTGCCCACAATTGTTTTTTTTTGGTGTGGGGATCTACTTTTCAAATGAGAATCTCACAGAGATCTAACAAGTGAAAAATATATAAATAATACAACTCATATTCAATAAATAAATAATAAAGCTTGTTGGGATGTATCTTTATTGTATTAATTTAATTATTATCATTTTTTAAATAAGAAAAAAGTTCAATTCTTACAGTAGAACCGCCTGTAGAACGGTAACTGGACACTGCATAATTATCTAAAGCAGTGGTTCTCAACCTTTTTTACTCCAAGACCCCCTCCTGTCCAAATCAATACTGCAAGTCAAGCCATATCTATTCTCTAAAACCTTTGTATTCTAGTGTTATTACTTTTCAATTACATGTAATTATTTTTTTTAAACAAACCAAATTCAAGATATGTTTAAAAATTCCATGTTCTTTTTTGCAAACATACCTTGCAAAAATGTCACTGCAGATATTCTATACAACTTAAAAGTACGTAAAGCTCAATTATACAGTAACAAATAAGCACAAGTCAACTTGGATTACCAAACAAGACCACAGGGAGATGCCAAAGGACTGCATATAAACTACTACGGATCCATTCAGAACCATTAACCTCGGCATGAAACGTTTCGGTTACGGATGGCAACCCTCGTTCCCTGAAGGATGGAACGGAGACGTCACGTCGGAGGACCGACGAATTGGGATCTCGTTTGAGGGACCAATCTACTTTGAGTGTAAACTAAACGAGCCAATGCACATTGGCATGCAATTATTGCATCCAGCTGCCGCTGATCACAGCGTGAGTATAATAAGGCAGCAGGTGCAATGCATACCAGGTTTTCGCTGAGGAGCCGAGCTGGTGACCCGGCGGCTCAGCGGTGGTACAGCAACCGTGGTGACGGGACGTGACGTCTCCGTTCCCTCCTTCAGGGAACGAGGGTAATCATACGTAACCGAGAGGGTCCCTTTCAGTCGGTCACTCCGAGTCACGCTCGTGACGACGAATTGGGATCCCTACCAAAGCGCCATGGTGCTGCCGCTTCCAGTGCCCTGTGCGAGCCGCCTGCGCCCCTATCTGGTGTAGGCCGGGGCTCGGGACAAGTAGTTCCACTCACCATTTTTCAAAGCACTACCTTACTGAGTGAGATTGGATAACACTGGGCAAACGTACCCGCTCCACTTGGAACAGGGACGCTGCGGAAGCCCCATCCTTCCCGAAGGAGTTTTCGGAAGCAATACACATATGAACATTCCTTAGGTGTATATGGAGAAACTGGAGGTGATTATAACCCTCTTGGACATGCAGAAGTCTGCTGGGGAACACAGGCTCTAAGGCTATACCGTGGATTATACACATACGAAACCCGCATAGGTCTCAATATGGAACCCGGCCTTCCACGGTTCCCACGGATTCATCGTGAAGGCCCCCTTGCGAGTAGCGGAGCCTGGTTCGCAGCTCAGAGATGGTCATCTTCCTGCAATGAGAACATGACTCATCCACGAAGGCCACCTCAGCGTGCTTGATGCCCAGACACGTGAGGCAGCGATCGTGACCATCCCCCGGTGCCAGGTATTGACCGCACCCAGAAACACACAGGTTAAACGGCATCCTTATAAGGACGATCCGTTGTCTTTATAAAGATTCACCTGTGTAGCTCTTTTAGAGAAATTTGCTCTTTAGGAAATGCTCTTTTAGTGCTGAGGCACACAGGGGAGATGGCCGCTTGCAACACGACAGGGGTAGTGCAGCCTGAAGTGCACAACCCACTCGACACTGGAATGACCACCGCTGAAGCGCCGTCTCACCAACTCAAGAAGCTTCCGAGAGCATGCTGAACTCGTAGATCTCGAACAGACACAGTTGAGCAGAACGACGTTGTCGCTCGGCTCCGAAGCGAAAAGCTGGTATGCATTGCACCTGCTGCCTTATTATACTCACGCTGTGATCAGCGGCAGCTGGATGCAATAATTGCATGCCAATGTGCATTGGCTCGTTTAGTTTACACTCGAAGTAGATTGGTCTATCGAAGCGATATCCCAATTCGTTGGTCACTGACGTGACTCGGAGTGACCGACTGAAAGGGAACGGAAGTTGCGATTGTCTTTTCTTCTCTACTGTGACGTATATCCGAGTGAAACGGCATCTGAAATGAGAGGGCGGGACTTGATTTCGTCCTTCGTGGGGAATTCATTGGATCGTTGGAAGTTGGGGCGTTGCTAACAAAATGGAGGCAGATCTGAATGCCATTTTGCAGTTAGTGGTGGGGGATTTCTCTCCACTGGATTCACAGCCGACACCCAAGCATGAATAAATGTTTTATTTATTAAGGATGACGACGACAATCAACAGCACAAGAAATGCCTAAACAGCGCACGCACGCACGCACACGCGCGCGAGAGAGAGAGAGAGTGCCTGAATGACTGAGCACGTTTTCCATCAGGTTAAGTCATGTTCATGAAAAAAAATTTGTTTGCTATATCCTAAGAGTAATGTTGTCATAATATCCTAATATCTTTTCAATGTTTAGGGGTAACGTACTCCCTCATGACTGGTATAAGTGCTATAAAGTGAAGCATCAGCTTCAGGTTTTCCCCCTGTTGTTTATCCCAGCATTTACCCCTCACGTCACTAGCTCCGCCCTTGCACCATTGCTCATGACCGGAAGAGAAGATGAGTCATCTTGAGGGGGAGGGGAGGTTAACGTTTTTGATTAAAGTTTACGAGGGCACATGAATTAAAAAAAATGAAGTACACAGATAAATTATTTATAATAAACACTACAGTATTCCATTAAAAAAAAAGAATTTTCAATTTTGATTACATGGTGACTTTAAACACCAAAATACAAATGAAAAATGAAACCATTCTGAACGTGCGGAAACTCAGCGATCTGAAGGCGGCTCGACGTCATTAGTGAATAGTTCTGTTAGAAAACATTCTGTTTTTGGAGTGTCTGATGCCCATATGTAGGCTACACAAAACACCTCTGATCCTCACAAACTTCTCCAAAACGCATGAGCATCTGTTATAAAACACTCACTGTATACAACTACGTGAATATACTGAGCTGTGTTCAGGTAGAAATATTATACTATTTGAAAATCTGGAATCTGAGGGTACAAAAAAATAATAAAAATATTGAGAAAATTGTCTTTAAAGTTGTCCTAATGAAGTCCTTAGCAATGCATATTAGGGTACAATTGGGCTAAAGGCGCCCCGGGGTAAAAGGCGCCTTTGATATTATTTTAATCTAAACCACTAGATGGCACAAAAACATGGCATAGCACTTTCCAAAACATCCGCTTTTCAAGATGCACGTGTATTTTTGTCTGATCCTGGACTCGTGCACAGCAGTGCAAAGTTGATTCTGTGCTTACTTGATCTAATATTATATGTTTTTTTATTAATGTTGTAGATTTGTGTAGCAAATTAGAATCGTTAAAATTAATGCATATATTTTGAGACTAAGGTCTTCTTTATGATTTTCAGTTTTTTTTAAGACAATTAAAGCAACATTTTTCAATAACTAAAGAATATGTAAAAGTATGGAATTTGGGGTAAAAAGCGCCCCTGCTGTTGGGGCTAAAGGTGCACAGTAATTAACATGATAATTAATAGATAGCTGACTTTTCCATGGTTAGATTCAGATGGTAAATATATATTATGTTGGGTGTCCATATTAGAGATAATCAACATGTTTAGAATGAAACTATCATATTTAAAAACATGATATTAATAATATCATATAATACAATAGCATTTGTTGTTACTACTGTAAATATATATTCAATTATTATTGAATATAACAATTCAATACTTTCAGAATTTGTACTTATTAAACGGTTTTGTTTCTGTATTTTAAAATATATATTTTTATATTAACATATTTAATGACAGAATATTTAATGAACAAAAATGAATTATTTTAATTATCAAAACAAACAGAAAATAGTAAAAACGTTGCTAAAGTGATTGTTTTGAACAATTATTAACTTGGACATTATTAAAAAAACATTATTTTAGCTGAAGTATTTGTATCAATACCGTGTGCCTTTTACCCCATGCTGGTGAGCCCTCTTGCCACCTCATACATTTATAAGATTTTTAAACAAAGTAAACATCTTGAATGATTTATTTTCACACAAAATATTTTTCTTTATTAATGTTCAATACAACATATATATATTTTCTGCAATTATACATTTTAGGTGGGCCTTTAGCCCCATTGTACCCTACTAATCAAAAAGTTTTAATATATTTTCAGTGAGAAATTTACAAAACTACTGTATTTTACTGTATCTTTACTTAATATCCTGAAGATTTTTGGCATAAAAGAAAAATCTATATTTTTGACCCATACAATGTATTTTTGCTATTGCTACAAATATACCCCAGCGTCTTATGACTGGTTTTGTGGTCCAGGGTCCATCATTAGGTCTGTTGCGCAGAACCATAATAATGGACACAGGCACACCTAATGTACGACCCATTAAAACTTTAGGCTACTAGTGTGACACTGGCTTCTTTTATCCAGCCAAGAGCTGTAGTTTGCGTATTATATGCTCATACCGCGGTTTTGAGCCGCTGTTCAGTCTGTATTTCACACAGCACGACGAGAAATGGCTTGAGCTGCTCCGAAACACAGAACATCGCAGATTACGTTGAGAGGTGGTGCTGTTATTATTTGCATATATATTTTAAATAATTTAAAATATTAGTCATAAAATTAGTGAATTTATTGTATTTTAGTTTTAAGTTAAGCAATAAGCGTTTTCTCCCCCATAGCGCGCTTAATGTGGCTTAATATAAAAGAACAGTAATAAAACATTTTTTAAAATATTTTATTAAAAATATACACTACACACAGAAAAGCAACCTTTTAAGTGTGTTTTTTTATATAACATTTTGTCTACGGGGGAGAAAACACGTGAAACTGTGCGTTCCGTTCTGGGCTCACTTTTCTCTGCGTAATATAAACTGCAAACATATTTGGTATTTTTAAATCAGCATCTTCGTTCATTAGCCTGTCTTAAGCATTTTCTATGGGGGAGAAAAAGCTTAACCTGCAGGGCGTTGCATTCATATTCTGGGCTATTTTTTTCACCACCATGTCCCTTTAGGGGCTCCGTATATAACCTACCAAACAAAATGTCCAAACTTTACAAAATGCCCCAGCTAACAACAAACATACGTAACTGTGGTGACGTGTGGCAACCGGAAAAGTGAAATTCCCAGTTTCGTTGCCACAACATAACTTTGTGACATTGCCAGGTAGTAACTGCGACGTCGTGGCAACATCATGGATCAATAGTTGTGTGCTGGAAATCTGTTGGTAATTTTTATAATTATGTATTTTTTCTTTAATTATTTCTTAGGGAACGCAAATGTCTTTGCGAGAGAACTGCATCTTTAGACTTGGATGATTGAATGTGGCATTGTGAATGTGACGTGTAAAGAACACTTCTACAGCTGTCTACACTATGAGTGTCATCCACACCGACTGCTGAACCTATAATTACTGTACTACACATAAAGTGCCAAATGCCTGGTATTTAATTTTCTTAAAACTGTGCAAACCATGGTAAAATATGATTAATCAAGTTTAAAATAAATTAACTGATTGAAAACACTCATAAAAACATTCATATTAATTAAGGAAAACCTGGCGCACATAAATTGAACGTAGATATGGTGAATATTAGATAGATATTAGTAAAACAATATTTAATTATTGGCATGCATGGGTTGAGGTTAGGCAATTTTGTTAATGACAGATGTTTGAATTATGTGGAAATCTTTCTATGGAATTCAAGTTCAGGTCTACTTACAATAACTTGCTTATGGTTAATCTGATCACTGACTAGCACAATCACTTCAAAGCCTAGTGACAAATATAATTCAACTTTTTATAACCTTTCCTTTATCTCCTGAACCTGTCTACAAATGCATAGCTGCAGGCTGTTCTAGAAAGGACCTTAACATTTATATGAACAGATCTGGGAGCATGTGGAACATGAAGAACATGAGGAGCTCATTACATTTTCATCTCTGAAGGAACACATGCCAGCTTCAATAAGTCCAACCTGTTTCACAACGCCTGCCCATGTATGACATTCATTGCTTTCACTTGCTTTTCCTGCCCAACTCTCACAGCATCCAAATCTTGCTGACAGCAGCTATGCATTCTACATCATTGTTTCAGCAGTGACACAGATGAAGTGCATGCAATGGGCGTATACCACTGTCAAGTGTGCCATTTTGCCCTCTATTTCACCATGATTTTATGAGTCCATTTATACACAAATATGTGGAAATATCCTGATCGAATGTTAAAATGTTCATGTGTGCAAAAAGTTTGCGTGCATATTTTTGCTACACAACCTTAACAACCTTCTCCTCAGTACTGTGTTTGCATACGTGTGCTGTTGTTTTTACTGCCTCCTTTTTTGTGCTAGTCACCATCACGCCTTCTCCTGCTGTCTCATCACCCTTGATGCTGAGCTTTATAAGACATTAATAAAGAAATACATCCCAAAAAAGTGCATGCCGTACACGAAATACACTCAATTCAGCCAGTAAAGGGCATCACTTTCCATTTTGAGTGACATGTTTATCACTGGGAATATACAAATCCTGATGAAGTGGCAAGCACGAATAGAGGATAGCTGATTTACACCAAACACAGTCTGCATGTAAAGTGACCTTCAGCAGGCATGTGATATGAGGTGACAGCAGGTTCCTTCCATGTCTGTTTGACTCTCCCTCTTGGGTGCAGTGCCCCTGGGAGTGCCACAGGGGTTGATGTTGGGGCCTTTCATGATCGCTCTTGGTGATGCCTCCTTCATTAAGCAATACTTAAATAACCCATTATAATTTCTTCTTTTTTTCAAAGCAAATTTCTAAATTAAATTTGCTAGAGAGGCAGGCACAACTAAAAAGTAACTTTCTTTCCTTTCCTTCTTTTAAAGGACATTAATAGAATATGCTTTTAATTTGTTGAATTTGTCCTAAATGATTACTAAGTGGAGTTATTTATTTATTTGGTTATTAATTTGCAATGTTTCTTCTTTGAAATTTCTTTATTTTTTTACTGTATGTAAATCCTATTCTATTAAGAAGAATCTGTGCTGTAAATCATGGACCAGTACATGCACTTTGATCCAAACATCTGTGACCCCATTGAAAAGTATGCGTCCCAATGTGCATACTATCCATCCTAAATTCTATGTGATAGTAGTAATTTTCAATACTATTTAGGGCAGATATGGATAGTATGCACATTGGGACACAGGGATTGTTTTAGTATTTTACAAAGCACCACTCCCAGTTACCAGAGGGCAGCATCAACAGGATATTGAACTGTTTTACTTTCTGTCTATTGCAAAAGTAGTTTTATAGTTGCAAAGTATTGTTAGTTCACTTGCTGCCCTACTACATACTTACAGACTTATTTTCAAAGTTATTGGCTGGTTATTTGTTTAGATTATTCTTTTCTATTCTGTTCATAGTTTTGATATTTTGTTTGGACTTCTTTGCTTTTCATATTTTAATACGTTTCTGAAAATGGATCCTGACATTCTCAACATACTTAGGTGTTACACTACAGTTAAACAAATAGAGTACAAATCATCATATTCTCGCTACACTAAAAACAGGGATGACAAGTAAAACTTCAATAATTATTTGAGCAAAAGAATGAATTAGAAAAAAAATATTCAGTATCATGTAAATATTATAATAAAAGGACAATAACATTTTTATAGTATTATCAGTATGGAGTATCAACTCAATTTGATGCCCATGTGCAATGTGACTGACAGGCAGCTGCTTTCGAAAATATATGCTTCTGTGCTCCATATAGAGCACTCATGAGTCACACCTGTACAGGAGACTGGTCAAACAACACTTTTTGTACAACAAGTACCTTTTTTTATGTGTACAGCTTCTTAGGCCATTCTTTGGATGTGGCCAATATCACAGGTTTATGTTTTTTCTGTAGCAACAGAATTTATTACCCAATAAATTATAAAGATATAAACCCAAAGATTTAATAGCTCTTGTGAGAAAGTGTGTTTTGTGTGTGTGCATGAGACACTGAATGGGAGAGAGAGAGATAATTTCTGAAAGAGAAAGAAACAAAGTTGAAGCAGCAGACAGAGATAGATGATCTGTTGGCAGCCACAATTTTCTGGAAGAATATGGCGGAAAATGGAAGAGAGGGGATGTATAATGAGGTCAAGGAAAGAAAGAGGAAGAGGAAGAGAAAGACCTTCAGGCCAGTGCAGACTGATAAGAATGGACAGCTAGCTAGATAAACTTCACACCACACAACCACATTCTCTATTATAGCCACTGGGACCTCTGACCTCAATGCCCTTTCTGACTTAGCATTGTGCTCCAAGACCACTTCAACGTTGAACCACTGGAGTATAAAAAGAAGCATTATGAGAGTATAGGAGATCACAATGTAGTTACATCATAAAAAAAAATGTGAGAGAACGAGCAACAGACAATGTCATTCCAACTATACTCTTGCTATGCATCTTGTTTTCCACCATATTCGATTCTCGGCACCACAGACTCACAAAGACCCACCGGTTACATGCAAATCTATGCTCTCTTTTTCTTTCCTCTAAACACTTGTAACGAATCAGCTCATGACAGGAAATATGAATAACTAACCATAACTAGTTATAATTAACTATTCATATTTTAGATCTGCTGTAGATATTTAGCTGACCTCTCAGGGTCAACTGTCTTGTCAATTCTAAGAACGTTAATTTCCTGGTTAAGGGAAATAACTTTCTTACTGTACAATTCTACAAAGCTTGTAGCGTAAATCTGCATGATTAGTGACTCCGGTTATGAGCAAACAATGAACACGTCAAGTGTGATACAAGTAAGGTTTTATTAACTACTGTAGGATATCAGACCGAATCAGATAATCTAAGATTTGGTCAAACATGGCTGAAACCTGAGGAGCCCAAATTCCACAGAGGCCCAAGACAACAGGATGTCATAAATCAGACCCTAGCCCTTCTGAAGCAAGCCTAAACCCCTGTCACAGAACAGTTTTCAACATTAACACAAAAGAACACATTGACAAGTCCAAGGAGATTGTCAATTTTGGGGCAAGTTATCAAGAATAATGGTCAAAAGAGATGAACGCATGACTATACCACGATAGTAACTACGTCACAAGTTCATCGTAAATGATTCCCCACTTCACGACAAAGAACAGGACTGTCGGAAATTCCTTACAGAACTCTTAATCTCTGGTCTTCATACATTCACAGAATGGCACGGAAACTGCCTTTCCATGCACCTAAATGACACTAAAAGGACTCGAGAAACTAATCATTGCTATATATAACTCCATATCATGTATGTAACCTACATGTGACTTATCAGGTCTTAATCATTTATTGTGAATGTATTTTGAATAACTATTGAATAGTTTAAGAATTGCTATTCATGTTTAGTATGTGTGTGTTTGAATCTCCTTGCTTGAAACGTTTCTTCCAATCAAATATTTGTCAAATATATCATATTCTTGTTATAGAAATCATGTCCAAAATCATAATCTACCAGAGCGGGAAAAACGCAGATCATGTGAATGATGAGATAACAGTTGTTTTATGAATGGGGAGGAGGAATATACAACACCCCGAGCAACGACGACATCTAATTGGTCAAAGTACCATTTGGGGTGTGTTAAACTGCCTGGTTTAAATACTAGAAACACCATCAAATCATTCTCTTGGCTTTTGGTGCTCTTGGTTCTCTTGGTTCTCTTCTTCAACCCCCTTCTTACTCTCCTCTTTTTAGGGATAGCTTTGAGCTATGCTTTTAATCATGCTTCTTTAGTTTTGAGCGTGCTCTGGCTTAAACGCCAGCTCCTCCAAAACCATGAGGAGAAAAGCCACCTGGTCTCGTCAAACTTTACTTCTATTTCTATTTCTTTAGTTTATTTTATTTTCCGTTGAGAGTTTCGTGTTTTGAGTTAAGTTTGCCGAACGCCGCATCTCCGAAAAGTGCTGTCTAAAACTTCAACTGCAGACCACAGCTCCGCGTCGCCAGCCAACGCCCAATCACTGGCTTCCCAAGACTGAACCTCCAGCCAATCAGCAACCTCGGGAAACCCCTTTCAGCAACCAGACAAGAAAGGGAACCCCGCAACACAGAAACGCAAGTACTCCAGATTCTAACTGAACTGGTGCAGTTAATCTAAATTTTAACCTCATTGAGGAACTCAACGCGAGGGTTAATTAAGTGATTGATGGTTGTTCAGATCTATGCAATTGCACATATTGCTGTAAACTTGGGATTTCACATTTTCATTCTCTTAAACTAGTTATTTCCTCACTTTCTCTCATTCTGCAACTTGTGTGTGAATGCGTGTGTTAGATTAGTTTATATGTCTTAGATTTATCCAATAAAGCCTTATTTATATTGAAAAGAGAAGTATCTTGTGTTTTGTGCTCACAAGTTAATGTCTTAAACTGCCGATCTTGTTACATGTGCTAATTAATAGTGTTTTCACTATATTTTGGATATAGATATCCAGTGCAGAAAAACTGTGGTCCCATATGGCTCGTTCAATGACTCGCTGGCCGTCTCAGTGATCAGCCGTAACACAGTGATTCTGTCCTAATTCCCTTGCATATTAATGGTGGAGTTCCCTTTAAAATCTTAAATGATTCCCTTTGAGCTAAATTGACCTGTTTCCCTTACATATAATGGTGGAGAATGCGGGCAGATTAACCTAAATTGTGAGCATAAACCAAGTTATTTCATATTTTCATTGCTGCGGATGAAATATGAGAAGCTTCTGTTGAAGGAATGGTGGGTGTGACGTAAGCAGCTCGCGACCGCTTGAATGAATGCAGAGAAGGCTGTAACTCGAGTCCGACTCTTCATTGTTAAACTGCAGTAAGTGTAACTTCAAGCTAACATCTGAGATCGTACAATAAGGTAGAAATTGAGCGTGTTCCTCATTTTTGTAATGCCTTGTTTTATAGCTGAATGGATTTCATTGCGTGTTCCAGTGTTTTCAATCGCTATTCTCCCTGAATCTCAGTCACCGTTAGCTGAACGGAGCTAAACTGCAGTAGTTAAAAGGGAAATAAATCATTGATAAAGAATAGTTTTGAGCGTGTTCCTCAATCTTCTTATCAACGCCTTATTATTCATAGTTTGATTTCAATGCGTGTCCCATTGTATGCCATGCTATTCGATTCCCTGAGTTAAACATTACGAGATAATGCTGCCTGCCTGTGTCTGTTCACAAAGTAAGTTTAATTTCGTTAACACTCGGTAAGTGAGGGGGGGGGGGGGGGGGGGGGGGGGGGGGGGGGGGGGGGGGGGGGGGGGGGGGGGGGGGGGGGGGGGGTATATTAATTAGCATCAACAGCGAAGAAAACTGTTATGTTAAGGTCCAGAAGAATACCCCCACTCATCATCTGGTTACAAGTCCTGTTAGACAGACACTGCCCTCGTTGTGATTTGTCTGCCTTGTCCGTCCATTCTTGCCATGCCTTGTTCCGTCGTTTCGCCCTAACTGTCAGCACAACTGTTGTCAGCCGGATCACAATATGTTTGAAATCTCACCCAACTCCGAACGAACGAGTGTGTATCACCACTGCATCCACCACCTTGAGTTACACACGCACACCAAATCAAACCAAAGCGGGTTGTTCGTGGGAGTGTCGTTTGAAATGCGCACGACAGTTATTTTTGGTCACCCCCGTGTTTGTATATTGCTCACTTGCTAGGTACTTGTAATGCAACTATTCACATGCTAGCCACTAGAGCGTGTTTTGGTTGCCATAGTTACGATCGTGACACAGAAGTCTTAACCTACTTCCTAAGCAAATCTGAACTGCGCATGCGCAGCACACCGACACCATTGTAAACAAACTCCATGGTGTTGCTAAGCTAACGAAACAGTTGTGTTTACATTGAAGCATATGCTAAAGCCATTAGCCTCAAAGGTTATCAGTTAGCATTAACATCCAGTGGTTGAACGCAGTGTCTGTTTGGGCAACTGTGATTTAACCCTTTAAACATCTCAACTAATACACCTGTTGGTCTCTTTCTATCTCTTATTCCTCCCTTTTCTCACTTCTTACCACTTTATCTTACTTTACTAGAAAGGGAAATACTAACTCACAATTATTAATTGTGCCAAATTCAAATTTAATTAAAACATTAAATTTATTTGGAATCATTCAAATTTCCCCCTCAGATCATTTCATATGATCATTATTTCTAGTATTCCCTCTTATGCCTAATCATCTTAGGTACGAATAAGCCTTGAACTTTAAAGTTTAATAAACTTATTCTACCTAATTGATTTCATTACCTATCAATAAATTCTATTCAGACTTATACTTAATCATTATTTTATTGCGTTTTACCCCTCTTCTTCCTGTGGTTATACACTTAGCCATTATTGTTTTATTTTGATTTCCTTCGTTATTTAATTTCCTTTTTACTTACTTTGCCCATTTATTACTTTTAATTTTACTTTACTTACCATTCTTGTTCCTCTGGAGATCCTAGCTTGGGAACGACACACCCAAGCCCTAATATGAGACAGTGTTATCCCTCACTACGAGTTCAAATAAATTAGAAAGAAAACGTTCTTGCTCAAATTTTATTTGTTTGACGTAGTTGGCAGCAACTAAGAACAAAACATTCTACTCGTAGTTGAGCATAACAGCATCAGAGCCTGTTAGTGGACACGATCCACTCAGTTTACTGAAGTCTCCTTCCCTTTTCTCCTGTTCTCTCCTGCTTTCTTTCCTCTTCACAGGTGTAGGGACATGTAAGAACCATCAATCAATTCTATGTGAATGAAATACATAATCTTGTTGAAAAAGACGAATCATCCTTATGAATTTGATTGTAATCAGACCCTCCTTCGTTCTTCCTAACCTCCCTACATTTGGAAACGCAATCCAAATTTTAGCATCTCATCCACGCTGAGACGATGATAGAGATCAAGGGTTGAACAAACTGTCGCCTGCTGCAGACCTTCCCTGGTGATGCGGCCCACTGTAAGGGTCGGGTCAATCCTGTCAGACTAAGAAAAAGATATAAAAAATTATTATGATTCTTTTGCTAAAACAGAGATTTAATAATATGTTTACCTCTGCGTAACCACATTCAATTGGAAAAAAAATTTCTCTAAACCGAAAAGGAATTGTTTTTTTTTTTTTTATTGAATTGTTCTCACCTTTTTCTCTCTTTTTCCTATTCCTCATAGAAGTGACAAAAGTCTTACGCATCCCTAGTTACTTAGACACCCCGAGGACAACACAATCATAACCACTTACTAGTGTCACCAGTCACTGATACACCCAAACCTTAGCTCCTGCCAACCCACACATAGGCTTTACTATACAAAGATCTGTGTCGTCTTTTTCCACCACCGGTGCCAAAATATTTACCGAGAGAGCGACCCCATTGCTTATGGGGAAGATGTGAATACTTGGCTGAGAGGCATGACAGACAGCCTCACCCCTAAGACATTTGAACTGTTATTATTTTTTATAATAATCCTAATCCTGAGAAGATTCCTGACATAAGATTCAAGCCAGAACAACAACCACGAGTTAGTCAAGATCACCAGCTCCCTAAGCTTTGTCTTCACAACCCAGCTGAAACTGAGCGACAAGAACATCACCCACCTTCAAGAGGAGCTGACACGTGCTCAACGCCGCATAGACAAGATGGAAGTGAAAGTTCAAGATCAACTCAAAACAACCAACGAGAGGGAGCAGGAAACAACGGAACAAATTATGAAACTCCAAGCAGCCCTGGCAGCAGCACAGCTCGACCAACAACATTAAAAGGCTGTCCAGAAAGACCTGGTAAACAGACACCAGTATGCCGAACAGCTACTAGAGAAAGACAAGAATCACATCAGAGACAAGAATGATGAAATTAGTACCCTGAAAGACCACCTTGAAAGGAATAGAACTGAAATGGACAATCTGACCAAACAACTAGACGATACCAACGATGAGCACTACATAGTCAGAAAAGAACTCAAAGATGCTTAAGAGCTGAAACAAGAGCCAAGAAAAGAGAAGCATCTATCAGCCTCACCACTGCTGAGCAGAGCAGAGTCCCATATCCAAGAACCGGCAAATGACGAAAGGTGCGAAGGGCCACAACCCAAAACCTCAACTGCCTTCGCCACACAAGCCTTTCCTGCAAACGAAAGAATACCTCCCATCCAAGCAGACATGGGAGCTGCACATGGGATGACCATCAAATACCTCAACAAGCTGTCTAAAAACATCAGCAAGTTCAACCCAAACTCCACAGAGGGCCACGACATCCAGGCCTACCTGCAAGATATCGAGTTGTATCTGGAAATGAGACCTCGTGTG
>JADLZN010010876.1:0-30593 GCA_018155175.1 Sinocyclocheilus anophthalmus
TCATTGTATGGACAAAAAGCGATTCTTCAAATAACCTTTTGTGTGCCACAGAAGAAAGCAAGTCATACAGGTTTGGATGAGATGAAGGTGAGTAAATGAGAACAGAATTTGGAAAACTATCCCTATAAGCTCAGTACGTTGCATGATTAAAGGTCTTTAAATGTGGATATCTACATAAAATAAACTTGCATCAGAAAATATCCATCTCAACATTATCATCCAGCCTTGAACCGCTAGCCTTGACATCACAGTTCTCTCCAGAACCCAAATGCAGAGCAACACCAAATGAAGAATGCGCCCTTACAGATGCATATTTAATAAAGACCTAATTTATTATTGATTTTTATGCCATTTCAGACAGCTCAAGTCCTGCATCCATCAAAGAATGTTACAACTCATATCTCCAGGGGTCCGGCTCAGGATTAGAGATGTGCGAGCTTCGGATAGAGTACATCCTCTCACACATAGACAATATGAGATCACCACAGTCCAATATCAATGGGACGACCTGCTTTTAAGGTAGGTGTGACACTCGCTGTGAGACTTGATATAGACATGTCAATTCTTCTGAAATTCCCTGGTAATATAACCCCTGATAATAAAGCTCATCATTCTGACTTATTAATATCCCCTTGTATCATCCATTGGACATGCTATTTCAGCTCTTGAGTGAAAACAATATTTTTATACCTCTTTTGACAAATGTTATCACATTTAGTGGTTATATATGTTTTGAAATTATTAATTACAAACAACAGAAAAAGTCAGATTTTTTTTATAATGAATATATTTTTAGCATGGAATTTAAGTGCAATTTGTGAGTGCATTAATTTATAAAATGTCATTTGAAATTATAAAGAGCAATTGCAAGACAAACAAAAATTTTAAACATGCACAAATCTAGAAGAAAAATGTAAGAAATGTTTCACTTGTTGAATTTTTAGAAATCATTTTATTGAGATTACACTTCTCAAAAAAAAAACAATTTCTAGCTAATTAAATATTTTTATAAATAATACAAATATTTGATTAGATAAATACATTTTTTATATATATTAAAATGTTATAAATAACAGAAAAAAATGTATTAATTCTAAACATTTCCATGACTTCTCAGGGCCTGGAAACCACAGTTCCCTGATATTTCCATATTTTCCATGACCCTGTAAAAATCATAAGATAGTGAATGAAAGATCTACACATACTTTCTACAAATACACTGTGACTGTATAAACAAACCACCAACAGAGTCTGCAAATACTAAAGACACACAACACAGATGGCATCTGTCCTTTCCTTCACCCAAAAGAGATTTGATGCCCGGCATTAGAGGATGTACTTCCTTCCTTGTCCAACAACCAATATTGTTATAAGGCTCTCCCTCTCCACTGGCTCTTCTGGAAATTAGATCGATACTCCGTGGAGAGACAGTGACCTTTTTCCTGGCTGGCTGATGGATTTGAAGGTTAAAAAAGCCATACAATATTTTAGCCAGTCACCATCCCTCTAGAGAGCGGAGCGGGGAAGGGAGAGAAGGGAAGGTTGGGCTATTGGGTGAGAGTTTTTTCTTCTTCAATTTTAGACGTTATAGCAATTTTCCTGATGTCACTTTTAATTTAGGAGACGAGCAGAGAACACAGCAGTGTTTCGCTTGACTGTTTATGTGTGTGTGCGGGCGTAGTGCTCCAATGAGAACTTTTATTAGATTCACGATGCAGGATAATTAAATAGGCTGGCTTTGGTGGTGTTGTGAAGGGAAAGGATGGTTTGAAACAGCATAGCCACTTAAGGCAATCCCACTGATCAATATAATAGAAGTAAAGCTGTGGGTTATTACAGAAAAGCCAGTGATGCATGGAGAAATTCATTCTTTTGTCTTTGATGTTGAAAAATAGAGATTGCAGAGAAATTGTTCCACTTTTCAGAGTCATAAGTGAAACAGGAGGAACCGTTAATGGTGTTCCAGTCAAAATGTTCATAAAAACTATGTGAATGTGCTTCAGGAGTCATTTCATAGTTCAGCCTTAATCCTCCAAGTAAAGAATATGAATTTCTTTACTCCTCAATGATTTGAGAATTATTGTAATTTCCATATGCAGTACTATAGATTTTCAGGTGAATAAATTACATTAGGATTGATGTGTTTGGGAACGCAGCAAGTGCAATGTTTGCTCACATATACAGTGTCTCTTCAGTGACTAGTAGTCACGAAAATGCAAATACCCAACTGCAGTGATTTACTGTGTCTACCTATAGACAACATCAGGGACTCTATCTTCCTGTGCATTAATGGTCCATTTCCTGTGTGGATGGGAACAAACAGGATGTGGGAAACAAACCCCAGGGTGTGGGAAACAAGCGGAGGAAAAAAAAAAAAAAACAGAGAGAAACCTGTACCGACCAGCATGAAGCCGGTGCAGGCTGGCTCTTTATCATCTGAGTTTAGAGTTAAACACTGTCTGAAACAATGAGGCGTCCATAACAATGAGCTATCTAGATGATCAGATTGATTGTGCTGCTGGGCGGGTGGATTAAATTAGGTGTCAGTCGCGCTCCTGCCCTGACCATTTGGTTGCAGGCTCAGCGGTTGACGTTCCTGACCCGAAATCAGCAGCTGTTGCTTAATATGACTTCAGTTCTTGCCCTCTATCTCTCAATCTGTGTGTACTGCAATAAGATACAAGCCACGACAGCCGCACGTGTGGTGACAATTGGAAAAGAAAAAGCCAAATGGTCCAGGGCAAGATCATAGACCTACTTCACCAATCGAAAAAAAAATCGCAATTTTGAATAGTGAAGAATAAAAAAATTTACGGTGACAAAATAAAATTACCTTAGTCTTCTTGCTTTCTAAATACGATATTAGTAAATTTATAATATATATTGAATTATATAATTGAATTACAGTTGTAATATCGTTATATCTATAATATATATATATAAGATTTATAACATGACAATAAAAAAACCATAATATAATTAATATATACTTGATATATGTTAATAGGTTATGTTATTTATTTTTTTAATTACTTTTTTATTTAATTATATTTATATATATATATATATATATATATATATATATATATAGATAATTTAAAACATATACTTTATTTAATAATATTTTAAAAAAATACCCAATAAAAGAAACATATACATGATAAAAATTATATATTAAATCTCCATATATATGTATATTTATTTTAGTGTAATTGTATAGTAATATATAGAAATATTTTAGAAAATATATTCAGTTATATTTTATTATAGAACACAATATTTCATTATAGAATATATATATATAATATTTAATTATACATTAAACAAAAAGGTTTAAACAAACAATATGTTTGTGCAAAGCTTCCTATCTATCAGACAATCTTGATCAAAGGTTTAATCAATAGAATATGCCTAAGTATGTTTCAAGGAAGTTAGTAATGACTCAGCTGTACAACCTCATGAACATTTTTAATGTATCTCCACATTCTAATCTCTCTGCATCCCTGTATAAAATATAGCTCGTCATATTGCACAATGCAGGAGAATGCAGAGAGGGCTTGCAGTGATGCTCTCCCAGCAGAGACAATAATGTGCACTAAAGTGAGATGTGTTGCTCCGCTGATAAGCCTTATAATTACATGCATAAATAATTAGGTCGGCAACTCTGCAGGGGTAAGCATCTTGGACTTATGTTCTAGGAATTCAGGTTATGGCCCTGTCTTCACAGAGACTGCTCAATAAGCACAAAGAGGACACTTCCTTAATGGACAGGCTTAAACCCTTAACTAAAATTAAGATTAAGAACAGAAAAGAAAAATGGTGGATGGGCATTCATGTTGTAAATTTATTTTCAAGAATACTGCCACTCTTCTCTTGGCCTAAGGGTGATTTTTTAATAAGGTAAATGATAAATAAAGGGAGAGAATAATTGAAGGGTGAGATGACAACAAACAAATGCAGGAGCCAAGCAGAGATCAATGCCCATATAAGGAAAGTCACTTGTACAGAAGTTAGTGACCGGTGGTGATGATTTCCTAAACAGATAGTCGGTACACAATCAATGACATGTCTAATTGAAACACACTCAGAACCTTTGAGAGTTTGTTTGCTCATAACGCAAAGGCCAAACCAAGTGGGACCTGTTTGATGGAGTTAACACTGTCTATTAGAAAGAATGAAGGAAAGGAATCTAATCAAATGTCCCTGCTTCACTTCATTTCATTTGTTGGTTTTTGTTCTGTGACTATATTCATGGGTCCGTGGGCTTGTGCTTTTTATTATAACTTATTAAGTATCAGATCAAAAAAGAAGTGTAAAAAAATCTGATTTTAATTGAAGAATAAATAAAAAGGAAGTTAATTATCCCATGCAAGGACCAAGAGGAAACAGGAAACAGGAGTTAAAGGAAGTGAGGCATCACCTGTTTGACACGGTCAGGGTTGACGGTGGTCTGTGGCTGAAGTATGCTAACTGGCTCTGTTTTCTGAGCGCTCTGCGGCATCTCCCGCACCTTCTCCGCGATGAAGTCATGGACACTGTTCAGCGCCTCTACAGTGCCCTGGACCAAGCAGACGCGCTCGGTTGTTCCTAAAGGAGGCACACAAAGAGAATTACAGTTTAAGCTCAGTGTGATTTACAGATGTTGTCTAAAGTGTGCTGTGAAGTGATTAATAAAATGGCATTTTTCTCAATGCAGTGATGAGGTGAGGGCCAAAGGAGCATGTTTTCTGTGTAATAAACTAAAAACAAGTTTCCAAAACCCGCTGCATTGTGCCAACATGCTCAGTAGTTTCCAATGTCAACTTAAATTCTTACCTTTAAAAAAAATATAATTTTAAATCCCAGCCATGAGAAATAAGCCTTGGTAGAGCAAAAAAAAAAAATCAAGTTTTGAAAAAGGTCGTGTTTTGGTTATAAATAAATAAATAAATAAATTATATATATATATTATAAATTATACAAGCTCCCTATAGTTATCTATCTATGCATGTATTTCCCATGAACCTCTCATAAACATTTCTGCAGTAACACAATGTTGTTGTACTACTGCTGGTGTAAGACAGGTTGTATGGCATATTCTTGCGATTGATGGTGTTTGGAGCTAAAACGTTGATGGAATGCTTTTTTCCTTACATAGAAACAGCATAAAATATCATCAGCTAACAACACCAGGAATCACTGATAACAGGAGACTTACTTTCTGTTTTTACTCAACTAAATCATATAATACTGTAGCGCATTGTTTGTATGACAGGCACATACAGTGATAAGTATCAGTCATGTTATCAGAGAGTGAATCCGTCAGTCACTGGGCTATCAATCATATTACACTAAAGACTACAGACATTGTGTTAGGAGACAAATAACCAGCATTAGAGCATCTGCACATGTAGATACCATGGATCTATGTACATGCAGACTGAAGTTATGGGAGCAGCTGCAATAACAGTTGCCCGGCAATGCTACTATTTTTGGCAGCCTATTCACAGAAAGCCTTCCATTAGATGCTCCAAAGTCTCCACTTTCAATTAATTCTGATACAATATCAGCATTTCAACTCCAATTCCACAGTCTCTTCTACAGAACATGAGGTTAAATGCGTGCACACACACACATACATTCACCATTGTTTTACTGTGTTTCGGTGCTGACTCTAAAGGAATTAACCGACTGCGGTTCTCTGATTGGTTACTAATCCTTCTACACTATAACATTTTGCATGAAAGCGTGCTTCTGGGACATTTATCCTACAAAACCTACCCTAAATCACACTGCACCATAAGAGAGGCAGACAAGCGTGGCCATTCAGATTCAGAAAAAAAAAATCCACAAAAGCTTTGTTCCAGCCTTCTTTACACATGGTCACTTTCCAAAACTCTAGTCCCACATCAGGTGAATGGGTTGCTGAACTGGGAATTGTGGCTTTCAAGAGAAGGTGAGAAGTCTACTGATATTGTCTTCATGAAGAAACAGTAATTCAGCATCTGGGTCTGATTAACATCTGTTTACAAGTGGTTGTTTCAGGTAATTTACAAACAGACAAACGTCCACAAACTACACTAGTTCTACTTCAGCAGGTGATGGAAAAATTGATGTAGACTGAAGTGACCTTGTTGCAAACACAGCACCTCCATCATTTGAGTCTGATTTAACATATGTTTCCCTCTGTTATCATTTCAGTTTCTTTACAGCCAGTCACTTCCACAACATTTACTAGTTCTACTTCTACAGGTGAGGATAATTATAGATGGAATATGTTTTTTTTCATCTTGATGATTTTCTTCATAAAGAACACAGTAGTTCATCATCTGAGTGTGATTTAGAATCTGTTTCCATCTGGTATTGTTCCAGCTTCTTTACACATGGTCACTTCCACAAAACCTAGTCCCACTACTACAGGTGAATGTGTTGCTGAACTGGAATGTGGCTTTCAAGAGACACTCCTTCTAATAATTGTCTTCATGATTAACACAGTAATTCAGCATCTAAATCTGATCTAACGTCTGTTTCCGCATGTTGTTGTTTCAGTTATTTTACAACCAGTCCCTTACACAACATCTACTAGTTCTACTTCTACAGGTGAGACTGAATGTGACCTTTTAAAAGAAAGCCCTCAATGATTTTGTTTTGTTGCAGAACACAGTACTTCATAATCTGAGCCTGATTTAATATATTTTTCCATCTGTTATTATTTAATTTTTTTAGTTTCTTCCCAGCCAGTCACTTCCACAGCATCTACTAGTTCAACTTCTACAGGTAAGGATAATTCTAGACTGAATGTGGCTTCTTAAAAAAAATCCTCTTGATGATTTTCTTCATGAAGAAGACAGTAGTCATCATGTGAGTCTGATTTAACATCTGTTTCCATCTGTTATCTTTTCAGTTTCTTTACAGCCGGTCACTTCCACAACATCTAGTACCACTACGAAAGGTGATGTGAATGTGGTTGCTGAAAATAAAAATGGAATTGTGGCTTCAAGAGAAGCTACTCTCTGATAAATTGTTCTTCATGAAGAATACGTATTCAGCATCTGTGTCTGATTAACATCGGGTTCCACGTGTTGTTCAGTTAATTTACAACCGGCACACGTCCACAAACCATAACTAGTTCTACTCCGCACGGAGTTGAAATGATTTTAGATCTGAATGTGACCATGTTGGCAAAACACAGCACTCAATCATCTGATTATGATTTAACATCTATTTCCTTCTGGTTTTTTCAGCGTCTTTACAGCCAAGTCACTGCCACAACATTTACTAGTTCTATTTAAAGTGAGGTTAATTATAGATGGAATTGTTTTTTTTCAGCTGATGATTTTCTTCATAATAACACAGTAGTTCATATCTGAGTTTGATTTTAGAATCTGTTTCCAATGGTATTGTTCCAGTTTCTTTACAATGGTCACTTTCCACAAAAAATAGTCCCACTCATAAGGTGAATGGTTGCTGAACTGGAAATGTTCTTTCAAGAGACACTCTTCTAATAATTGTCTTCATGATAACACAGTAAAATCAGCATCGAAATCTGATTTAACGCTGGTTTCCGCATTTGTGTTTCCTTTTATTCTTTACAGCCAGTCACTTCCACAACATTTACTAGTTCTACTTCTACAGGTGAGACTGAATGTGACCTTTTAAAAGAAAGCCCTCAATGATTTTGTTTTGTTGCTGAACACAGTACTTCATCATCTGAGCCTGATTTAATATATTTTTCCATCTGTTATTATTTAATTTTTTTTAGTTTCTTCCCAGCCAGTCACTTCAACAGCATCTACTTGTTCAACTTCTACAGGTGAGGATAATTTTAGACTGAATGTGGCTTCTTAAAAAAAAATCCTCTTGATGATTTTCTTCATGAAGAAGACAGTAGTCATCATGTGAGTCTGATTTAACATCTGTTTCCATCTGGTATTGTTCCAGCTTCTTTACACATGGTCACTTCCACAACATCTAGTACCATACTACAGGTGAAGGTGTTGTGAACTGGGGGGGGGGGGGGGGGGAAAAAATGTGGCCTTCAGAGAAGCTCCTCCTAATAATTGTCTTCATGAAGAATACAGTAATTCAGCATCTGTGTCTGATTTAACATCTGTTTCACATTGTTGTTTCAGTTAATTTACAACCGCACACGTCCACAACATACACTAGTTCTACTTCAACAGGTGAAAATGATTTCAGACTGAATGTGACCATTGTTGCATAACACAGCACTCCATCATCTGATTCTGATTTAACATCTACTTCCTTCTTTTTTTTCAGCGTCTTTACAGCCAGTCACTTCCACAACATTTACTAGTTCTACTTCTACAGGTGAGGATAATTATAGATGGAATATGTTTTTTTTAAAGAAATTAATCTTGATGATTTTCTTCATAAAGAACACAGTAGTTCATCATCTGAGAGTGATTTAGAATCTGTTTCCATCTGGTATTGTTTCAGTTTCTTTACACATGGTCACTTCCACAACATCTAGTCCCACTACTACAGGTGAATGTGTTGCTGAACTGGAATGTGGCTTTCAAGAGAAGCTCCTCCTAATATTGTCTTCATGTTGAACACAGATGTGAAAGCATATTTAAATGCTGAATTTCTGCTTCCACATGTTGTTTCAGTTCTTTTACAACCAGTCACTTCCGCAACATCTACTAGTTCTACTTCTTTAGGTGACAATAATTCTAGACTGAATGTGACTATTTAAAATAAATCCCTTAGTGATTTACTTGTTGCAGAACACCGTAGATCATAATCTGAGTCTGATTTAACATCTTTTTCCATCTGTTATTATTTATTTATTTATTTTTAATTTTTTTAGTTTCTTTAAAGCCAGTCACCTCCGCAAAATCTTCTAGTTCTACTTCTACAGGTGAGGATAATTCTACAACAGCGGTTCTTATATCCTGGTCCTCGGGACCCCACGTGCAATTTTGCATATCTCTCTTGTTTAACTCACATGATTCTAATCAACAGCTCGTTAGAAGAGAGCTCCATGAATAAACTGTGTTCCAATTGACATGGTCCTTACACAGTGTTCACTGCTCTCTACTACCTGTACACGGGAAATTGGCTAACTTAAGAACACTGATTTGTGCTGATCTGTGCTAGACTGAATGTGGTTACTTAAAAGAAATTCCTCTTGGTGATTTTCTTAATGAAAAACAGAGTAGTTCGCTGAAAACCGTCTGAAAACCAATTTGAGCTTTATTTAAAATATTGTAATTGAGATGAATGTGACAATACGGCTGTTTATTATTCTGCAGAACAGCCTTTCCATAAAGTACTGCTCACGCAGATGCCACGATAATTATTGGGGTCAAATTGATCACTTTTTTTAAAATAGGGGGGTTTGTTAAAAGTTGATTTGTCAAAATTACAAAACTACTTATAAAGAGCTTTTTTTTTTTTTTTGGTCCAATAAGTAATATCTCTTGTCTTATCCGAATTTAATAAGAGAAAATTATTGAAATATATAGTTGAGTATCATCATGAATTCATGAAGACTCTTCCCATTCCAGGTCTGAACATCACGCCGCTAGAAGAATGCAGGGTAAGTTGTTGCGGGCGTTAATTTCTGAAATTGTAATTGGAGGGTTGGACTCATATTAATAAAAATTCAAACAACAGCACAATAAAACAGTATAATGTGTACTGTTTTGTATTTTTGTCATTGTTGTTGGTTCTTTGCATATACTTTGTGATACAATTAACTTTTATTTGACTTAAAACATTATCAAAATCACCAAATACTCCACAGTGCACACTAAGTTTTCTATTTCATTTATAAAGCTCGTTTGTGATTTCAGACCACAGGACGGTGTGTAGATCTTCTTAACAATATAGAGAACATGACAGCAGAAGTGCTTCCATTGACAGTGAGACAAAATTACAATATAATCATTATTTGTCACTTGCATAAATTATCATGCAGCAAAGCTTTCTTTTGTTCCAACATTTACAAATAATCCTTTTTATATGATCACTAAAATAGAATGTGACCAGCATTTTGAATGTGGTCCTCAATGCTTCAGACATGTTTTTGGAGTCATCGTCAGCTGACCCAAATAAACTGGTGTCATATGGAAACCGTATGTTAAAAGCCAGTGAGAAACTCGTGGCCATGCTCGTAAAACCAACAAACACAAGTGACTATGTCACTTTTACTCTTGACACTTTGAGTAAGTAAAAACCAAACTATGAATAAACAGTGAAATTACTGACTTAATGTGCTCAAGTCTAGAAAACCTTTGAAATAACTTTTGACATTTTCAGATGACCTTATTGTTAATACATTTTCATTCACATATCTGTACTTTTTAATCAGAGGTAGAAATCTTCATGGTTGGACCACAGGTCACCCTAGAGAAAATCCCTAGACTTAACACGACAGATTCTTCTGTGGACATCGATCTCATTGGGATCGCCAAGAACAACAATGAAACAAGTATGTTAAATGTTGTGATGTGATTTTATCAAACAAAAGAGATAGAATATAACTAAACAACATTTACTTAAGTTTTTTATTGTATAGTTGAATGGAAGTTTTAATACTTGTTTAATATTTATGTGTTTCTGTTACACAGGATCAGCTGCTGTGGCTTTCATGAGCTATAGCATGATGGAGAAACTACTGAAGCCAGACTTCTTCAACACATCAAATGACACGGTTAAAACCATGATGTCCACTGTGATCTCAGCTACTCTTCCCAAAACCACCAACACTAAACTCACCAAACCAGTCAACTTCACCCTAAAACACATCAGAGTGAGACACTGAAATGTGTTTTGTCCAACTTGAGAAATAATGAACATCTGAAAATACCTAATATTCACTTTTATAATTAGGGGTCAAGCACAGAAGGTGCGATGGCACCTATTGTATCCGTTGGCGTTCTTCTTCTTCTTCTTCTTCTTCCGCCGCAAGTCTATGGCAGCCCATAGAACGGCTTGCGGGAAAGTTGTGAAATTTGGCAGACTGATAGAGGACAGTCTCAACATTAATCATAGCAAAGTTGGAGTCTCTAACTCAAACTCTCTAGCGCCACCACTTGTCCAAAGTTTCACTCATGTTTATGCTAATAACTTTTGAACCGTAAGGCACAGAAGGAAAATTATGTTTTTCCTCTGAATCGTTGGCTCATGCTGAGTCGAATGAACACCAAAATTAAAAAATCGCAAGGTTTATTTTTTTCGCTATTTTTAATTCTTCGTAAAACCTACTTTTTCGAACTCATCCTAGACGGTTAGTCTGATTTTCACCAAAATTGACTCAGATCATCTTTAGACCATGCTGGCAAAAAGTAATGGAATTCAAGTTGATTAGTCAAACCGTTCTCTAATGACACGCGAACAAATTCTACAAAAATTGCTTGCTTCTGAGGTTCTTGGCCCCATAAATGCTGCTTGCAGCTATATTATATTCTTTATGTTCATTCTTCATTTCAAGGAGTTTGATCCCAGTGTTTCTCTGTCCGTGTGTTGGAATATCAGTGAGTGGATTGTAGATGGTTGTTCTGTTTTAAAGACGAACAGCAGCTACACTGTGTGTTCCTGTCTTCATCTGTCGACATTCGCTCTCATCATGCAAACCAGCCATCCACCAGAGGTACAAGAAATGTATAGTTAACACTGAAGAAAATCACAGATTTGGCACTCATGTTCTGTTACATGTTTTCTCAGAATGACCCACTGCTGGATCTGTTGAATTTGGTGTGTGTGATCGTGGGGCTGGTGTTCTTCAGTTTGGCCCTGTTGACTTTTGTCCTTTGTCAGTGGAGTCCTGGAGTGAATAACGTGGCTCGAATCAACATCTGCATCAGTCTTCTGCTGGCTCACCTTCTGTTCCTGCTCACACAGCGGTTCCTGAACCTCATACAGCCTCTGCAGGTAAGAATAATGAAGAAGCCCTACAGCTCAGCACAGCCTCACTGAGAATCATCATAACCGTCTCTCATGGTCTCCAGGTGTTGTGTGCCGTGATCTCTGGCCTTCTGCAGTTCTTCTTTCTCTCCGGCTTTGTGTGGATGCTCATTGAAGCTGTGCTGCTCTTCATCTGTGTGAAGAACCTATCACAGATCAGCTCCATTAATAGGGAGGTGCTTAGCAGTGGATTCCTGTGTGTGATTGGATATCTGGTTGCTCTGGTTGTGGTGGCCGTGTCTGCTGTGGTGGATCCTAAAGGCTACGGAAGTGAAAAGTGAGTTTAGTTGGAGTAACTCATTGCTCATTGTTACGACCCGGCTCAAAGTCACAACATAAAGAGGACAGTTCACAAAATGAGTTTCAATAAAGAAAATATATGTATTTAAAGTTAAACAAATAATGTCTAGGGTCAAAATATTAAAGAATAATGAAAGGAACAACAAATCAAATAGCTGCTGGAAATGGGGTTTGTGGAGTTGTGGCAACAAAAATGGGAACACACAATCTCAAGAACCCACTCTTCAAACAAGAACACAAAACAAAAATGAGAGCGAGTGAGCCAAAATCCATGAGCCTCTTAAATAGAGTGCCACAGGTGCGGCCCATGATCAGCACTAGAGTCCCACCCCTCAAGGAGAAGCCTCTGTCCTTGCAATCTCACAACAAAAGACAAAGGAAAAAAGGGCAGGGCTGTAACACCATCATCTTCGCCCATGTTTGTTTACTGATTATTTTATGTATATCCCCCCAAATAGGTGCTGGATTAAAATAGATAAAGGCTTCTCAAGATTTCTGGGACCTGTTTGCATGATACTAACGGTAAATGCATTTCTCATGTAACTTTTCTCATGACTTTTGTATTAAATGGAAAACAATGGAATTATATATATAAGTATATATATCTATATAATATATATATATATATATATATAGACAGTGGGGGAAAAAAGTATTTAGTCAGCCACCAATTGTGCAAGTTATCTCACTTAAAAAGATGAGAGAGGCCTGTTTCATCATAGGTATACCTCAACTATGACAGACAAAATGAGAAAAAAAAATCCAGACAATCACATTGTATGATTTTTAAATAAATAATTTCCATTTTATTGCATGAAATAAATATTTGATCACCTACCAACCAGCAAGAATTCTGGCTCTCACAGACCCTGTAACTTCTTCTTTAAGATGCGTCTCTGTCCTCCACTCGTTACCTGTATTAATGGCATCTGTTTGAACTTGTTATCATTATAAAAGACACCTGTCCACAACCTCCAAACAGTCACACTCCAAACTCCACCATGGCCAAGACCAAAGGACTGTCAAAGGACACCAGAAACAAAATTGTATACCTGCACCAGGCTGGGAAGACTGAATCTGCAATAGGTTAGCAGCTTGGTGTGAAGAAATCAACTGTGGGAGCACTTATTAGAAAATGGAAGACATACAAGACTATTGATAATCTCCCTCGATCTGGGGCTCTACTCAAGATCTCACCCCGTGGGGTCAAAATGATCAGAAGAACTGTGAGCAAAATCCCAGAACCACACGGGGGGACCCAGTGAATGACCTGCAGAGAGCTGGGACCAAAGAAACAAAGGCTACCATCAGTAACGCACTGCGCCGCCAGGGAATCAAATCCTGCAGTGCCAGACATGTCACCCTGCTTAAGCCAGTAAGGGGGCAGGTTTCCAGGCCCGTCTGAAGTTTGCTAGAGGGCATTTGGATGATCCAGAAGAGGATTGGGAGAATGTCATATGTTCAGATGAAACCAAACTAGAACTTTTTGGTAAAAACTCAACTTGTCGTGTTTGGAGGAGAAAGAATTCTGAGTTGCATCCAAAGAACACCATACCTACTGTGGAGCATGGGGGTGGAAACATCATGCTTTTGGGCTGTTTTTCTGCAAAGGGACCAGACGACTGATCCGTGTAAACGAAAGAAAGAATGGAGCCATGTATCGTGAGATTTTGAGTGAAAACCTCCTCCATCAGCAAGGGCATTGAAGATGAAACGTGTCTGGGTCTTTCAGGATGACAATGATCCAAACACACCGCCCGGGCAACGAAGGAGTGGCTTCGTAAGAAGATTTCAAGGTCCTGGAGTGGCCTAGCCAGTATTCAGATCTCAACCCCATAGAAAATCTTTGTAGGGAGTTGAAAATCCGTGTTGCCCAGCGACAGCCCCCAAACATTACTGCTCTAGAGGAGATCTGCCTGGAGGAATGGGCCAAAATACCAGCACAGTGTGTGAAAACCTTGTGAAGACTTACAGAAAACTTTTGACCTCTGTCATTGCCAACAAAGGGTATATAAAGTATTGAGATGAAATTTTTTTATTGACCAAATACTTTTTTTCCACCATAATTTGCAAATAAATGCTTTAAAAATCCTACAATGTGATTTTCTGGATTTTTTTTCTCATTTTGTCTCTCATAGTTTGAGGTATACCTATGATGAAATTACAGGCCTCTCTCATCTTTTTTAAGTGGGAGAACTTGCACAATTGTGGCTGACTAAATACTTTTTTGCCCCCACTGTATTATAACTGTTTTTTTTTTTTTTTTTTACATTTATTTATTTATTTCTTGCTCTGCAGTCAAACATGATTCTCTTCATCAAAATCATCATCAGTTTAAACTCAACTCTCAAAAATCTCAACGCTGAAGTTTCACATATGAAACAAACCAAGTAACAAACATTATGATTTAATCACTCTATAAAAAGAACATATAGACAATGAAGACACCTTAACTCTTTCTTTCTCTGTTTCTCTGCAGGATTATGGTGTTTAAAACACTGGGCCAGTTTGTGGTTCTTGGTTGCTCCTGGGTTCTGGGTTTCTTCACTAATGGCAGTAATGTGCTGGAGATCCTCTTCCTGATCTTGAACTCCCAGCAGGGAACCTTCATCTTCCTGATCTACTGTGTCCTCAATAATGAGGTTTGAAATTTTTCCATCCTACTTTATAATAAACCATTTCAGTTGCACCACAGACAGTATATGGAAGAAAATTAAAGCAGCAGTATTTACTTCACAAAATGCAAATCTAGGCTTTACAAAATACCTTTCTGGTACCTGTTTAATATATAAAAAAATGCTCTGGTTACTAACGTAACCTCAGTTCCCTGAGATAACAGGAACAAGCATTGCATGAAACATCCTTTGGGAGAAACTCTGTTTCCTTTGGAAACTGAAGCCTGATTTGTTAACGTTCATGTAGCTGCACAAACAAATGGCATTTCAGCCCAGTAAAATGGGTGGGGCAAACTGCCTATATAAGTTGGCACTGAGTGTCATTTCAGAATCTTTCATCTGATGACCAACTGCGTTGACTCGCTTGCAGCTTCATAGCACGTACACAATGTTCCCGTTCTCGCTCCTGTTATCTCAGGGAACCGAGGTTACATTAGTAACCGGAGCATTACCTTTCAAAATCTCACATTGTGTGAACCACATTTTGGGGAACGGTGTCCAATAGCGCTGTGCTATATAAGGGCAGAACGAAAAGGAACTCCATGAACCAAGCTCCAGGGAGCCTGATATGAGAGTCCTAAAGGAAGCATGAGCACAACAGGCCTGGAATCAGCCAGACCCTCTACAAAAAATATCCTTGACCACTAGCAGGGACACAGGATGACTAGGTGGACAAAATCCACGCCTGAAGGGCAGGGACGTCTGGGTTATAAAAGGTAGGTAGACAGTGAAGCTCCACTGGCTGCCACACAAATATCTCCAGACTCTGCTGGACCAAGGCCAGGAAGAGGCCATTCCCCTGGTGGAGTGGGCGCTCACTCCAATAGGACACTGTGAGTCCACTGAGGCATAAGCCAGTGCTATAGTATCAACTATCCAGCAGGATAATATTTGCTTCATAACTGGCAGCCCTTTAGACATAGGCATCCAAAGCACACAAAGAGCTGCTCTGATTGCCAAACCTGGCTAGAGTGCTTTATATAAATTCTGCCTGGACCAGAAAATGGCTACAACAGGCCTTGAGCCAGTATTGAAGGTGCCACATATAAAGCAGGCCCAACGGAATTACAGAGGAGGCAGCTGCCATCAGGCCCAGCATCATCTGGAATATTCTGAGGGCATTCCCAGGATGGCTTTCCAAGGCTGGAGCCAGGCGGCAAGGTGTCTGAATTTCTCGAATGGAATGATTGCTGGGGGGGGGAGGGCAATTTATGTAGTTTCAAAGAGGAGAAGTGTTCTTTTTGACAGTACTTGGCAGTCCAAGGGCACTCATGCTCCGGCTTGGACTGAACTCCAGCAGGTAAGCTGGAGTGCTTTAGCAGGAAGTGGCGCATAGCTTGCGCTGACTTCTGAACTGCAATGAAGCATTCTGCAAACCCGTCCACAGCCGAAAAACCTAGTGGGGGAGACTGGGGAGTCGATGGAGACCGGACCTATCCATGGTGTGGAGGAGTTAGTTCTGGAAAACTGCCATTGTGTGGAGCGCTGAGCCAGCTTGGCCAGCCGCGGAGTAGGCCCTACCCAATAGGGCTTAAGTGGTCCTGCAGGGCTTGGATGGATGAACGGTCTTGGCTTTCAGTCCCAAAGATGAGGGTGGGCAGAGATGTGCAGTGACAGCCTCTTCAAGAGGAGGAAGCTTCTCACAGCCCTTTTCTTCACTGCCGTCATTGGATAGAAAGGAAATAAAAACAGAAAAATGGATGTGGGCCAAATCTTCTAAGCCAAGTAGCAGGCTTCTTCCTTCTTCTTCAGAGTCTAGCAAGGAGATGATCTTCACGCTGAAGGAAAACGATTCTGATATATATGCAGTTGGCCCCACCCATTTTGGAAGAATGAAATGCTATTTGTTCATGCAGCTACATGAACGTTAACAAATCAGGCTTTAGTATTGGGAGTAAACAGAGTTCGCACCAATGCTTTTTACAAAAGTAACTTCATTATTTGGTTCATGGTAGTTTTATGAAGTCACTCAGCTCCTCTCGTCTCATTCTTGTTCAGGTCAGGCAGCAGTACAGGAAGTTCTTCAAATGTCTTTGCTGTATCAAACAACAGGACTACAGCATCATGTTCAGAAAGTAAAAAGTACTGCTAAAGTGTCAATAATATACAGGTTAATTTATGTTTATATTAAAATACACCACATAATTAATGTTTTTGAATGTTAGTCTCACCTCTTTTTTGTTAATGTTAATATAATATACATATATTACAGTGACTGTGATATGAGAGCTGACAGTTACTAAAGGACAAAAGGGCAAAAAAAAAAAAGAGGAGACACCTTGAAAATCTTACTAAATAAATGTTGTTTTCTTAATATAAAAGCTTTGTTTTCTTTATATAAACTTGATATTAAAAAAAATTACTTCATGCCCATGCCCAAATGACTTTAAATTGTACCGGATCATCGTTAAAGAAAATGTTAGATGTTTAATCTGTGTATTATCTCAACAACTCACCTCACAACTGAAACAGTTTTTAAGCATTCTTGTCTATTAAAAGGGACTTTGAAAAGATGTTTTCCAGCTGAACAGTGTATATAATTTAACATGCTGTACTTGTCCCTCCGCAGCCACCCCCCGCCCCCCCCCCCAGCCCACACACAAAAAAGAAAGAAAAAGGAAATATGGCACTACCGTTATTTCATATTACTTTGAATATGCTATCTATCAAAATATATGTTTAAGATTGAGGCCCACATGTTTTATGTGTGTAATGACTTATTAACTACATTATTTTCATGTTACACAAAAAAAACCGCTCCATAATAGACTGACTCCCTATACCTAGTTTGAAATATGATACTAAATTAAATCTTCCACAGCATCTCTGTATATAAAATGTAACATACAGAACTCTATATTTTATTATTTTCTGGGTTCTGTCTGTGAAATGTCACTAATCAATTGTTATCATTCGGGAGGGAAAGTTCAGGATCAGCCATGACGGACTGCCTTGAGCAAAGACAGAGTTTAATTATTTAAAACAATATGGTAATGTGTAGCTTTTCCCTGACAAAGAACATATGTTTGTGTGATTGTTTTTTGTGTCAAAATTTGTATTTGAATTTGAATTTGATGAGGAAAAATTGTGAATGTGAAATCAAATGTCAATATGTCCATAAACATCTCATCACACGCAATACTGTTTTAGTTAGCAGTCACACAAGGAATTATAGCTTATTTCCACATCACATCACTTCATGTGTCTTGATCCATCTCACAAACATCCATTTGCTGATGACATTAAGGATTCCTGCCACGGATGTTTGTTGTTTGTTTTTGTTTGGTCAGTTGCCTGCTCTTTCATATGCTGATCCCTTTGTATAATGTTAATTCATTTGTATTCATTATAATTTATTTCAGATATCTTGGCCTGTATAGCCGTCACACGAGAGTCAACCACAGCTGGTAATGTATTGCTGTGGTATTTTGGCTGTGAATGAGTAGATCTGCAGATTAGAATATAATCCTTGGGCAAAAAAACAAAACAAAAAAACATGTTTCTGGTGATTCTATTAATATTGTCTACATTTCTGAAGGATACTGTATGGGAACAGCTGCTAGCAATGTCCATTTGTACCATATAATTAAAGGTTGACAATTTTGCCTCCCCTACACCATTCTGTTAACAGAAGCTACACCAAGATTCTGTTAACAGTATACCCAGTCAACAATTTGATCTCACAGTGGTCTCATCATGAGTTGCCATGATACTTGTGATGAGGTCACAATGTGAGGTCAGCGTGAGCTACAAGTGTAACTTCACAGCGCCCTCAATGTGTGCTCATACTAATGTGAGGTCAAAGTGCACTCACTGCACAGAGACTAGGTACCCAGCATGCATTGCAGCATGAAGCTTTTGATTGTCACCATTGTTGAGATTCATACACTGATTCTTGATGCTTCTCTTTGTTTTTAAAAGACACATCAGTTCAAAATGCTTGTGACTTATCATAGTTTTAAAATCCTTCATAAATTATTACGATGTTGGATCCTATACTGTATAATCAAAGAGCTATTGTAATTAGAAACTTTAGATTAATAACTTCTCACAAAGACTGCATAAGGAATCTGGGTGAAGATTTTGTTGTTATCATCAATAACAAACCGATATCACCTGGTTGCAGTCTCTTTTTGGTAATTCTTGCAATAAAAATGTGCTTTACAAACACAGTTACAACAGCCCAAACAATATAATGTTATAAAGTCAAGGGTCAAGAGTAGAGGTCTACACGGGTCCAAAAATTCATACCCGAACCCGAAGAGGCCCATAAATGTGCTACACTGAACCGACCCGGACCCGACTGGACCCGATCGGCACATATTCCACAGCAAATTGCTATTAACAAGTCGATAAACAAGTTGCGAAAATTAAACTTTTTGTCTTACCTAATGTAAGAAACCTTCTCCCTTGTACCTGACTGTGATGCACACAATCCTCCTTGCCAAGAAAGTTCCATCCGTGTTATTCCTCTCTTGCCAATTGAAATGCGTAATCCACTCATTATTCCAGTTTCAAAAGTCCTCTTGCTGTCACGGTGACGGATGACAAGTGTGACTTTGCAGTTTTGCATTTTTTTGTATCTCGAGTCAACTTGCATAATAATTTAGACTGTTTGCCCATTTGGATTATAATAAGGATTGCTCGTCCAGTGCCATGGCTGCTGACGTTAGCTTTACTTATTTGCTATCATCTCTGTGCTCTCTGAGCCGAGCCTGATCAAAAATTTTAGATATAACAACAAGACGGTTCATTCATAATATTATTTAAAAAATAATCAATAATAACTCACATCCCTCATGAAGGTATCCATTATCACCGTGCGTGTGCATTAACTCCGCCCACCCTGCTTCTGATGACGTCGCTCATAATTTTAAATATTTTTTTCCACCTTATTTCAAATTACCAACTCACACTTTTCTCATCCTAATTTTACAAGTTGAAAGTTACAAAACAACACACTCACAGCGTTGCCTGACTCTAGCGCTCAAGCCACCCAATAATCGCAATAAGCTTTGTGCTTTGTTACTTATATTAAAACACAAAGTGTCAACCTTCTGTCAACTTTATAATAAAATACTACAAACAATAAATGTGTTTTTATGCTCTTTAATTTGTAGTGAGATAATTTGCCTCAGTTCAAGCTGCATATGAATCAGTTATATTTTCCTCTTTAATATTTGCAGCACTAAATAAACATGAATATTTGAATGCATGTTGAAAAAATCATAACAATTTAATACAAACGAATGTTTTCATGAAATCGATCAGAGTTTCAAAAAACGTCAATAAGTCTACCTTTTATTGCTGTTTTTTATGTTAAATGTGAAGAATGACAGGTTGGATGCCACAGACTTTATTTTATTTTTTATTTAGTTTATTTTATTATTTATTTATTTGGCGGAGTATATGTGGAATTCCACATTAACTTCACGCAATAGGCCTATAACCTGATTTCTTTATTGTAATTTTGACTTTATTCTTAAAATATTATGACCTTAATCTTATTTTATCATGGTACGAAAATGCCACCGTAGCTATTGTGTACTGCATGCAAATCCCAATCTTGGCACCGAAGCCCAAACACAAAAACAAACAACATACATGATAAAAGACAGGGATATTTGAAATGATTTATTAATGACTTTTTCTGATCAGTGTCACAAGATGAAAGTTGATTATCCTGACTCGCCATTCCTCAGGACGCACGCACTTTAAGATAATACATCTTTACGGATTAGCCTACTAATGGAAGATTTTTGTTTTCTATTTTGAATGATTTGGTTTCAAAGTATTTAAAGCCCTTCTATTAGATATATCATATGTGAAGCGCTCCTGCTCAAGACCAAGACGACAGAAAGCGCATCCTGTCTGTTTTCCTTATTTTACAAAAGCACAAGGTTTTGTTTATATTGTGATTGCACACAAATACAAGTAGACCCTTTACAATTCCGAATGATGTATTACTCTTACCTTTATGAGCAAAAATGACGGCGTATGTTAAGTTTCCGATCTTAAGAAAAACATGCAAGTGATCGCGCTGGCGCCTCCATGCCCTGCAAAGCGCGCTTCAGCTTCCACTCTCTGCACAAACGATTGGATATGCGTCTAATAGCACACATTTATCTAGGTTAACCTTTAAATTAATGTTGTGAATTGCTTAAGTGTTTTATGTCTATAATTTTAATTAGGCAAGTCATGTTTTTTTTGAGATGGCTAAACGATCAAACATATATGCTCAACTCATCTGCCGCTGGCCGCTTGGTTCATTACTTTAAAAAACAACAACTTTATTTTAACACCACAAATGTTCCAAACATTTTCTAAATAAACTTAATAAATAGACGAAAAGAAAATATAAACCCTTTGGCACTTGGGTCCGCATCGCGGCCGAGAATATACTGAAAGCTGTCAGAGGGCCGGCCGGTGCCCGTGCAGGGCTCTATTCGTTCCCTCGTTTCAATTAAAGGTTCCCCCTTGGCTCAGCGGGCTAACAATACTCACCTGCATACAAGACCCTATGCCCCTGATCACAATATGAGAATGGTGTGATGTCACTGTGATCATCGCATGATCTCACATGTTGACTGGGATTTCAGATCAGTGTCTTTTTATGGGCCCCTGCCTCAAGGTTTTTTTTGTTTTGTTTTTTTACTTTAAATACTTTCTTTGCAATTACTGAGAAACTATTGGTAAATCATAAACAGTTAATGTTTGATCAAATGACATCAAACATTCTTCTATTCCTGGGTGGATTTGCATCTTTGATGCAAGATGTAAAGTAGTGGGCAGATCTGTGTTTATCTAGTCACAGCAGAATGGAAATAAAATGATAAGGTGTTTCTCCAGTACAAGGTGAAGATCTACATGGGTCCAAAGGTTTTATGCATTAAAAAGCACATAAATGTATAGTGTCAAAGTAACATGTACAACTTCAGTGGTTTATCAAGTCTTCTGAAGTAATATGATCACTTTGGATTATGAACAGAGTGAAATTCACATTCAAATCAAATCAATGACAATTAAGATTATTCATACAGTATATACTGTGATCATCTGCAAAGAGTTGGACTCTCCTGGTGTTTTCCAAATAAATAAATAAATAAATCGGTTCGCTCTTTTTATGAAGATCAGCTTTTGATCACCTTTTCCAGCTGATGGCATTGGAGATGGATGTGGAGCTGTTGTAAAGGAAATGAGCCAAGTTGACCTTTGTATTCGTGTTGGTTTCATATAAAAAACATCTTGGCGTGTGTTCTGACTTTGTGTATAAATTTGAATACAAATTTTAATTTGAGCAGGAGGAGGTTATTAAATGTGCTTCCTCAGGCAGATAGCATTTCATATAGATTCATACAAATGCCATATACATTTCTGAGGCAAACATTTTCATGTAGTCGGGTGAATATCATATCAAGAAAAACTTACACCAGGTAAGACACTCTTGAAATACTTAAACTATAAAATACTTTTAGTTTTGATCTTTATTAATCCTCAGCTACAGATCATCTAATCTCTGGTTTTCATTGATGATGAACTATTATCATAATTTTCAAAACAATTATACTGCATCATATGTTTATGTGTTAGGGTTATATTCTTAATATCAAAGGTAATATCAGTCTTCTTAATATCAATGTTGTAAGACTACAAGGGTTACAGAAGACAGAACAGGAAGGCAAAATCAAATTGATAGGTAGCAGATAAAACAGTCAAAAATTACTTTTAGGCCTATAGTGGTTGACACGGTCTGTTGAATATCTCTGGTGGAACTAACAGTAAGATAACAAAGCTACCATAGGTACATGAACTGCTCCCCACGCTTTTAGTCTCTAAATCCATTTCAGAAAATCAACTCCTCGGCTGATGTACATTTAAAAATGTATAGCCTACAGATCAGACAAATTTGGTAAAACCATATAAATATAAGGAATATGATTTTATAATTTCACATAATGATTTGTTTTAAATACTAAGCTTGATCAATTCCAACAACAGCGTTTCATTCAGCAGTATTTTTTGTTTTGTTTTAAATAGTATCCACTTACGTTATGAGAAACTGCTTCATTGAGAGAGTGTACTGTCCAAATGAATCGCAAAAAATTTCAAGCAGTTTTTTACAAACCCATACCATTTAGATCAATAGGCCTAGCTGTTAGTGGCTAGTTTTTTTTATGATTCTAGCACTTGCTGCTTCCGTGCGCGGGGGCTAGTTCTTGACTGGCTTGTCAGTGTCCTCATTTTTTCGGAAGGCCTCGCTTTGGAAGACAAAGCATCCTGGCTAAATTGGCTAAATGTATGTAACCCCGCTTACTCTCTCCTTATTGATGGGAAAGTCAAATACAAGAGGCTCGGTGAATTTGGGAGCGTTGCGCTTAATTAGTCGAGATAGGTAAAGACGGTAAAGGGACAGGTCAGGACAACGGTAACTATTGGCGCTACAAACCAGGGGGTTTATAATTAATATCATACCTTAAACAGATGAAGAATACCAGTTTGAATATTCAAACAGAATAACTACGCTTCGGTGCAGCTAAAGACTCAAATGAAATGACACCAGGGGAAGCCCACGACTTGGGACCAAGGGAGACGAGATGTAAGTGTGTGCACTAAATGTAAGTTTTTGAACTCGTCTGCAAGTGTAAAATCTTTCGGAAACATGCTATGTTTACAATTGTTTTCGCTGAAAAATACTGCATCCATTATTCTACTCTGAAATGTGCGTTTCGGGCAGATTCCGGGTCGGAATTGCAGTACCCATTTCAACCGCTAGCTAGCAATATTACATACTGCACAATGCTCTATGAGCAGAGGAACATTAAAACACAGTAAATCAACTCATCAAATTACAGTGCAAGGCTCTGGCAAACCCGCGTGAGCGTCGAGTCTGAGTAGGAGGAAGCGGGAGAAACGGCTCTCTCCAATATATTTTTGAATTTGGACTGCAGTACCCCGTTCAACACGTCCTAGCTTCAAACCCCCCATCTGTATCATATTGCACCTTTAATACAGTTTTTCACTGCTTTTTAACCTTATAATCCGCTAACGCACACCACTTGACGATTTACCATCCACACATGTTTGATATTTACCATGTCGAGTTTGCGACGCTCTTCTCGTTGGGAGCATTAATAATCGTTAATCACACCACACATAGTAGGATTTTTGTGGACAAAATGGGTTTGTGAAAGCCTCGAATCGGGGCCCACCTCCCATCGGTCAGGGTGCAAACTTGGCGCGAAAGTCCCGTAACCCACGTTTGCGCCCACTTTATTTGATATATGTGACGTATTTCCAACTGAACGATTACTGAATAGAGTGTGGGGGTTTTTTTTTGCCACCTCCTTCTCTCCTTCGCAGCGTAACTATGTTGGAGGGGCGGCGTTAAAGCATATTCTGATTCCTGCCAAAAAGTCAATGGACTCATCATAAAGGAGTACCTTTTCCAGAGTGGAAGCCAAATATCGCTTTTGATTAAGTATTAACCAAGAACAACTATTTTTTTCAGTGGAGTAAATTGCACGATTACTTGTTCCACTTTAAGCTCTAGCATGTGTGCTAACACAGTATATAGTCAAATTTCGATTTCATCAGACTTTTAAACTCACCTAAAAGCGTGCGAACTCCGCCCCACAGCTGATTCTAAATTTTTTATTGGTTGTGTCAATTAAAGTGTTGAGTTCCTACACTATGCTACAAAAATGCTAACCCCTAAACCTACCCCATACCTGACCCTAACCTTAACCAGTGAAATTGACTGCACTGCGGGATTGGCGGTGAATAGCGTGGTAAAGAAAGTTGCAGTTAAGGAGATAAACAGTTAATAAGATTATACGATAGGAGACTATTCTGTAACTCCCCAACCGGATCTCACCGGACAATGGCAGCTTTTTATTTACACCCAGCGTCACTACCCCCTCCTATCCTGCGAATTTCGTGCCCCGGGACCATGGGCGTCGCTAGGCCAGTTTTTAAAATGACTACTCAGCCCCCCTAAAATTTTGCGATTAGCTCCATAAACTGTACACCACATCGTGATCGCCTCAGTCCCCTTTTCAAATGAAAATGGCAGCAGAGCCACTTCGTCGGCGCCTCCCGTCTTCTCTGCGCGTTTTCTTTTTCACATCCACGACCGCAGCGTGCAGAGCGAGAAAGAGTCCCAAGGTGTGTGTTTATTCGATAGATTGTTATAATATCTGCTCTGTTGCAGTTCTTGTCCCATCAATTCATTTTTGCAAAATAGCATGTGGGGAGCAATCATCGTTCCCCAATCTGTCGTGCCTAAGTTTTCACTGCGTTCAAACCGTTCCTCACACCACAGCTGTTTGCAGGGTCAGGGTATATTCTGGCAAACTGTTTACCAATCACGTTTCGCAATCGGCAAAGCAAACTGTGGTACACGCCACTACCAACACGCGATGGGTAACTCGCAAAGCATGTTCCTTCCTGTTTTCCCAGCACCATACCATAGAAAGTAAGAGGTTTGAGAAGTAGAAGGCGGGGCAACAGTTAAAAAATATCAAAGTTAAAGTTCATGCAAACAGATATTAATAGACAAGTTTCAGTCAAATATTTATTGTTATAGCAAAATCCAGTGTTAAAGTACAGCGCAAACAATTATATTTGGAACATTAGAATATTGCATCCAATAAGCACGGTCACTTCCGCATATTCATTCCGGGGCTAAAGAACACAATTTTTTTAGGGATCACATGCATAGCTATGCACAATAAAGAGTACAATATACAATAAAACACAATATAAGAAAAATCAGAGATAGTTTAAATGTTCTTTGAAATAACGCTGAGCACTTGTGTTGGTATGGTAGTAATTTGAAGTAGATCATTAATTATTAAAGACATTTACATTTATTCATTTAGCGGAGGCTTTTATGCAAAGCGACTTACAAATGAGGACAATAGAAGCAAACAAAACCAACAAAAGAGCAATAAAATGCAAATGCTATAGACTCAGTTTACCCCCGCAGTAGGCCTACACATAGCAAGGTTATATATATATATTATATATAATATATATATGAACACTAATATATTGTTTTCTTGTATGTGTATCTCACCTCTGTATATATATAAATATATATATATATATACCCACACACCTAGAAGAACAGTTATCGAATAGAAATAGAGATTGAAACGCCTAGTGTATTTTTTTTGTAAGAAAAACAGAGTTTAGAAACCGCTAAGACGGGTCAAGTGTTTCATTTACATGTAAACATGTTAACAAGATTACAGACTATGTAATTTACATATTTCTATTTTTACCGTTTCATTTGTGGCATGATAGGATGTACGTTCTCAAGTGAATGGGGGGGGCGGGTATTTTCTTGACGTCATCAAACCAGTCACAGTAGGCGCATCGAGTGGTGTATCATTCCTGAATCCTGATATGAATCAGTCTTTGAAATACCCATTATTATAGACAACAATTCAACAACCAATTATTAAAGACAGACACTTGAATTTATTCATGAATGAATCAGCATCTTGAACGAATAGTTTGAATAAAAGGCTTCGTATTACCAATGCTAGGGGCGATATTACGTTCATAAGCTAGCATAAAGTGGCTATAATGTCATTTTTAGTCATTACATTATTTTCTATATGAAAAATGTTGTAATAAACTGAATCTAATTTCATTATACCAGTTGGTAATTGCTATGTCCATGCATGTACAACCCGTCTGCTCATATTAACTGAAATAGGCTACTATCTAATATACTGATTTATTGGTAACAGCCATTGTCTATGCATGTATTCTAATTTAACTTTAACATTTTAATAACTTTAACATAAGGATGACATACATATTAGGCGAAATATGAAATTCTGGTATACATGGTTAAAAAACCTCAGGTGCCCCTAAAGGGAATTTAATTTCTGACATCAATTGTCCCTGACTAAAATCATCTCTGGTTTAGTTCTTGTTGAGTGCAGGTATGAACGTTACTCATGAGTTAATGAATTTTCATGGTAGGTTGCTGAATGTTGCTGCCTACACAAAGAAAGGTCTGTCTTGCCTCGGTATAAGCCCGGTTTGCATCAAACCATTCCTCGTTAATATGGCTGTTTGATGAAGAGAAAGAGATTAAATGTAGTAGGAATAAAGGTCATTAAGAATCCGTAGAAGCGGAGGAATATTATTATGTCTTTTTTAATTGTATTTATTTACTTTTGATATATATATATCTGTTTTTTTGTTTTGTCCGTAAGTTGTTTACCATCAGCAGAAAGTGGCGTTTCATTCCCCCCACATGCATGAGAGCCGATATTATCTAAGCTGTTTATCCATTTTTCATCCCTGATGGGAAAACAAAAATGAAGCCAAATTCTTGATTTTTCGTTTGTGCTGACACAATGAACGTAAAAATGTGCCGTTTTATTTCCCTTTATTCTAATATTTCAATATTACATTATAAAAACAAGGTGGGGAGGATCCCTGATTAATGAGCTGATTCCTCAATAGAACACATCTTCTTTAGGCTATTCATTTATTTTATGTGAGAATAGAGAATCAAAAAATTCTGCTGGCAGAATTTGGAAGAATATAAATCATTAAACAACTTAGCACAAAAATCTGCAATTATCTTTAAGTCATCAGTTATTTTCCTATCAATACATAGTTGCTGAAAATAATTTTTAACTCGCTGCCTTTCCAACCTAAAGAAATAGGCAGAATTCTGCTCACCCTCCTCTAGCCAATTCCGACGAGATCTACACTGTAAAAAATGACAGTGACTTTAAAGGTAAAAGACTGTAAAAATGCTACAGTAAAAAAACCTGTTAAATGGTTAACGGCAAATTCCCCTACTATATACGGTGAAAAAACTGTATTGGAAATTACATGTATTGGACATAAATTTTAAGGTAGTATACCGTTTTTGGAAGTGAAAATACTGTATAACTTACAGTGAATAACCGTAAATTGACAATCCCAGAATTCCCTGCATGACACTTCACATTTGATGTTTTTTTTGTTGTTGAAATAACTATGTTTCTTCTTAGTTTTTTTCTTATCATTTTTGTACAGTAGGGTTGTATGTTACAGCTAATGTTGTTAAATTAATGTTTATTACATAATTTCAATTTCATGAGTGTTACCATGATGGTGTTTAGTGTTTGAGTGAATGACACTGTGCACTTTCTATATATTTTATTATCTAAAAGCTGCTTGTGATGGGCTTGGTTCATCATGTGACTTTCTCATCATCACCTGCATTTGGTGGTTATCAGATTATTACAAAGGTACAAAACAGATCTCAGTACTTCAATAGGTTGGTATATCAACATTATATCAGTCAATGAAAATACGGTATTTAACTGTAAATTTAAAACCTAAAACGTCGCTACTGTATTTTTAAACGGTAAAAATTTCGCATACCAAGGCTGACGTTTTTTACCGCGGAATTTTACGGAATATTTGTTTTTAACATGTAGGCATGGGGAAAAAAATTTCTTTTTATTTTACAGTTAGGCCTACTATGCGTATTAACTTCAACCCTATACTGACAGTATGTTGGCTCTATAATCGATCATCTTGAAACACCGGCCACAAATGCATTATATTAGCTGACTCTAAGGATTGACATAACGCAGGAATAATTATTTATTTTATTTCCTACAGATTGCAATACTGTATAAATAATGTAAAAATATGTAACGTTACATAGTTACATTTTGTTTAACAATGGGGCCATAGAACTAGTTTGTCATATTGGTCTTGCGAACCTATAACTGAGAGATAAAATTTGCAAAGTAGGCCTACAGCTGCTCAATAAGGTGTTCCTATTCTATAAATTCACTATATTGAATTGTGTAATATCTTTATCTGTACGTAATTTTCAGGTAACAGCAGTTACAAACCATTATACAGAATGTCAACCATCTGCCTTTTTAATTACATTGTTACGTCTTAAATTGGGTTATAAGTCATAGTATCCATATTTCAAAGACAAATATATTTACATAAATTGCACAGTGCTTCATCTTCACGATCAAACTAAAACCCATCTCGTCCACATTATTTGACCCTCAAACTCTTGCGCTCCGTTATTCTAATTCTATCTGATCCTATTTTTCCTTAAAAAAAAAAAACACTTGAACCCTCTATCACTTGCACTCTTCTATTCGTTTCTACTTCTTGTTTTCTCTAAAAAAAAAAACTCCACACTAGCTCGTATTTTTTCTATTCTATCTACTTGTTTGTTTGTGTGTGTGGGTGTGTGTGTGTCTGAAATATAATTAATATATAATTGTGCTGTAATATATGTCTATATTTGTGGTGTGTTGTGTGTGCTGGTATATATAGTTAAGAAGGTGTATATTATATAGACAACAATTAAATTAAATAATTAAAAACCTCCCGTGATTGCGTTGGGCTAACTGATGCTATAGCATTTTGCCTTTTATTGTTGCTCTTTTGTTGTTTTGATTGCTTCTATTGTCCTTATTTTTAAGTTGCTTTGGATAAAAGTTTCTGCTAAATGAATAAATGTAAATGTCTTTAATAATTAATGATCTACTTCAAATTACCACCATACCAACACAAGGGCTCAGCGTTATTTCAAAGACTTAGCATTTACCTTGCTCGACCCCTCTTTTTCTTGTGATTTTTCGCTTACGATGGTTTTTAATTGGTTTGTATATTGTACTCTTTATTGTGCATAGCTATGCATGTGATCCCTAAAAAAATTGTGTTCTTTAGCCCCGGAATGAATATGCGGAAGTGACCGTGCTTATTGGATGCAATATTATAATGTTCCAAATATATGGTTTTTGCCGCTCGCGCTCTACTTTTACACTGGATTTTGCTATAAACCATAAATATTTGACTGAAACTTGTCTATTATCCCCAGCGACTCCCCTCTGTTTGCGCGAACTGGATACTTTTGGACATGTGTTGTGAAACTGTCTTGCCCTTTCTAATCTCTAGCCATCCTCTCCTGTCCCTCTCACCCACTTCTCACGTCATCACTACCTGAACTTTTGTTCTGGTTGTCTCGGCAAACTTAAGGAAAGTGCTTTGTTTGCCATTTCACGCCCATCACGATTTTGGTATTGGTGTGTACCACCGTTATTGCTTTGCGATTGTTAAACGTGATTTGGTGCTAAACATTTGTGCCAGAATTACCCTGAACCTGTTTCTCCAGCGAAAATGAAAGCACATATGAACGCATCATGTCTTTTGAAAATTTTACTTTAAATGTAATACATATTCCGGTGCATGTGGCAAAGAGGTTTGCATATTTGAGCTAAGGAAAGAGGGTTGTACTAGAAATGCAAACGGTAAAATTTTGTGTTTGTACAGTAAAACAGGTTGTGTGTGTGAGATCATGAAGACGTCAATCTCGCGTTTTGGCTTATTCAATACTCAAATGTTATACCAATATATGCAATACAGTGGAATACTGCAATAAGTTTATTATATGACCCCTATTAATCAAACATTTTTTATTTAATTTATATATATTTTTATCATTAGACGGTTTTCTTACTAAAACCGCACTCTAAAATTAAAATCCTAGAATCGCCCCTGCCGGAATCCCCCCGTGGCTTAAACAACGCATGGAGTGAAATCTTTCCCCTGCGCTGCGCTGCGCTTGGACGGCTCGCGGGAGAGCTCGTGGGTGATTCCTGTTTATATCATTAAGCAGAGGTTCAAACTCAGGTCCGAAAACCACTGGCC
>JADLZN010010877.1:0-26762 GCA_018155175.1 Sinocyclocheilus anophthalmus
TTTTCTTCTTAGTTTTTTCTTATCAGTTTTTGTTTTGTATATTAGGGTTGTGTGTTAAACCTAATATTGTTAAATGGATGTTTTTTATTGGGCGGTGGTTAAGTGGTTTCATTTTCATGTGTGTTACCATGATGGTGTGTGGTGTTTGTGTGAATGACACTGTGCTCCTTCTATATATGTTATTGTTTAAAAGCTGTTTGTGATGGGCTTTTGTTCATCATGTGATTTTCTCATCACCTCCTGCTTTTGGTGTTTATCAGTGTATTACAAAGCTACAAAACATATTTCAGTACTTCAATAGGTTGGTATATTGACATTATATTAGTTAATGAAATTATGTTATTTAACTGTAAATTTAAGTTAAAACGTAAAACCTAAAACGTTGCTACCGTATTTTTTACGGTAAAGTTCTGGCAACCACAGCTGCCGTTTTTTTTTACAGTGTGTGACAAAAAAGCATTTACATTTATGCATTTGGCAGATGCTTTCATGCAAAGAGACTTATTACAGGGACCCCCACTAAAAAAAACTAAACAAAAACAATATTTTTATAGGCTATATAATTATTGGTCAGCATTTAATTATTATTATTGTAAGTGTTGGGGTGGGCTAGCAATGCATTCTGGGGTAATCTTAATTTTTAAGTAGTAATACTTACATTTTTAGAGAATAAAATCAACAGTCTTCTCCAAAGGCAGGATCTTTGAGCAGCTGTAATATAAGGTCGGGAAATCCATATGTTGGCAATATATGCCAACGCTGAGAAAACCGTAATACTTGTGAGGGGTTACGGATGCTATGAGGAATGTTGAGTGCACCTGTCCCTCTTTATCTTTCTTAATTTATTATTATTACGACGAACGTTTACTTACTTACAAGCTCAGGGAAAGGTGGCTGTATCTGTAATAATAAACCATCATAATGACAAAAAAACAAAAAAAACAAGACATAAATATAATGGGTTTGCATACATCATGAGGTTAGAAAAAAGGCACAATGACAAGGTTAAATATATTTGAATAATCATAATATTCATATAATCATAATGCATCAAAATATTGCGTTGTTGTTGTTATTTGTGAGTCTGAGGGATGAAACAAGAGAGTTAAATTCAACAAGAAACGAGGAAAACAAATTAGATTTAAGCTGGTTTTGCTTGTGGATGAAAGATTTTGCACATAAATAAAGAAATTAACAACATTCAAGAGATAACGATTTTGGTTTTTCATAATAAAAATAATATCTTACATAATTAATTTGTGGCTCATATTAAAAATATACAAATTTGTATTCAACTGTTTCTTCAACAAGACCACATCAACATAAATATATTTACAGACAGATTGATTAAACCTGTCGCTCATATCTTTTAAGTTGTTTTGTGCTTTTTTATTAGATCACAGGCTGACTCTCATGTCTTTTCGCACTGATTTTGGATTGGTTTATTGTTGTGATTGTTTATTGTTTATTAACTCAAAGCTGTCATTGGTTATTAGTCAGAATATCAGAAGTGCTGCAAGAACCAAATCAAGCAAGTCCTGAGGCCAACGACCGGAAAATAAAAGACTATGTTTTAATTTCATAACGAAAACTATAGCGACAAATGCCCTTTGACAAGCTTTGAGGGACAATACAATAGCGGTCCAATAACCTACGAAACCTTTGACTATATCGCATGCAATTTCGTTGAAGAAAAAAACACATACTAAAATGTATTCAAAAAATAAACTTTACCAAAAACCTCTCTGTAATTTTCATAGAAAGGAGACAACATGTGTTTGCGGACTGCTCTACACGCCTCTACTACGTGAGCTTTCATAAGTGCGGTTGCCAGATATTAAGAGTTCTAATCCCCGAATCAGAGCGTCGCTGTTAAATTCATACATTTTGTGTGTTTTGCTTATTTTAAGCAATCTGTCAACCATGCGCTCGCCCTCTTTGTGACGATTATCTGAAAACAGCGAATAACACGCTGTTGTTTAGCGATCTAAGTGAAAGTGTCTCTCAACCAGTCTGTGTTCTGTCATGAGATCTCAACTACATTGTTTGTGATTGTGATCGCTGAATAAATACACTTACTCAACCGCTGTTGTTTGAATAGAGGAGCTCTTGCAATTTGGAATTACTATTAGGAATTTCACTGTTATAATATTTTTTCATTTGTTTTACCGTTGTTTTCATATTGAGACAGAGAGAAGGTGCATAAGTCTTTGGTATTCATTTTATATACCAAATAAATTCAAAATTTCAACACACTTCAGCAAAAAAAAAAACACATAAATGTTTGTCTAGAGTCATTTTTGCATATTATGGTTGAACTGGATCATCTAGCCAGAAGCAAAGACAGTGCTTATATAAGCATAAATATAATACATAAACTTTATGTTTTGTTTTATCATTAATTATTCCAGGTGTGAGTGAGAGAATTTAATGCATATTCAGATTATTTTAGAACTACCGTACAATCTGATTCTCTCACAGGGGAACACCAGAGCTGTCAATCCCTCCACTGAAAAAAAAATACGTTCTTTACTTATTTGAAAAGGTAACTCCGATATTTTCTTGTAGATTTAAAAGTAATGCATTACTTTACTGGTTACTTGAAAAAGTAATCTGATTACGTAACTCGCGTTACTTGTAATATGTTACCCCCAACACTGTATATACTGTATGAGCTATATATATATATACAGTATATTAAAAAGCCTAAATGAATCCGTACACTAGATGAGTAAATAACATGGATGATCCACATTCCTGTTAGATGGTGGAGCATGCCAAGATGCAGATTTTCCACAAATGTAACAAATTAGCTAAGAATGCCTATTGTTCAGCAACTGTTCCCCATCTGCGAGTGTTTTATTGCCGGGGCCCATTTTCATGCCCATAGGCCTCTATGCAGTTGACAGACTGTGTATAGCTAAAGTAAAGTGTCTATCTTGTAAAAAAATGCTTCATCCCCGTTTTAATTATTTCCCCACGATCACAGTGGGTCAAATTTGTCGAATGCACTAAAAAAAGGCTGACAATGCACTTTCTGTACTTGATTTTGCAGTACTCTTCAGTTACCGTCGTGTGTTCATTTTATAGAAAGCATAGATGCTCACTTGGTGCCTCTATTTTTTTTAACTGCGTTAATTGTGCGCTTATGGAATGAACAATTGTTGTATTCACATTTGAACATAGGTCGTTCTATGGAAATGTCATTTTTTTTTTCGGGGCCGCTACCTGTACAGAAGTATTACAATTGAAATACACATTAGGGTTGCAATATTTTTATATTTTAAAATGAAACAATATGTTATTTGAACAACTACACCTTCTTGAGCCACCATTGTGGCAATATTTGTTTTTAATTATAAAGAATTCCAAGCACCACAAAACTGCTCGGACGCCCCACTACCACCGCTATAGCAATACAGGGAAAAGGGCGTTGAGTTATGGGTTCAAAACAAACAGGTGTGGTCGAACACAGATGTAGAAAGACAATGATAGTTCAGTAAGCAGTGTTGGGGTAACGCATTACAAGTATCGTGAGTTATGTAATCAGATTACTTTCTTCAAGTAACTAGTAACGTAACGCATTACTTTTTAATTTACAAGAGAATATCTGTGTTACTTTTTCAAATAAGTAACGCAATTTACTTTTTTTCCAGTTTATTGACTGATAGCTCTGGTGTCCCCATGTTGAGAGAATTCAGATGTTACTGTAGTTCTAAATAAATATGAATATGCATTAATTAATCTCACTCACAAAAAAAAAACACAGATTCAGTATTCTTCAAAATGAATAAAAAAAATGCAACTCAAAATATTTAAACCTGCAATAATTAAATGTTAAACAAAACAAATATCCTTTATGTATTTAATCCAATTATATCAACCAATGTCTTTGCTTCTGACCTTCGATGATCCAGTCCAAGCGTACTAATGAGCACAAATTACTCTAGACAAACATCCGTTTGTCTTTGTTTATTGCTGAAGTGTGTTAAATGTCTTCTTCTGCATTCTACTGTACGGACGTAAGTTTACTTTCCCTTCAGCCTGAGGTTTATTCCTTTTACTTTTGGTGTGAAAAGCTTTTATATTTGCCAAAAATATAACTTTTTTATTTTAAAAACAAACAATCAAGCCCTGTCCATATTTAAAAAGTAAAGGAAAAGTAACGTAACACATTACTTTCCAAAAAAAGTAACTAAGTAAACCAATTAGTTACTTTTTTTTAGGGCTCCGTAACGCAAATATTGGAATGCATTAACTTTTGAAAAGTAACTTTCCAACACTGGTTCATAACTACAAATTCTGATGTACATGACATTACAAAAAAAACAAAATGCAAATAAAAGATTATTGTGTCCCTGGAGTTGTGTCACGGGTGTTACCTGTTTACACAAAAATAAAGTAAGGAGTTTGTTTTAAAAAAAAATCACACTGATGATACAATCCGAGCTTCTTCCCCTTATTTGCTGAAATCTATGACAAAAGGCCCATGTGAGTCTACCATCTCTTCCAGTATCATAAATGTTCCGTTTTCTCCTCATGATTGTCAGTATGAAGCTTTATGTAAGTCACTGGGTAGAACCTACTTTATTGTTAGGGACTTACTAAAAACGTAGAATCAAATGATTAAACTACTTAATTTAGTGATAGACCATGATGAAACATGTGGTGATTTTGTAAAGCATTTTTCAGAAAAGTCACTGCGGGGTTCCCCTTTCCTTATGTTACCCAGTGAGATCAGTTTATGTTCTTTTAACTAACTGCTTCACGATTGCCAAATGTGGTGCCAAATGTAGACAATTTAGTCTTATCTACTTCATTTAGGTTAAAAGAATAAGATCTTTGGTCCTTAGTAGTCACTGTAAAATATTACATATAATACGATTGACATCCCTTGAATCTGCTTCACTCCCGAGTAAGATTTAAGGTGCATTGGTTTTTTTCTAATATTTTCATTGTTATAGCAAATGCATGTTTGTGCAAATGAACTAACATCATTCAGTTCACATTTTTAACAAACCTGATTAAAATAAATAATCTCCTTATTTGTTGCATTATCATTATTTTTCTGCATGTACTAAAAAAAAGTGAGAATATTTCATAAAAATCTTTAAAATTGCCAAAGTAGTAAGGTAACAAATAGTACACGTGGTCTTTAAATAAATTGATTTTGTATTATTATTATTATTGCCATAATAATAATAATAAAAATGAGTAGTACAGTAGTAGTATTTTTATTATTATTGATAATATTAGTATTAATATTACACTATAATTTATTTTTGACTGCCAGACATTGCAGTTAATTTTTTCGTGAGTTTATATACTGTAAGTAATGGAAAGAACAAAATGTTTCTTTTTCTCTGTGTTTGCAGTATTAGGAGCGCTTGTGTCTTGAATCAGAATGTCTTTGATGCGCGCATGTGAAAGCACAGCTAAAGCTCTGGAAAAGTTGATAAGAGTCACGCTGGTCTGCGTTGGGTTTCATTTACCATCATCTGCTGAACGCGTCTGTCCGCAGGTGCTGGGATCCGAGGGGCCGTCCCTGATCGAGCCCTTGGCCCCTTCAGCGTCCCCCGAGAGCAATCATTCACAGACAGGACAGAGGAATGTTTACATCAGTGTCTTGAAGTGCATGTACAGCAGAGAGTGCAGGGGGAATTGAAGGGGATTTTCGTGATGTTTTCACAATCTCCAATGTGAATAACAACCTGAGCAACACCAGTGGCGCAAAAATGGGGTATGCATGAGGCATGCACTTTAATAAAATGTTCTAAAATAATCCAAAGCGTAGTTGTGTAAAAATAGTTTCAGGAACTACATTGGTAGCTTACATCTTTTTTTCAATTGCAAGTAGTTAAGGGTCCTAACGTTGTTTGCCTAAGAGGGCAAAGTTGTATTTACGGATTTCTAAATTTTCTCTATTGCTGCAAAAAGTTAAAAGCACATTATATGTTTGTAAATATGGGCATTTGATTTGCATGTTAGAGAAATGAGAAAGTGGTTAACAAGGGATACAAACCTATATCACGTGGGGGGCAATTTTGACACAAATTTGGCCGTGTGTGGTTGGAATAAATAGGCCATTTGTGTGATTCCCATAGATCCTATTTTTAGTTTTTTTTTAACGCCTCGTGCACTTCATTCTTAAGAACAAAACAATGGCGGAACTTGACAAAAAAGGGATTGTTAAATGTATAAAATAGTGATTTCTATTGTGTCAATAAGAACAGTAAATCCAAAGCAAAACAGTGAAATAACTCGTATCGAAAATCAAAAATGAAGGGCGTGGAAATGTGTGTTAAACTAATTGATGCATACTATCCTCTGCTGTGCCATCTACTGGGACATAGTTGGAGTTCATCATGACCTTTTTGCATTTTAATAGTGTTTGGTTTGCACCAGGTGGCAACACGGCCACATGATTAACATCTCGGTTTTCAGCAAGAAAAAAAAACCGCAGATGTTCTTAAAGGGATAGTTCACGCCAAAAATGAAAATTCTGTCATCTTTACTCACCCTCAGGGCAGCTTAGGCTCTATCTGACATTCCTTCAGATCGAACCGAATCGCCAGGTTATATTTAAATTGTGCGCGTGGCGTCTCGAGCGTTATAATGTGCAGTGAATGGTGCCACTCCTGTTTTGAAGCTGGAAACAGTGCAATCCATTCCAGCAGAAAACTATGCACAACGCCGCCGGGGTTAATAAAGCCTTCGTGTGAAGCGAAAGAGGGTGTTCATGTAAGCAAAATATGATTTTTAAAATAAAGATACAAACTGAATCTCCCAACGTCCACAACAAGCGCATTTTGAGCATATGTCCTAGTCCCATTTGATATATCAATAAAAATGCGTCTTATTTCGATCGGAGTAGCCGAAGTACGTGTGTTGCATGTGAATAAAGCATGGTTCTTGGGATTGGGGGGATATATAAAATCAAATAAAGAATATAAACTTTTGAGCAAAATAACACAGTCTTGTGTAAATCCTCCAAAAATTGCGTCTGACTAAAAAGTGGAGCCCTAGTACCTCGGTTTTTTAAAAATAAGTATTAATTTCTATCAGTTCTAATGTCCACTTTCTCTTATTATGAGTATTATTTAAAATTTTGCTGTGTTTTAAAAATAGTTAGGGGTTTCAACACTTTTTTTTCACTGCTTTATGATGTTGTATCTTCCACGCACAAGCTAGTTATTGCGGGCTTTTGGGGGTACGTGACTAATCACAACCCTTTCTCTTGGCGTTGAGGGTGTTGGGGGCATAGGAAAGGCGGCCCCACACTGATCTTGCATACCAAACAACAATACAGCAAATGTGCAGTTGCGCCCTGAGCACCACAACATCACGCCTGCAATGTCAAAGTTATCTGAGAACACTCATGAAATGCTTCTATTTTGCATTATTTTCTAATTGAATCCAACATTTACAAGTTATGTTTATTATTAGCACACGTGAAATGAAACCCCGAAAAGATTTTTCAGCTTTTTCTTTTACTAACCATATTTTTCTTGGTTAGTCACAACTTTGTGCTAAATTAATGCTTTTGTAGATTCTTCCATTGCTATTTGCACTTCTGGTTGGATGCTTCTGTATTTAATTGGCAATAAAGAAAGATGGATGTTAGGATGTTTTGTTCTGTTTATTTTCCAGGTAGGCTATATTGCAGATTTTCAGCACTATTTGCACTAAATAAAACATATTTAAACAATTTATCCCATGTGAAGATGTAATAGACTGCCCCATATCAAGAGTAATATTGCCATATATGTTACCTAGCCTATAAGGCAATATAATTTTCACATACTTAAACACATTTATAACATATATTAAACCCCATACGCAAATTTGCGTATTATGATTATTATTATTTTTTTAATTAGCCTAAATTTTTTATGGTATTATATGTTGCAACAATATATGTGACCGATATAGCCTACATTTACCTATATATGCAACTTTATTAAAACAATACAGGCCTATATACAAAAATCTGTATGTTTATATATGTTTCTGTGTAGATAAAATTTTTTTTTTTTCTTTAAAATTTACTCTTCCTTATCTTTTCTTACATAACACATTTGCAAGGTTAGGATGTGCATGATATTTGTACAAAATTGTGGTTTATTAACACATTTTATAGGTGAATATAGTATACCTATAGTTAAGGTAGGGGCGAGTGGGTTTAAATTTAATAACTTGGATATAAAAGTACGAAGATATCAATTGGGGGAAAAGCAGTTATAGTTTGTTGACATCTGCATAAAACCTTAAAGACAAGTTCAGGCTTGGTGTCACAAGTGGTGTGCAGGCTGTGGTTGTCTTTAAAAAATCTGAAAAAATGACACGTTCACTACAACCTGTAGGGGGGTGTGAGTTGTAAACACCAATTGACATCTATGCCTGCATCCCCTTTCATTCGTTTATAATGATTTCGATTTGCTTTTTTTTCTTTACTCTGTCCTCTAAAGCCAATTGAAGCCAACCCCACCTCAGGCCTGAGAACAGCTGTCCGAGGTACGAGCTCGGGCTTCACAACCATCATACACGGCGTATTTGATTAGGAACATTCTTTAACTGTTTCTTGCTTTGGACAATAAAGTTGTTTGAATCTCTTTTACATCGTTTCTAGGGGGTTTTGCGCAGAGGTTCTGTTTCTTAAATGCAGATTCAAATGAGAAAGCCTGTAAAAAAGGATGGTTTTTTTTTTTGCATGTTAAAGAAATAGGGTCCGTCGAGGGACTATTTGCATGCTAGAACGCAATCGGGGTGGGGTTGAGGTCTACGAGAAAGGGGAGGGCGAGGGGAGGGGTAGAGGAACATGCTGCGTTGGAACCGACGGGCACAGTGAATTTATGCAGAATTTAGACCGATGGAAACAGTGTTAATTGACATGGTATGGAGCAGCCTGTCTGCTGGTGCACACTGAAGTTTCTCCTGTTCAAGTGCACCCTTGCGGGTTGTATGGCAGCTTAACATAATGTGCGAGGCCTACAGGGGCGAATTGGGTCCCAAAGCCCATTACACCCTGTAATACTGTTTTATGTATAATGCTCACATGAAAGCACGTAACAATGATGGACATGCAGAAATAGAAATGTACATATGATCTTCCTAAAAGACAGGTTCCAAATGGGTTTTCACAGGAGGATGCCATAAAAAAACACACAATTATTGGGTTGAAAATTGGTGCATTAAAATCACTTGATACAGTACACCAACTATAGTGGTAGAGTAGGTATGAATATTAGGAAGACAACAGTGGTAGGTGGTGAATCTTCGGTTGAGAATAAAGTATTGTTATATATCATGAGATGCTTATAGGAGAGGGGGAGCCGGTAAAGACTCGGGGTATGGGTAATTCTTGAGAACATGCTTGAGATGCGTGCGGAGTTTTATCGAGTGGCAACCAGAAACACGCTGAAAGGGTTTCTTCTTTATAGGCAGTGTAGTTGCCATGAAGAAGCTGCGTGTAACATCCGATAAATCTTATATTCAAAAAGAAATGGTATGAGTGAACCAGGGTTCCTCAGAAGTTACTTTATACTTTCTTCTAAGAACGTTCAGTGAAAGGTTCTTGGAAGGATGAAAAAAAGGTTCTTCTATGGCTCGGCTAAAATAAAGCTACTGGACTTAAAAATCAGGTCTCGAAAGGAGAGCCATAGAAGCACCATTTGGTTCCCAAGAACCTTTCAGATCAGTTAACTATAAGAAGAACCTTGGTTTTTTGCTGTGTGTGGAGAACATTTTAAATCTAAAGAAGGTTTGCCATATAAGTAACCTTTTGTCGAAACGTCATGTGTCACCTGGATGTGAAAAGGAATAGGTTCGTTCAAATGAACCACGCAATTCCATAAAGAACCTTTAATGTTCTAATGGGGACCATGGTGAAGGCACGGTATATACACCACAACATGCACAGTGGGGAGGGCAAGTCTTAGTGGGGGGTAGTCATAGACACAAACAGAATAGCTGTAAAGTGGAAACAAGTATTCATTTCGGAATGTTTTTTCACACTCTTAAATTATAAACGTCCAAATTTGGAGTTTTCGGGGCAGCGATGCCATAGAAGAAGGGTGCCTAAATTTGGGGTCCCCAAAGACCCGTTCAGATAAAACAGTCTGAGTACCAGGGTGTCTCGGCGGTTGGAAAAATCCGCGTGGACGAGCAAGGATTTTTGCCCAATGGACCAAAGAATAATAGACCATGAAGGCCCAATACCAACAAAAGAAACCTTGTATTAATAGTGTACGATAACAAAGGAAATGGATTCATGACAGCCTAACGCGGTTCACTGAAAGGTGATTCGAAACCAAAAAAATATGTAACATTCATATAGCATCTCTTAGAAAACAGTACTTATGTAGTATGAGGAATGGGATTGTCAGACTCTGGTGGGTCTTATACAGCCTCCTTTTAATCTGGGTGTTGCCTATAATAAGTGAGTGTCAATCCTATGTTCAACAGTGACACCCAAAGGCCGGAAGAAAAGGGCCACAAAGATGATATTAAAGGAGAAGGCGCGTAAAAGCCGGATCTACAGACCTGCGGTCACAAGTGACGGCGTGTGGCTTCTCGGGATTGTCCTCCTCTCCTGTTCAAGATCATCAGAAATGCTGCAGTCATCTTCTGAGAAACATTCAAATAAAAAAAGCTTTCTGAAACAATGAAAGACGAGAAAAGAGAAACGGCGAGTAAGTATTAACGAACAAAGGACAAAAAATGGCAATGACTTCACAATGGTGCTGTAGTATTTGTGACTATTGCATGTGTAAAACACCAAGAAATAAAAAAAAAAAAAAATACACACCTGAGATTCCCTGTAAAAAAGGAGTTACAGGGAAGTGAATTTGACGGTAAAATACTGTAAAACTGCCTACACTACAGAAGAAAAAACCTGTACTGGTTAACGTATAAATTCCCCTACTATATACTGTGGAACAACTAAAATTCCCAAAGTTCCCCTGACAGTGTCCTTTCAAAATGTGCTGTTTTTTTTGTTGAAATAGCAAATTCTGTCTTAGTTTTTTTCGTAATCAGTGGATTATGTAATATAGGGTTGGGTTACACCTAATGTTGGTAAATAAGGTTTTGCATTATTTCAGTTTCAATGGTGTTACCAAAAACAAGGATGGTGTTTGTGTATAACCATAGAAACCGCTGGTGGCAGCGGCTTCTATAACACATGGATTACGGTAGTGTGTGTAAAGCTCTTTAGTGATGGCTTTGGTTCATCAGTGGTGTAATCTTTCCTCATGGGCAAAAAGGCCGCATTTGTGGTAATGCATTGTTTACAAAAAATCCAAAACTAATTTCAGTACTAATCCATAGTTGTACATATTAACATATTTCATTTAATGAGTTACAGGTATAGTGGTGGAAGCGTAAATTAAGTTAAAACGTAAAACTGTAAGAGGCGTGGTTGCGACGTATTATTACGGTACAAGTCCACCTACAACACCAGCTAGCTAGGCTGTTTTACGGTAATTGTACAGAATTTGGATTGTGTTGGAGCAGTGGTAGTTTGGCAGATAGCAGATCGAGAGATATGCGTGTTAAGAATATGACGACAATTAACGACCATGTATACATTAAACCAAACATAAAAGTCGTAAAAGGGATGAATTTATCCGTATTTACGGAAACCATATTTTGAATGTTTCATCTAATTTAAGTCTTGACACAGTTCGCTGTTAAATGCCAAACTTCCTGCGGGCTGTAACTATTTGGAAAAGATCAAAACATTTCAAACCACCAGATAAACCATGCCGGGGTTGGCAACAATAAAAACCAGTTTCATATAGTGTCATAACGTCAATCGAAACAAAGCCGTTCTCGTGTGCGTGCATGAAAAGCGTTTGTGTGTAATATGCATATCTATAGGTTTATGTATTTGTGTGTGAATTTATGATCATATGTTTGTTCTCTGCATGTGATCTGAAAGGAGTTTCATGTCCACAATCTTTCATAACTTTCATCTTTTCAGTTTCCTAAATGAACAAGTCTGAAGTTAGACGAACGCTGTTCCTGAACCCAGTGAGCTGCCTACATAGGAAGCATTTCAAGCCATCATAATTAATTATCATACTTAAAGACAGAAAAGTATCATACAGAAATCTCAACTCTTTTACTCTGTACATTAGGTTTTTAGCTTCGCAACAAATTAACATCAAACTTCATTGAAATCGATCGCAAGTCTTTTGAAATTGGTCACTTTTGAGCTTCAAGTTTATAAAGTGTGTAAATAAATCATAATTTCTCACCGTCCATATGCAGCATGTTTGCTGGATGGTGTTTTTAATAGCTGAAATAAAAGAAAACAGACTGTATTAACATTGAGATTATAAACAAGATGAGCATTTTAAACATGAAGAGTTCAATGGGTTCCATTTACGACAGACTGTTGTGTTGTGAGTGTGTTTTGTTGTGAGGTATGTGCTGCGAGAGTTTTGGAGTGTGGGTGTGTCTGAGAGCGATTTAGTGTTGGTGGGTGGGAGAGTGTGTGGGTGTGTGTGTGTGTGTGTGTGTGTTTTTGTGTGTGTGTGTGTTTTGTGTGTGTGAGTGAGAGTGTGTGTGGGTGAGTGTGTGTGTGTGTGTGTGTTTGTTTGTGTGTGTGTGGTTGTGTGTGTGTGAGTGTGTGTGAGTGAGTGTGTGTGATAGTGTGTGAGTGTGGTGGGAAAGGGGCGTGTGTGTTGTTGGGAAGAAGATGTGAGGGCGTGGAGGGTACATCGTTGTGATGAGAGTGTGTGGGGGTGGGTGTGTGTGTTTTGTGTGTGGTGAGTGTGTGGTTGTTTGTGCGTGATTGTTGTGTGCGTGTGTGTATAGAAGGCGGGGGGTGCGTGATAGGTTGTTTGTTGTTGTAGGTTTGGGAAATGGTGTCGAGTGCGCTCTTTGAGTGTGTGTGTGTTGCTGAGTAATTGCAGTCCCAGAGGACTCGTGTTCCCGTCCAGTCATAACATAATGAGCAGTAACACTCACAGGTGCACACAGCCACCAAAACTGCTCCGTCATTTAACACGGAGGGGAATTTGTGGCTTTAAACTGCTGCTGTCATGCTCTCAGGTCAAGTCTGAGCAATAATCATCTGTGATATTAATAGAATCTCTCAATGGTCTTCACAGAAACATGCATTTCATTAGATTAGAACATAGAGATAAAAACTGTTAAAATGAGTCTCGACAGTGACATAAAGCTACATAAAAGGGGGAATTAATGTTATTTGACATTTAATCATGTAAAAATTTGGAGAGCATTGAAAAAAAATTGGTGTAGAAACACTTTTCATCTATCTATCCATCCATCTATCGTGCATAATTATTAGGCACGCTGATATTCTTTCTGATCATACTTTTTCCCAAGCACATTTTACGAATTCCAAACCACATCAGTCTTAATAACTACTATTCATTTAGTATTTAATCGTTTATTGGGGGGTGATATACCTGATAATAGGGGGGTGTCCAGTTAACTACTGGAAGTGAAAAACTCTTTATATTCAGGTGTGCATAATTATTATTAAGCAAGTTTTCTTTTACAGATAAAATGAGCCAAAAAAGAGATTTAGCTCAGACTGAAAGTAAAAATTATTAAATGCCTATGAGAAATATTCAAAATTAATGCAATACAGAAATTGCAAAGTTAAGGCATGATCATTGGACAGTGAAATGCTCAGTGGGTCAGCGGGGTCAGAAAAAGACAGGTGGAGAAGAAAAGACACGTGTTAACTGCAAAAGATTTCAGAATGAATGTGAAGAATTAGGTGTGAAACAATCAGGAAACATTTAGTCTCCAGCGCCACCATTTTCATAGAACTGCAACCTACCTGGAGTCTCCATAATTCAAGTCGCAGGTTGCGGGGTGCAGGTGAGACGGTGTGCTTGAGTAAAAATCCTAAAATGATTCCCATCTTTACGTAATGAATAACTGCTGACGTATTGGACATACGGAAGACGCAGTTTTGTATACTGTATGACAGATAAGTCTTGATGACTCTTGAAAGACTACACTCCTCTTGTTTGAAGAATTTATCTTCCAGAATCTGACAGCAACTTTCAGGAGCTCATTTTTACGCAATTCTGCATGACAGACCTTTCAGGATGTGGGGTGGAATAAAAATGAGCTCCTAAAACCACAAGTTTGTGTTATGCAAAAATGTTATGGGTTGAGAAAAAAAGAGTGGGTAAACAATTTTCACTCAAAAAATGCTAGTAAATTTAACAAATAATGATAAAGAAATGTCAAGTAACACAAACATCAAATATGAAATTTGTATTTTCTTGTAAAGCATAGTCCAGGAATGTTTTAACTTAAAAAAATATAACAGTGTATAAATGTTATAATCTATGAAAAATAATTTGCAGACAACAGAAGTGTCAAGTATAAGTGTGTGCGTGTGTTTGTGTGTGTGTTTGTTTGTTTGTTTTTGTGTGTGTGTGTGGAGTTGTGAGGTTGTTGTGTGATAGTGTGTGTGTGAGAGAGAGAGATGTGTGTGTGTGTGTGTGTGTGTGTGTGAGTGTGTGTGTGTGGAGAGGAAGGGTGTAGTGTGAGAGATCAGTTTTGTGTGTGTGTGTGTTTGGTGTGAAGAGATGTGTGTAGGTGTGTGTGGTGAGAGATAGAGAGAGAGAGTGTTGGTGTGTGGGTTTGTTGGTGTGTGAGTGGAGAGTAGAGAGAGAGTGTGTGTGGTTGTTGTGATGAGGAGAGAGAGTGTGTGGTGTGTGTAAAAATGTGAGAGAAGAGAGAGCAAGAGAGACTTTTACGTATGTGTGTGTGTGTGTGTGTGAGATTGTGAGTGTGTGTGTGTGTGATATTGTGTGTGTGATAGAGAGAGAAGTGTGGGTGTAATGTGGGGTGGTGTGTTTGGTGCGTGTTGTGTGTGTGAGAGAGAGAGAAGTGTGTTGTGTGGTGGGAGGTTTTGGTTAGAGGAGAATAGAATATATAGTGTGTGTGTGGTGTGTGAGAGGAGAGAGAGTGTGTGGTGTGTGTGGGTGTGTGGTGTTTTTTGAGTGTGAGTGTGTTGTGTGAAGTGGTTGTGTGGGGTGAAGAGAGAGAGTGTGTGTGTGTGTGTGATGTGTGTGAAGAGAGAGAGTGTTGTGTGTGTGCGTGAGTGTGCAGGTGAGTTCATGATTGTTGTGGTGATTGTTGGTGTGTGAGGTGTCTGAGTGTAGTGATGGAGTGGTAGCAGTGTTGGCTGCTCGGAAACAGTGTGTTGTAGTCGTAGTAGATGTGGATATGGTATTTGACAACGAGAAGTGTGTTGGTGTACGTCGCTGTTTGTGTAGTGGTGTGGAGTGATGTGAACTTTCATGACTTTGAGCTCCACATCTGTTGCTCCACCCATAAAAAGGCAAATAATTATGAAAAATCACATGTGAAAACTGAACAACATGAGTTATCAAAACCAAATTCTCAGCAGCCTCTGCTGAAGACACCGTCACCATCACAGCTCCTGCTGCTTGCACTGTATACTGAAGTTTTGTCAAAGCAAGGATGTCGGGAAGCTCCGGGAACGGGAAGTTACGTCAGTGGCTGATCGAGCAGGTGGACACTGGGAAATATCCCGGCTTAGTTTGGGAGGATCGAGAGCGGACCGTCTTCCACATCCCGTGGAAACACGCAGGGAAGCAGGACTACAACAGAGACGAGGACGCCGCGCTCTTCAAGGTGTGCATGTTATGATATAGGTACATTTAAAAATTAATCATCAATATAAATAAACAGCAATTATAAATTGCATTTGCATGCAACAAAATAAAACATGAAGCACATTTCGCTTTATTTAAATTAAATTTAAATTAGTCATACTTCATTAGATCAAGTGTTTTATCAATTCAAACGGTATGCATTTATGTTAAATGTTTTGATTGAAAAGTGTGTTTGTGCATTTATTTATTTATTTGCTTACAATAAATGCTAGTTGTTTTTAATGCATTATATAATGCATTGGAATTAAGGCATTTTTAAGCATATAAACACCTGCTGTTCATTCATATGTTTATGCAAATGAGATCTGTTCAGCATAATTTATGCTAATGGTTTATTAATGACGTCTGGTTTATTGAATCAGGCCTGGGCTCTGTTTAAGGGCAAGTATCGCGAGGGAATAGATAAACCGGATCCTCCCACCTGGAAAACCCGGCTCAGGTGCGCCTTGAAGGGACAAAGATCAGCACAAAAAACTAACAAAAGGTGGGGGTGGGGGGGCGAGGAGCTCGTGGGACGAAGTCATCTAGAACGTTTCTAAAACGTTTAAAGTTTAACCCGCGTATTCCTGACGGAACCAACAAGAGGTAAACACCACACCTCATATTTAAAATATATTACATAATATGAAATTATTCAATTGACAATGCAAAATACTTGTTGTATATACACATTTACCTTACTAAATCAATAAAATGAATATTTAAAAAAAATGTTTTTTTTATGTCATTTATACCTATATATTACGTGTTACCACATGAATTTTATATAATATGTATTAAATAATATATATATATATTATATTATAATTATATATTTAGAACACCAACAATTTAAAAAACTATTTATTCATTTATTAATTTATAACTATCTATATTATAAATAAAAAATGAATACAACATTTAATAGCATTAATTTCCCCTTCATTTCAGCAGCAAAATCATATGAGAAAGTTTCCACAAGCTCGGGTCACCATAACTACCCGTTTTATCCTTCATATGAACCTGTGGAGGGTCAGGTAACTCTAACCTTATTGCAGACTACTAGACTCTACTATAATTAATATCTGGCCATGAAAATAAAACCGGTAAGGTAGTGATCTGTTCCTGTGTCTGTCTCTCTGTACAGGTGTGTAACTTCCTGTCTGCTGCTGGGCGCTGGTCCGTACAAGACGAATGAAATGGTGGATGTCCTCTACAGGAGCGGAGGACCTTCCCTGTGTGAGTCCAGAACTCACTGTCTGACGGCCTTCACCAGAACGTCTCCCGCTGTTACGCCGTTATTTACCCTCCCTCTCCTCTGTAGGCTTAAAAAAGACATTCGGAGTCATTGCAGTAAAGTGTGTGTGTGTGTGTGTGGGGGTGTAGGTTACCATATAGTGGCTCTTCTACAACTGTAACAGGTTTGACTCGCCGTCCCTTCCCGTTCACTTCTGGACTCCACAGAGATCCTCTATCCAGGCCATGGCACCTGCTCCCATGTACACACACAATCAACTCCTTATGAACACCCTAAGCAACGCATTAGAACTTTTTAGCACCAACAGTCAACAGCCCCGTCAACCACTCAAAGCTACCTTCAACTGCCCCCTTGCGCACCAGTGACACCTAGAACAAACATCCATCTAACACTGCCTCAGTTACAACTTCTTCTGATTGGTCTACTGTTTTGGAACTGACATTGATGAGTGGCACTGTGTACGAAAGTTAAAAACGTGGCGCTCACGTGCGAGATGCTGCAAAAGACACAAAACACGTGTCACATAAGACACAGTGGACATAAACGTCTATCTAACGCATGTTTACATAGAAAAAAAAATGGAAAAGTAGCGCATTAGAATGGAAAAACACATTCTGTGTGAACGGCCCTTAGCAAACACATGGCAACAGACTAGCAACTACCTACAAATGCCCCAGTAACCACTTAGAACATCTTAGCAACTGCATAGCAACACAGATGCTCCGTAACCACTTAGAACATGTTATCAACCGCCTAGCAACCACCTACAAATGCCCCAGTAACTACTAAGAACATCTTAGCAACTGCCTAGCAACAACCTACAGATGCTCCAGTAATCACTTAGAACATGTTATCAACCGCCTAGCAACCACCTACAAATTCCCCAGTAACTACTAAGAACATCTTAGCAACTGCCTAGCAACAACCAACAAATGCCCCAGTAACCACTTAAGACTGTTATCAACCGCGCTAGCAACCACCCTACAATGCCCCAGTACTACTAAGAACATCTTAGCAACTGCCTAGCAACAACCTACAGATGCTCCAGTAATCACTTAGAACATGTTATCAACCGCCTAGCAACCACCTACAAATGCCCCAGTAACTACTAAGAACATCTTAGCAACTGCCTAGCAACAACCTACAGATGCTCCAGTAATCACTTAGAACATGTTATCAACCGCCTAGCAACCACCTACAAATGCCCCAGTAACTACTAAGAACATCTTAGCAACTGCCTAGCAACAACCTACAGATGCTCCAGTAACCACTTAGAACATGTTATCAACCGCCTAGCAACCACCTACAAATTCCCCAGTAACTACTAAGAACATCTTAGCAACTGCCTAGCAACAGCTCAGCAACTACCTGCCAATTCCCCAGTAAGCATTTAAAACATCTTATTAACCGCCTAGCAACCACCTACAAATGCCCCAGTAACTACTAAGAACATCTTAGCAACTGCCCTAGCAACAGCTAGCAACTACCCTGCCAAGGGGGGGGGGGGGGTGTGGGGGGGGGGTCCCATAAGCATTTAAAACATCTTATTAACCGCCTAGCAACCACCTACAAATGCCCCAGAAACTACTTAGAACATCTTAGCAGCTGCCTAGCAACAACCAACAAATGCCCTAGTAACCACTTAGAGGAAACATAGCAACTGACTAGCAACAGTCTAGCAACAACCTACAATTGCCCCAGAAACAACCTAGAACATCTTAGCAACTGCCTAGCAACAACCAACAAATGCCCCAGTAACCACTTAAGAGGAAACATAGCAACTGCCTAGCATTAGCCTGGCAACAACCTACAAATGCCCAGTAACCAGTAACTACTCAGAAGACATATAACAGTAAACAACTGCCTACAAATGCCCCAGAAACTACTTAGAACATCTTATAAACCACCTAGCAACAACCTACAAATGCCATGTAACCACTCAGAACATCACAGTAACTGCCTAGCAACAGCCTAGTAACCACTTAAAATGCCCCAACAACCACTTAGAATATCTTATAAACTGCCAAGCAACTTCCTGGCAACTACCTATAAAGGCACCAGTAACTACAGTGGTGTGAAAAAGTTTTTGCCCCCTTCCTGTTTTTTTAATTATTTGCATATTTGTCACACTTAAAAGATTCAAATCAAACAAATTAATATTACACAAAGATAACCCGAGTAATATCACTGCGTTTTGAAATTATATTTCATTTATTAGGGGAAAAAAGCTTCCAAAACCTGTCATTCACTACGTGAAAGTAATTGCCGTTGGTGCCCTCCTAAATCTAATAACTGGTTGTGGCACGCTTTGCAGCAACAACTGCAATCAAGTGTTTGCGATAAATGGCAATGAGTCTTTCACAGGAATTTTGGCCCACTCTTCTTTGCAGAATTGTTTTAATTCAGCCACATTGGAGGGTTTCCGAGCATGAATGGACTGTTTAAGTATCTCAATCGGATTACCAACTCCGGACCTTGATTTGGCCACTCCAAAACCTTAATTTCGTTTTTCCTTGAGCCATTCAGAGGTGGACTTGCTGGTTTGTTTGGGATCATTGTCCTGCTACATAACCCAAGTGCGCTTGAGCTTGAGGTCACAAACTGACGGCCGGATATTCTCCTTCAGGATTTTCTGATAGAGTGCAGAATTCATGGTTCCATCGATTATGGCAAGTCGTCGTGGTCCTGAAGCTGCAGAGCAGCCCCAGATCATCACACTACCACCATGTTTGACTGTTGGTATGATGTTCTTTTTATGAAATGCTGTGTTGGTTTTACGCCAGATGTAACGGGACACACACCTTCCAAAAAGTTCAACTTTTGTCTCATCAGTCCATAGAATATTTGCCCAAAAGTCTTGGGGGATAATCAAGATATTTTTTGGCAAATGAGAGACGAGCCTTGTGTTCTTTTTGGTCAGCAGTGGCATTTGCCTTGGAACTCTCCCATGGATGCCGTTTTTGCCCAGTCTCTTTCTTATTGTTGAATCATGAACACTGACCTTAATTGAGGCAAGTGAGGCCTGCAGTTCTTTAGATGTTGTTCTGGGTTCTTTTATGACCTCTTGGATGATTCGTCGTTGTGCTCTTGGAGTAATTTTTGGTTGGCCGGCAACTCCTGGGAAAGTTCACCATTGTTCCAAGTTTTCTCAATTTGTGGATAATAGCTCTAACCGTGGTTCGCTGGAGTCCCAAAGCCTTAGAAAGCTTCATAACCCTTTGCAGACTGATACATGTCAACTGTTTTGTTTCTCATTTGTTCTTGAATTTCTTTAGATCGTGGCATGGTGTTTTTGCTCTTTAAGCATGCTTCACTTTGCCAGACAGGTTCTATTTAAGTGATTTCTTGATTCCACAGGTCTGGCAGTAATCAGGCCTGGATATGGCTAGTGAAATTTAACTCAGCTTTATAAAATAATGTGGTTAATCACAATTCTTTCATGATTTAACAGGAGGGGGAAATAAATTTTTCACGTAGGGCCACGTAGGTATGGACAGCTTTTTTCCCTTAAATTGCAATCATCATTTAAAAACTGCATTTTGAATTTACTTGCATTATCTTTGCGTAATACTAAAATCGGTTTGATGATCGGAATCTTTTAAGTGTGACAAATATACAAAAAATTTAAAAAACAGGGATGGGCAAACTAACCTTTTCAACACGGGCCTGTATATACCTGTGACGAACATCGTTATCAACTACCTAGCAACAGCTTATCAACCACCGTCCAAATGCTCCAGTAACCACTTAGAACATCTTATAAACAGCCTAGCAACATCCTAGCAACAACCTACAAATGCCCCAGTAACCACTTAGAACATCTTAGCAACTGCATAGCCGACAGTCTAGCAACTACCGACAAAGTCCATGGTACCAATTAGAACAATCTTAGCACGAGCCTAGCACAACCTACAATCTCCAGTAACCATTGAACCATCTAGCACTAGCCTAGCAACAGTCTGCAACTACCTACAAATGTCCCAGTAAACCAATTAGAACATCTTTAGCAACTGCCTAGCAGCAGCTATCAACTACCTACCAAATGTCCGCATAACCGTTTAGAACATCTTATGTCTAGCCTAGCAATAAGCCTAGCAACAACAACCTACAAATGCTCCATTAACCATTTTTAAAACGCTTGGGGTAGGGGGGGCTAAACCACCTGTGCAACATCCTACTAGCAACTACCTACAAATGCCCCAGTAACCACTTAGAACATCTTAGCAACTGCCTAGCGACATTCTAGCAACTTCCTACAAATACCCCAGTAACCACATAGAAACATCTTAGCAACTGCCTAGCAACAACCTACAAATGCTTCAGTTACCAATTAGAACATCTCAGCTACAGCCTAGCTACAGCCTAGCAACAACCTACAAATGCTCCAGTTACCAATTAGAACATCTTAGCAACTGCCTAGCGACAGTCTAGCAACTACATACAAATACCCCAGTAACCACATAGAAACATCTTGGCAACTGCCTAGCAACAGCCTAGCAACAACCTACAAATACCCCAGTAACCAATTAGAAACATCTTAGCAACTGCATAGTAGCAACAGTCCAGCAACTACCCAAAAATGACCCAGTAACCACTTAGAACATCTTATAAACCACCTAGCAACAGCTTGGAAACTCACCTGCGTCTCTGACTCTTCCAGACGCCCGTCTGCAGGTGACCGTGTTCAGCGGTGAGACTCCGGTCGCAGACGTCACCGTCACGAGCGCCGAGGGCTGTCGACTGGCTCCACAGGATGACAACTGGACCTACAGCTGGCTGAGTGGCTCGGAGCTGGTTCCTCTCCCTCAGGCTGAGAGAGGAGCACTGGAGGGGGGCGTCTTGCTCTGGATGACGCCCGACGGCCTGTACGCCCGGCGCTTCTGTCAGTGCAGGGTCTACTGCGACGGGCCGCACACTAACCTGAGCGTCCACCCTCGCGTACACTATAGGTCTAGACGCAAAGACACAGCAAACTACTGGAACAGCCAAGCCTCTTTCCTTCGAGTTTATAATGGCGTCAACACTATAAACACATTTTAATATATTTAGTTTTATAAAAAGGGATCGTTGAATATCAAACAAATTAACATCCCAAAAATTTTATTTTTGATGAGGACGATTAAGGGAGGTTACTCACCCTCCGGTTTGTTAGTGCGAACCCGTAGACTTCGTTTATGCTTCGGAACGAACCAAATGAATATATCATCATCAGCAACACTCACCTGGATTCACACCAGGAAAGTCCGCTAGTTCATTTGCTTTGGTCTGGACCAAATACAATGTTGATTTTTAATTTTTTTGTTTGGGTGTGATTTACTGGTTTCACCACACCTGCTCCTCTCTTGCAAGTGAAACCGAGAAATTTGTAACAAACCACAACATGTTCTAAGGGGGACATGCCCTTCATTGGTTCCCTCCATCAACTATCCAGAATGTCAATATATTTGGAGACCGAAAAAGGGACCCGAGGACCTAACCACTGCATTCCAGACAATGGAGAGTCAACGAAGATAGCAAGTATTAAAAATGTTTGGGTCACCAAACGCACAAAAGAGAACGCTTAGAGTCCGAATTTGCTGTATTATACCACTACCTGCCTCGCCAACATCCACACCGGTGCGTCCGGCCTTCCATTAAAAAACCAAACTAGCCCTGGGGCCCATTTTGGATGGCGGTCCTTATCATACACAACCAATTTTCACTTCTTGTCATGTCTCTACTGACGACTGTATGAGTTGAATCCTGTGTGGGGTTAGATAAGGAGACATACAAAAGTGCCGGGTTTCCGTCCAGACACATTTGAGAACTCACTGTCCCATAACCATAACAACCGATGTTGCAAGTCCAAGTGTAACAGAAGAATTGGGCTAGACAACTAATTTAACAACACTCGCTGCCCCACTAAAACGGAGTGGAGTAGTTTTTTTTAGTCTGTGCAGGTTACAGCAATCTCCTGTCCCACCAGCTACTACCCACCAGCTCCCTCGAATCTATTTCCAAAGTAGTGGGGGTCCCCTACCCGATAGGAGCGGGAAATCACAGAACAAATTAGGATTGGGCTAGTTTTGAATAGCAGTAGGCTGATTCATTAGCTAGATTTTTAGCAGCACTCTGCAACCAACGCCCTGATTACCGTAACTTTGACAACAGGCTTTTACTCCACTAATCTTCAAAAGTTAATAAGAGAGACGTTTATGAAAACTTTATTCCGCGCAATTGTAAACATTTTGAGTATTCAACGGTGCACACCGCTTCAAGAAATTTCCACAAGAAAGCCAACCCCGCTTACATATGCAAAGGAACGCACAAGCATGCTTGTCTTGAATCCGTGGTAGGGAACCAATGATATATTCTCCATCGGTTACGCAAGCATAAAACCATGTTTCGTGAGCCCTATCATTCACGTGTAAACCACCGATGAGTTCTACTTAAGAAATCTCCTGTGGTTTACTCGGAGCAGCAACACATTTAGCTTCGCGTAAAGAACCAATCGAGGTTCATTTTCATCTTGGTACGCACCACGTATTGGCTTTAATGGTACAAGAACCAATGAGGTTTGTTTTTGTGTGTTACGCAACACGTTTGAGCTTCCGTAAAAACCAATGAGGTTTGTTTTTGTGTTACGCACCACGGGTAGACTTCGCCGGTACTATCTACCAATGAGGTTTGTTTTTGTGTGTTACACAACACGTTTGAGTTTCCGTAACAACCAATGAGGTTCATTCTCCTGTTACGCACCGCGTTTGAGCTTCGTTAAGAACCAATGAGGTTTGTTCTCATGTTACGCACCACGTTTGAGCTTCTGTAAGAACCAATGAGGTTCATTCTCCTGTTACGCACCATGTTTGAGCTTCTGTAAGAACCAATGAGGTTCATTCTCCTGTTACGCACCATGTTTGAGCTTCTGTAAGAACCAATGAGGTTCATTCTCCTGTTACGCACCATGTTTGAGCTTCTGTAAGAACCAATGAGGTTCATTCTCCTGTTACGCACCATGTTTGAGCTTCTGTAAGAACCAATGAGGTTCATTCTCCTGTTACGCACCATGTTTGAGCTTCTGTAAGAACCAATGAGGTTCATTCTCCTGTTACGCACCATGTTTGAGCTTCTGTAAGAACCAATGAGGTTCATTCTCCTGTTACGCACCATGTTTGAGCTTCTGTAAGAACCAATGAGGTTCATTCTCCTGTTACGCACCATGTTTGAGCTTCTGTAAGAACCAATTGGTTCATGTCTTGTGCGGTTACCGCGTCTGTGACACGTTTGAGCTTCTGTAAAAACCAATGAGGTTAATTTTCATGTTATGCACCAGGTTTGAGCTTCCGTAAGAACCAATGAGGTTTATTCTCCTGTGTTACGCACCACGTTTGAGCTTCCGTAAAAACCAATGAGGTTTGTTTTTGTGTTACGCACCACGTTTGAGCTTCCGTAAAAACCAATAAGGTTCATTTTCATGTTACGTACCACGTTTGAGCTTCTGTAAAAACCAATGAGGTTAATTTTCATGTTATGCACCAGGTTTGAGCTTCCGTAAGAACCAATGAGGTTCATTCTCATGTTACGCAGCACATTGGAGCTCTCCGTAGAACCGATGAGTATTTATTCTTGTGTTACACGGCCATTTTGAGCTTTCCATAAGAGCCAATGAGGTTATTCTCCTGTGGTTATCACTACGTTTGATGTTTAACCGGAAGCCAACCAATGAGAGCTTTCAAGGAATGTCTTCCTGTTACGGCACCGGTTTGAGCTTATCGTTAAGAAACCAAGGAAATCTGTTCTCATGTTACGCACTACCGTTTAGAAGCTTCTGTAAGCAACCATGATTTTCATTCTCCCTGTTACGCAACGTTTGAGCTTCCTAAGAACCAATGTAGGTTTGTTCTCGATGTTATTAACGCACTCACGTTTGAGCTTCCCTTAAAACCAATGAGGTTCAATTTTCATTTACGCACCACATTTGAGCTTCGTAAGAACCAATGAGGTTTTATTCTCCTGTTTTCGCCCCACGTCTTGAAGCCATCCTAAAACCAATAGAGGTCCTGGTTTTACTTCTATGTTACTACCACGGTTTGACTTCGTGTAAAAACCCATAGACAGGTTTGCATTCATGTTATGCAACCAGTTTGGCTGCCGTACGAACCAATGAGGTTTCATTTCTTGAGTGCTTACGCACTGCGCGAGCTTCCGTAAAACCCTAAGAGGTTCATTCTTGTGTGTTACGCACCATGTTTGAGCTTCTGTAAGAACTAATGAGGTTTATTCTTGTGTTACACGGCACATTTGAGCTTCCATAAGAGCCAATGAGGTTCATTCTCCTGTTACGCACCATGTTTGAGCTTCTGTAAGAACCAATGAGGCTCATTGTTGTGTGTTACGTGGAACGTTTGAGCCTCCGTAAGAACCAGTGAGGTTCATTATCATGTTATGCAGCACGTTTCAGCTTCTGCAGAACAGTTAGTTTAAGTCTTTTGTTATGCAGCACGTTTCAGCTTCTGTAAGAACTAGTGAGGTCTATTCTCATGTTAAGTGGCACGGTTTGAGCTTCCGTAAGAACTAGTGAGGCTCATTCTCGTGTTACACGGCAAGTTTGAGCTTCTGTAAGAACCAGTGGGGTTTGTTCTCGCACTTCAAGTATGGTTGAGCTTCTGTTTATGCTTGCTGATCAATGTAAATATGTGAATAAAAGCCTAAATTAAAATTAAAGATCTGTACACTAATCATCTCTTTGGAAAATTTGGCTAACCCGTCATTCATATGGATTCGTTTTAGTAATCATTTTATGAACTTTTTTAACTCACAGTGGAGTCAGGGTTGCCAGTCTGTGAATTAATCACACATGCTATTCAAAACTAGGCCCCCCCCCGTGGATGTTTCGGCGCTGGGTCTGGGGTCCCCTCCACCAAAATAGCATTTCAGGGGCTGGAGGGGGAATCGCTTTAACCTGCAGACTAAAAAACAACCTGCAGCAACAGTGTAAAAGTAGCCAAATTCTTCGGTATAACCGTGGACATGGCAACACTGGTGGTAATTGCATAAACTGTCAATGGAGGGACAGAAATCTCTAAGATTTAATTAAAAATATCTTAAATTGTGTTCCATGACAAAGAAAGTCTTTATGGGTTGTGGAACAACTGATGGTGAGTAACAAGACAGAATCTTCACTGTGGGTGAACTAAGTTTAATGCATTCATTCCTGCAGAGCTCCAGGGTTATTTCCTGCATGCTCATCCTCCTCCGCATTTCCAAGTGCAGCTGTTTTTTGAGTGCTGTGACCCTTCTGCAGACAAGAGACCCCTGATGGTCCAGGTAATGACCTTTGACCTCTCCAAACAACAGTTGCCTCCACATGATTAAACGTGGCTAAACTTCTCTTGTCCTACAGGTGGAGCCGCTGTTTGCCCGTCAGCTGCTGCTCCTCCTCCAGCAAGGCGGCATGAACTACATGAGGAGCACCCATGAACTCTCACCTCTGACCCCTGAGCAGGTTTACCCCGCACACCAAGATTATCCTGTTGTCAGCGGACATCAGACGCACGGCAACTTCGTACAAGAGTGACCCCAAAAGAGTTACAAGACATTAAGACACCAATTTTTAAAATACAGTTGATAATATTAATAACCCCAAATCTATGTATAGGCTGTTTACTGTTGCCAAGCCACGTAGCTACTTAATGCATTAATACAGAGTGTGAAAACCAATCAATCAATCAATCTGAATTTAAAATCCAGAAAAAAAAGAAAAAATATTTCAACAAAAAAAATAACAAAAAAAAAAAAAAAGAAAAAAATATATTTTATAAGGAAATATATATATATTACATATAATA
>JADLZN010010878.1:0-52657 GCA_018155175.1 Sinocyclocheilus anophthalmus
CTCCCTGACTGGTGGAACACTCAGCACGGACGCACTGGCACACAACTGGCCGCAGGGCCTACGCAAGTATGCATTTCCCACAGTGAGCCTTCTCACACAGACACTGCGCAAGGTCAGGGAGGACGAGGAGCAGATCCTGCTGGTGGCACCCTATTGGCCGTCCCGAACCTGGTTCCCAGAACTAATGCTCCTCACGACAACCCCTCCTTGGCCGATTCCTCTGAGGAAAGATTTACTGACTCAGAGACGGGGCAGTCACTTTGCACCCGCGTCTCGACCTCTGGAAAAACTTCATGTCGGGGGCCTGGAGGGATAGCGGCGGGTTCGGAGTGGCCTACCCCAAGAGGTAGTTGGCACCATCACTTCAACGAGTGCACCGTCTGCGAGACACGCCTAAGCGTTTGAAGTAGACTGTCGTTGAGTGGGGTTTTCTCGCCGAGGAAGACCCCCGAAGATGCACGATGTTTAGTTGGTGGTACTATTGCAGCAAGGGCAGAGCCAAAGAGATGCTCGCCCACCCTCGAAAAGTTTATGTCGCTTTAATGTGCTCAACCACGAACCCGTTACAAAGGAGGTCGCTGAGGGGGACGAAGCATGACCTGGTCGTCAGTTTCCTTAAGGGGGCAGGAAGGTTAAATCCTCCACGGCCGCCCCTATACCCTCTTGGGACCTGACTCTAATGCTCACAGCACTACAGCAAGGCCCATTTAAGCCTTTGCAGACAGTTGAGCTGAAGATTCTTTCAATAAAAACTCTACTCCTGCTTGCACTGGCCTCAAGAGGGTAGGGGACCTGCACGCATTTCGGTCAACGCATCGTGCTAGAAGTCGGGCGGCTGATACCAGGTGACCATGAGGGCCCAGGCCGTTATGTGCCCAAGGTTCCGCTACTGACCTTCAGGTCAGGGGTGAAGCATCCAAGCGTGCCCCGGAAGAGGGGACCAGCCCTGGATTTGTCGTCCGACGAGCCTTAAGGGGCTACGTTTTTGACCGGATGCAAAGCTTCAGGCTCGACGTGCTCTTTGTCTGTCATGGAGGCCGGTAGAAGGGGAATGCCGTCTTTAAGCAGAGGATGGCCAACTGGATTGTGGATGCCATCACCTTGGCTTATCAGTCACAGGGTGTGCCCTGCCCGCTCAGGGTGCGAACTCACTCAATTAGAGGTGTTGCATCTTCCTGGGCGCTGGCTCGTGGCGCCTCTCTGACAGATATCTGTAGGGCTGCGGGGTGGGCGACCCCTAACACATTCGCTAGATTATATAGCCTTCGTGTGGAGCCGGTATCCTCCTGTGTTCTCACCTCAAAAGGGTAGAAGCACTGAGAAGCCCCGGCTTCAGGTCGGCTTGCAAAAACAACTCTAGAGAGTCCATATAGTAGACCCTGTTAAGCTCCTCCATCCCCTCGGCAGCCAAACGTGGCGGAGCGTCCGGCGCCAGGCATTCACTCGCTGAATCCTCGAGAACCGGTAGAAGGCTGGGTTCCACATGTAAGACCTAAGTGGATCCCATATATGTAAAATCCACGGTATAGCCTCAGAGCCCATGTTTCCACGGCAGACTTCTGCCATTCCAAGAGGATTACAATCACCTCCATTCTTCCATATGCACCTAAGGGATGTCCATCTGTGTATTGCTTCCGAAACCTCCTTCAGGAAGTTTAGAGCTTCCGTAACGTCCCGGTTCCGAATAGAACAGGTACGTTTTCCCAGTGTTATTCAGTCTTACTCATTGGGTAGTGCCATAGCAGCAGTAGCGGGTCCTCTTGTGAAGAAGCCCTGGCCCACGCCAAAAAGTAGGGGCGCAGGTGGCTTCCACAGGATACTGGAAGGGGCAACAGCTGTGGCCCTTTGGTAGGATCCCAAATTTAGTATGCAGCGACTGTGACGTCGAGGTGGACCGGAAGCTGAAAGGGAACGTTCGGTGTATGGCAACCCTCGTCCCTGAAGGACGGGACACGGGATACGTCACGTCCGCGCAACAGCCTCCGGTATACCACCGCTGAGACGGCCGGTGTCACCGGCTCGGTCCTCAGCGAAAACCGACTATTGTGCATTGATGCCTAATTCTACTCACGCTGGATCAGCAGAAGATGGATGCACTAACGGATGGCCACTGGGCATTGGCTCGTTTAGTTACACTGAAGTAGATTGCCCTCTAAGCGAGGATCCCATTTCGTCGGGTTCATTCACGTGACGGCTCGTTCCTCTTCAGGGAACGAGGTGACCCATACGTAACGAGACGTATGAGGTTAATTTCAACATTTGCTAATGTGATGCGACATGGTTTATTAAATATCAAACACCACTAGGGACAAATGTTCTAATTGGCTGACTTTTTACATTATCCCAAATGTTTCAAAGAGTGTTTAAATCCAAAGAAATAAGCAATTTTAACTAGTGACAAAGACCGCGTCCATAGTGTCATGGCTCGTTCTCCATATGAGGTACTGGTTCTGTCACTGGGGTCTTGTGGAACTGTGAAACGTCATCAGTCGTCAACAAGTACTGTTCACATTAAGTTACACTATAAGCACGTCCAGTTAAATCTCCCGGATCATGTTTCTGCTCTGCACCTTTATAAGCATGCATCAGAGGGACTGTGCGAACTGAGGCAGCAGTATCTAAGAATGATTTGCACAGCCCGCGGAGAGTTAAATGCGGAGAAAAACGCGCACATCATTTTAAAATATTACTGTTCTTGGCAGGAATGCGTTCTAGAGTATTTCCGGCAAAAAATTTAGTTGTGTTAAAACTTAAATCTCGGGTTTTTATAAAGACGAGCTATTGAAATGGTTCATGATTTCAGAGACATGAGCTCCGTGAGCAGCGGGGGCACGTGCTCATGGTTTCCCGCGAGAGCAGGCTCACCTCGGCTAGTCTGCTGACAATTTGCGCTGCTTTGAGTCTCTGACTCGTAGTGCTTCAACTCATTTGGAGGTGGTAAATCTAACAGACAATCTTTGGCTCATGATCTACTTATTTCTTCCAGGTCATATCGTTTGGCTGAGCCACAAAGTTCTATTCATAGAATTAGTATTTATTAATTCGGAATGGCCGCGCTGGTTTGTGCATTATTTGACTGAATTGTTGCTTTCTGTCTTATTCCTATCAATGTATCAGACTTTAAAGTGATCGTGTATAATGGGTATTTTGTTCCATTTAAACACTGACATTTAACAAAACCGGAGAGTGGATTGTCATATTCATTTTATTATACATCAGTGAAAGGATCCTCAGAGTATATGGTGCAATCCAGTATTTACCTAAACCCATATTAAAGAATGTTTTATATTTATGAAAGGTAACATGAAAAGGGTTGTGTTTTTATTGACGAAAGAAACACAAAGGCGTGTGTTAGAAGATCATTTGTGTTATTGTGGACTATGATAGATTCGGATCCAGAGAGGAGATTTCGAGTTGACCGATAGCCCAACAGGTGAGGTGTAAGGAGCACGTGTCTCCCTGGTCGTTCGCGAAAAAATGCCCCCCGCTCGGGACGGGCCAATGAGGAGCCAGTCGTCGAGGGTAGTTGAGAATACGAAAGACTGCCCGCTTACAGGAGACCTCAAGTGGGCAGTAACGACGGGCGCCTCCGACGACCCTTGGATGAAGGACAAGAGTGACAGGGATAGCCCGAAAGGGAGGGGACTTAGTCCTGATATGAAGCCTTCGCACGCACGCAACGACAGATCTGGTAGTGAGGGAGCAGAATCGAAACCTGAAAGTAGACAGTACGCGCGGTGACGGTCGATCCTGGCAAAACAAAAGAAGGATCGGGACACATGAAAAGCGCTTTCTGCGTCAACATCCTGAAGGGAGTTGTGAAAGGGCCGGTCAGTGACCGCAGGTCCAGGATTGGCGTAACCCCACGGCTTATTGGGTACGAGGAGTAGGGCGTAGAAGCCTGACTTCATCTCGGCTGGAGGGGACGGCGGTATTGCTCCTCGCCAGCAGGACCGAGATTCGCACACAAGAAGGGAATCCCTGTCCAGCACAGAGGTGACGGATGCCCTGAAACCTGGGAGGACGCGGGTGAATTGAATCGCGGTAGCGAGTCATGGTTCCATGAGCAGCCGGCCGCCTGGGGAGCGCTAACGGCCACCAGCGATTTACGCACAAGGGGGGGACAAAGGCGAAACACGAGTCCCGCAAGTGTGGCAGCGAATTGAACAAGGGACCCCACCGGCGAGGACGTGCGTTCCAGGGTGGGGTAGGAGTGGCGGCAACCATTACCTGGCACAGATGGGCAGGGGCCGTGAGAGGATAGCTCCTGAACCCGCTGCCCTAGGCAAAGAGAGGTGGATGGCCGTGTGGAGGACTGGGTCTCGTGCACCCCACACTGCCTCTTGAGACCCGGAGAAATAGAAAACTGCTATTTTATTTAATGTTTGGGTACCACCGGCTGGGGAGCCAGTGGTGGAACAAAACAAAAAGGGAACAAAACATTCTCCACCCGGCCCTCCTCCGGGGGAAGGATCACCATCACCTGAAGAGCAGGATCCAAGAGCTCCGGGTCGCCCATCTCAGGGATGCCGCCTGCCCTGGCGCTTCACAGGCTTGGCAGGGGCAGAGGCGGGCTGAGCCGGTTTCCTGCGGCCAGCTCCATGCTGCGGCCGTTGTGAAGGCTGCTGTGGTGGCCGCGCCGGAGCGGAGGTGGAGACCCTAGTGTGACGAGCAGACAGGAGGGGGCGCAGCCGGCGGTGGGGTGGGTACAGCAGCCGACCGCCGGGGCAGGATATGTCGAGACGCCTCCGTCTGCTTCTGCGCGGCGGAGAATTGTTGGGCAAAGCCCTCCACCGCTTCGACGAATAGGCCGGCCTGGGAGATCGGGAAGTCCAGGAAGCGATGCTTGTCGGCCACCCTCATATCCGCCAAGGTCAGCCATAAGTGGCGATCCTGAACTACCAATGTGGACATCGTCGCCAGGGCCCCACGCCGTGGAATTTGTCGTATCATAGCGCGAGGTTCCCGTCGCCGGTGTGCAGTTCTGCGCCAAACAGGGAGTCAGCACCACCCCTTGTGCAACGGCTTCAACGCCTGGCATGGTGGATGTAGGAGGGCCATGGCATGGAGGGTGCGAAAGCAGGCATGTCCAGCAGCATGTAAGACGTAGCGTCCGCTCGCGAACAGAGAACTGACAGGCCTGCGGAAGGCGGGACTACATCTCCATGCGGCGGCCGCTTGCGGGCAGAGTGATGCAAAATGCGACGCTCGATGGGGGATGTCCAAATACCATTGGGGGCCCGCCCCACGTGCGGAGGGTGGTGAGGACGGATGGAGGCACAAGTCTGTTTCGGGCAGAAAAAGGTACCTTCCAAGAATTAGTAACCTCCTCATGCACTTCCGGAAAGAATGGAAAAAACCCGGATGGCGGGCTTGAAGCCCAGCCTGGAGTCCCCAGGAACCAATTCATCAGCTCGGGCGAAGGAGGAGGGCCCAGGGAGCCAACACTCTCGGCCGGCCGGGAAAGCCTAGCGGTCAGACTCCTGAATCAGCTCCCAACCGTTTAATGAGGAGGTATCGAGAACGAAGGCTCGATGGTGCATGTTCCCGCACTTAAAAACTGACTCATTATGAGCGCGCTTCAGGTGCTGTAAGCCCAGGACACGAGCGACAGCGATAGTTCATGACCATCAGATGAAGCGGAAGGCCCCCGTCCAGACACGCAAACAGCGGGAAATCTTAAAAAGCCGTCCCCGCTTGTGGAGCTCTTTTAGTCATTTGCTCTTTTAGGGAAAAAAGGAAACACTCTTTTAGAGAGAGCGCTGAAGCGCGCAGGGGAGGTCGCGGCGAGCCCGCAGAATGGCAGCTGCAACTCGCCGAGGTTTCACCAGCCTTGATGGCAACCCCCGCTGACACGCCGTAACACCTACGCCAGCTGTTTCCAAACACTCGCGGAGATCTGTAGAAGCTCGGCGAAGCTGGAAAAAGCGATTGAGGTTCACGCGCTTTCCTTTTATACCCGCGCTGCGGAGCGGGGTGCGCGAGGCAAAACACGCACGCCAACTGTCATTGGCTTGTTTAGTTTACACTCGAAGGTGATTGGGCTCTCGGGCGAGATCCCAATTCGTCAGTCACGACTGACGTAACGTAGAACGTGACTGACTGAAAGGGAACTAATGATACCTTATTGTAAAGAGATATCAACACTTAGTGTTTTGAACAACACATTTGTAAATGGCAAAGTTTTGAAATTAAACACATTTTGTACTGTTTAACTATCTAATCATTCACAACTATTACCATGGATTATATTTGAGTAAAACAATGAGTACTTTTCCTTGGTTGTTGCCCATTTTTAAATCGTTCAGGATTTATGGTTGTTGTGGTGTAACATGTTTTCCCCATCTTAATCCGGTGATATCTTTGTTTGGGAGCTTTAATTTCTGCACCTGTAAAGAGCAAATAATATGCAAGTATCTATTAGTAAAGGTATAACATAATGTGCCAAAGTGAACTACATTAAATATATGTTGTAGCAATGTACCTGTTGTTTGACAGATTATTTACAGCACTAACTGCAATGACAACACAATAAGTGGCTGTGCCCAGCATGATTAATATTTAGTGTGTAGCATGCTAATTAAAGAGAGTTCACCCAAAAATGAAAATCATTTACTTCCCTTCATATTGTCCATATATGACAAACTTGTTGGTTGTGATTACCAGCATTATTCTAAGTATCTTCTTTTGAGTTCTGCAGAAAAACAAAAGTCAAAGGTTTGGTGAAACGTAAATGATGACAGAATTCTGTTTACTATAGATTTAAGTAAATTAATAAACACTTTTCACCAGTCATCACTATGCAGAAAAATAACAGTGAACACTGCAATAAAATGCTTGAAAAATTCAAATTCAGTAGATCAAAAGCTTGCTGTTGATCAGTAGGTCTCTTCAGTTAATATTCCCCCCAGTTATTGAGGAAATAACATGGTGAAATGGTCAATGCAGACACTTTACTTTAACTTACTTTCTCATTGGCTCTAAGGCTCCTTGCTAGTCCAGTCAGAGAAGTATAACAAAGATGATGTCCACTGTCTTGGACTCCAAGCACTGCTCTGTGTTCACAGGTGTCTGAGTAACCTCTGCCATTCCTTCAGCGATGACACTTCTCTTGGTTACTACAAAACATAGAAATATTAAAAGATATGTGTTGCACGTTAAGAGAAATAATAATTTACTCCTTTGTGGCTCTACATCCTGAGTAAAGAAGCAATTAAAGTAGCAACAAAAGTGATGAACTGCTCTGTCAGAAAAAAGGGTACGGTTGGGGTCCATTTATGAACACTTAGGGTACAAATGGTGAAGTTGTACCCTTAATGGCTCATAGTTACACCTTAGGGTACTCATATGTACCCTTTAGGGGTAAAGGTACAAATATGTTTCCAACTGTCAGAGGGTCCATGTTTGGACCATTTAATCCCCAAACAAAGGTACAATCATTTGTGTGACAGAAGGAGTAAGCCAAAGTGTATGAAACGGTCACCCAAAATAGATTAAACAGAGAGTAAGATATTAATTTTCATGAGTTGTTGGTTATTTGGAAGAGATGTACAACATAACCAAATATATTTAAGAGCCCACATCTTTACTGACTAGTTCTGAACAGTATACAAACGCATGACATTTAAATGATTATTCAGAGCATCAAGATAATAGCTTTTAAACATAAAGCAAATGTATTAAAGTAGGCCTGCATTTTTAATTGTAATTGTAATTGTAATTCATTTAGAGTTAAACAAATACATGTACTTATCTTTCTTAACAAAAGCACAATGTAGACGAAACTATTTAACGTTTATTTAACATTATATGGGGTACTTTTACTTTGCCTAAGTTCAAGTACGCATTTTCGCAGCCATTCTTTAAATTCGTGTCGTCCAATGGGATTATAGCCCGCGCGGTGCGTTTTATGCGCGCAAAATTGAGATTGTGAGCACGACGGTTATTCCATATCAACGGATGTCTCACTTCTGACGCTGTCGATGGAGGATCCTCTTCAAAAATTGAGAGAAGCTGGAATACATGTCACTGAAGACGAAGCACAGAAATTCAGAGGTAAGTTTAGTTTTAAGTACTGTGAAAATCCGTTGGTTCCCTTTGTAGTCATGTTCACTTGGCATTGCGTCTGTAGCTAGGCCTAACTTACCTGACGCGTGAGGGAAACGCGAAAACACTGACCTGACAAAACCAACGCATTGTTATTCAATTGTAAGCTTATTGTTATTATAACAATTGTTTTTATTATTTAGCCAGAAATTTAAATGTTACTTTTCGCATAACTTGTACTCTACCGCGAGACAGTGCTCGAGACGCTGACAAAACAGCAGTGTGAGAAGTTGAGAGAAACCGGCCATAGGGAGGACAACTGGTGCAAAACCCATCGCGTTTGTGGGATCGGCTTTTATTTTCACTAAGATGGGTCTCAATGTGGAACCAAGGATTTTATAAATTCAGATTCCCATTATTTTTTACTGTAACCCCGTTATCCCCGGTTCACACGGGAAGGCGAAGCCATCCTAGTGCAGCACCTGGAAACTATATAATTGCGAATTCAGTTCAGTGTTGATATATCAGTTTATTTGGTACATATAAATGAAAAAGTTCTAACTAAGTCAACGGCAGTGGTCCAATCAATTTCGTGCCTGGCAGTCAATCACGTACGCGAAATAATGGTATTAAGCCGCAATCACTGAGGTGGATTTTAGCCGGACTTCGAAGGCGTGAGTCGGCTGAGCCCTTCCAGAACAGCAAGCAAGTTCCAATTTGTTTCCATTATTATCAAGCAACTGGTGAAAAAACTGTGAAAGAAGTTTCTAAGTAGTGGCTGAATAATTTAAATAATATGGTTCTATCATACAATCTCGGAAAAAAGTAACTGCTCTGGTAGTGTCATATTCGTACCTTTAGCTTTTGTATTGAAGGTACTGCACAGTGACAGGTGTGTACCTTTTCATGGTGTGTATACGAGAGTTCTTGTGTACTTTTCTAAATAGAAGTCAATTGTTGTTATAGATTAAGCCCTTAAAAAAAATACATTGACGGATTGTTTATATAATTTGTTAAAACGTGAGGTCCCCACTGATCATCTTTTTCTTGTTTTTCAGAAAATGATGGTGGATTGGGGGCCACCAGTAGAGTGTGAGAGAATGAAGGGGTGGTCCAAGGAGGAGAACTGATCTCACATTGATTCAGGCTCCTTTAAAAATCCAAGGCCAAGTTTAACAAATTTGTTACACGAGATGGAGGGTGGTAAACAATAAAACTATAAACAGTGCAGCAGGACTCCATATCAACAAACTTTGGATACCAGAAAGTTAAGTTACATGAGTATTGTGTTAGATATTTGTTCCAGGTTTAGTTGGATGGAACCGATAGATTTTTTTTGCCTGATGGCGATGAATTTAGAAAGCAGGGTGGCACAGCAGCACACACAAAAGAAACTCTGGTGTATATGGAGTTTTTTTATTACTGGTTTATATTTATAGATATAGCTGCAGTCGAGGAGGCTGGAACGATGAATAAAATAATATAAAATGATAAAAAAAATTAGCAAAATCAAAAATCTGAACCGGGTAAGTTTTTGAAATTTGGTTGATTTGACATGGAATTACTCATTTGCATAATAAAAATGTTTTTAATGTGTTCATTGTGCAGCCTTAAATTGAATATCTCTCTTTGTGATCATAAAAATGTAAGGAAATGGTGAATGACATCATGTGTTTTTTGAGGTTTAACATTTATTATTATTATTATGGACTTTTAAATTTGATCCAATAGGCAATTGCTGACATTGGTGAGGATGCATCCTCTGTTGAGGGTCATGTGAATGTCCTGCATATCCAGTACAGCAAAGTGCGACCAGACACCTTGGTGGTCAAAGACCGATTGCAGTGAACGTTTGCGTGGCAAAGAAGGGAGATAAGAGATGGAATGACTGTGGAGGATATACTCAAATACCCTTTCTTAAAAACACTCAGAGGTCAGTGATATCACAGATTTTAAATCAGTTCTCAGCTTAAAATAAATGTTGAATATCGATATAAACAAACAGTATGCTAAAATGATCATTCACAGTTATAACTTTTGTAAAAACATTGTAATTTTCTAAACCTTCAGGTGAACAAATAATTGTGCATTCAAGCTTAGAAATATTTGTACAGTGATATTACTAAAAGGGAAATGGCAACGAAAGAGGCAACAAAGAATATTAAAATGTCTGATTTGATTTTTAGTTAATGTGAATGATTAACTTTCTCTTTCTGTCAATTTTCAGTTGTGTGATTAAGTTGACCGAATGCATTCATCAACTGTCAGTTTAAGCCAGCGCTTTCAAGGTTGGTACATTGTGCCAAAGATGCTTGAGCTTGTACAAAGAAATGCTCCATTGGCCAAAGTCTACAAAGAAGCAAGAGTAGAGATGCTTGCAGAAGATCTACCAGGTATTGACATAAAACATAGTGGTTTTGTGATAATCTATTTCTGAGCTTTTTTTTAAGAACTGATAGTTTTGTTAATTAAAAGTATAGGTGCTCAACAAATATATTTGTTGAAAATTTGTGCTTAGTGTCCATACAGTATCTACATGAGAAACTGTGATCTACCAGTGGGCGATATGACCAACGTCTTCTATCACAATATAAGTAATTTTGTTTCACGATAATAATAATATATCACAATATAGTTATTTTTGCAGGAAATAAGTTTAATAAAAAAATAGTCTAAAAATATAGGTCTAAGTAGAGTAAGAATTCTCAAACATACTTAAAGGTAAACGTAATAATAATAAGAACACAGGATGTATACAAGCATATGACCAAAAATAATTACAAACAGAAAAGGTTTTAATGTATAGGTTTTTCAGGTGTGATTGCTGTGGATTATTAGGGGCCGTTCACATGTTGCACCTAAAACACGTGGAAAACGCTATGGCAATTTTTAATATTAAATTATTGAATAGTACTTTATTTATGTAGACGAAATTCTTTCAAGGCACTCACGTGGTAAGATAAAAAGCCTTTAATGAACTGGGCTTAAATCATTACAACTAGTTAAAAGTAGATCTACGCATTTCAGCAAAACAGCCGCCTTTTTCCTCACTTTATATATATATTTGTATTTTTTTTTTTTACAATAGATTCTGACTTTCGTGCAGCACTGATTCTTCTGCTAGATAGTTCTGATAGATGTTGCATTGTTTTACTGATAGATGTTTAACATTTTCTTTTCACAGTGTGATGCTGATACTCCATACCCAACCATACAGTTGGTACAAACTGACTGGAAAATGGCTTTCTCCAAGAGGGTTCAAGTCCTTATCAAAGTTGATGGTTTGGAGGTGTGCAGGGGAATAGGAGTTGAAGAAGGGAAATTGCAGCCTTCAGTGCTTCTTATGTAACTTGGCAACCCTACATGAAGAATACACTGACCTTCCTGCAGCATTCCATGGCAAAGATTACTGAGGTGGGTGGCAAGCCCCTTCCAATAACTGTCACCGGAATAATTCATATCCTGTTTAAAAACGCGACATTCAGCGTGTTTCAAATGTGACTGTTGACAGTGTGACGTATGCTTTAAAAGATGTATTCATAGTTGACTATATCCATGCAGAGGAAATTCCTCTATTTTTACAAATTAAATGCATTTTAAATATCAATACTGTATGGTTTCTGTGTGGGAAGTTTTTAATACCAGTGTCGTATGATTCACACTTCCATGCATACACCGTAAAAGTTTACCTTGAGTGGAGTGTTATAAAACCAGGGCAAGAGATGGACTTTCAGGCCCTTGATGCGTACTCTGCTGATGATAAATTGTGTGATCCTTAAGAAGGTTTAAGAAAGTTCAAATTAAATGTGTAGTACTGTATTTGGTGAAATGTGTGTTTGTGATTAAATGTTTTAAGGGTATAAAGTTACAATTAATGAAATGTGTACTGTTGGTAAAAGATTGCTTTGTGATTCTTGATGTTAAAAACGATTGTTTTGTTGAATGTAGTAGAAACATTTACTTAAAATGAGATCTAGTGCTGTTTTAAAAAAAACCAAGTGAACGTACTTTATTTAATGTGTATTACATGGTTAATAAAAAGAAAAAAAAAAAAAGGGACTGAAATGGGTCTGTAATGATTTGAAGAAAGGTTAATTAATATTAGTTAACTTGCAACCCCCCCCCCCCAGTTTACAATTATACAAAATAAATCGTTTTAAAAAGTAATAGTTACAATTAATGAAATGTGTACTGTTGGAAAAAAATTGCTTTTTGATTCTTGCTGTGTACAATTGAGTATAAAAAGTAAACACTTTTTTTTTCAGCTTTTGAAAGTAAAATTGAGCAATATATGCATTCTGTTATGACATTGTGATAGAGCTTATAACATTCATCCTGTGAAAAATGTGAGAATATAATGGTTTTGAATGTTTAATAAATGTGATAAAAAGAATTCTGGCCTTTTTAATGTGCTGTATGTAGTACAAATTTGCCATCAAAGGGTACAAAAGTCTTGTCACTGGGGCAGTACCCTTAAAAGGACAAATTTGCACCTTTTTTAAAGGTACATTATGGTACCATAGCACTATAAGGTACAATTTAGTCAGCAGAGGTACATATTTGCCTTTGGTACATACTGCAAGGGTACAGATATGTACCCATGTGAAAGGGTACAACGGGTGTACCCTTGAGTGTACTGCCCCAGTGACAAGCCATTGTACCCCTGAAGGTACAATTGTACAAATGTTTTCTAAGTGTGTGAGCGTTGTTGGTGTCGTCACAGTGCCTGGGAAGGGGCTAAGCCTGGCATGTACGTCTGCTACATCGGTTTAAAAGAGGGCAGAGCTATTGCAGATGATCTCAGACATACTGATGCATATTAATATGACTGCAGTACATTCTCATCATAAAAATAACTGAAACTAGCTTATTAGCTTATGTATTCAGTTCACACTAAAACAAAATATCTTCACTCTCACGTCCTTTAAGAAATATGGGGGGGGGGGAAATTGCTTATTGCAATTGCATATACAAAAATAAGAATTTGGAAGCTAAAAATACAAATAAACCTTCCTCTTTGTATATGCTTGACTGCCATCATCCTTCTCTTCCTCGCCTGTTGGCGGACCGTAGTGTTGCCCGTCAAAGTTTTCTGTAGCATAAACACTCTAGACCCACACTACAAAACTTAGATCAAAGATGAAAAAGATATAGTGTATTTATTTTTAACTTGCGTTTCGGGCAAAGCAAGAAAGGCGTGTTCACTGCAGTCTCGCACGTGAGGTTAACTTTAGCAAGTTCCTTTATGAGCTTATGAATGCCTGCACAAGTAAAATACTAAAAAGAAATGCTCAACGATGCTTACCAGAAATGTTTTATTGAAATGAGTCCATACATCCATATCTCTTAGTAAATAATCCATTGTTTTTTTTGCATCCAAACCGCACAAACATGGCGGATGTCACCCACGAGCACAGGTACGAGACTCCGCCCACGCTGCGTGAGTGAAGGTGAATGAATCACCTGAGAGCACAATGAAGTGCGTTCAAAATACATACAAGCAAATGTATAAAAGAATGACCTGCTGCACGTTACATTAATAGATTTGCTATTGTTATAAATATTAGAGAATGTTCTGTCCTGTAAAGCTTTGAACATGTAGTTAACTTTATAAAACTACGTGTAAAGGTAGGTCAAGTTTAAAACAGGCTCTATGCTAAGGTTCTTATGAATGGACAACCAGTGTATGACTGACCCCGCATGCAGAGTGGCCGGAATTACAGCCAGATCCGGGGGATACTGTTGAAGGAATGGCCAGTGCTTTACAGCCGCATCACAAACACATGCGCCAGAGCAAGCTGCGGGCCACACTCAGTCCGGATAACACTCGCCGGTGCCGAGTCTGAGCCGGAGGCAGCCGAGCTCGGGCCAATTACTACATGCTGTCAGGGCTAAGAAGCATTTAATAACAGCATTAGTCTGCCTCAATGTCTCAAGGTGTGTATTGGTATAAACACACTGCCGATTGAAGCCTGTCCCAGGATTGGCCGCGTGCAACAATCGGTGGGCTCTTTCTGTGATCGTGGTCTAATCGGTGCTCTTATGTGTACAGTGACCGTAGGGTTCTACCACGCTCTGGAGTTGTCACGTCTTGGTACCAAAGATTAGCCTACGCCCCTACCCACGCCCTTTTTATGATCATTGCACAGTGTGTTTGCTGGTACGATCTGGCACTTTTACTGATCAACCAATACAAATGCGAAATGAAATCAACGTGACATCGTGCTAAAACATAAAACTGCTTACCTCAAGCCCTTATCCCTTCCTCTTTCGCCGCTTCCACTTTTTTCCAGCACACATAAAAAACACAACTGCTAAAGTGTGTTTTATCTTGCTCTTTTTGGTTACTACTAGCGCAGTTGATGTGTCTTGTCCGATAGGGAATGGGCGTTGTAGAGTACGTGTAACAGTGTGCCTCATTACAGTCTCAACAGGCATAGGCCAAGTTTATTTAGGACTCCCGGCGTGCACCCAATGTCCTGTGGACTTTGCCGTGTAATTATAGGATTGCTATTAAAAATCGTGGCAGTGTGGTTGGCGTAAAATGCGGGCGGGGATGGGATGCATAGAATTTGAATCTCTCCCAAGAAGTTTAAAGGACAAAACCAGACAAATGTCTTAAAATACATAATCTGAACAATGTCTTGAAGTGTGGTAACCGTAGCATAAGTGGAATAATTTATATCAGTGTGTTAAATTATTAGAAAATAATACACACCCGAGTACCCAGAGTCAATTATTCCTTACTTAACTCGTAAACACATGACTGCTGCATTTTATTGGTCATGCAAAACTGCTACTTTAAATCAGATGCGATAACGGGACCAAATGAAAATCTTTTACAGGCAGGGAAAAATTTACATTGAAACTGTAGAGACGTGCTCGCCATATGAATGTGGCACTCAAACACCTAAAGTGTGTAGAGTTCTGGTTACAAAAGAGAGAGAGGCACAACGAATGATGAAAAGTGTAAAAGGGAGAGAAAATAAATGGGAATGATTGCAAAATGCCTGTCTAACGCAGCTACCTTATCAGCCATTACAGGTGGCATGTTATCCATCACATGTGACACATACCTACCGAGAGTTCCCAATCTTTCTTCTCTCTCACCGTGACACTTTCGAGAGCTTCAGGCTATCACACGTGACCTCACCGCTTAAATGTCTCCTTTTTTCCCTCTTCCCTCCCTGTTTATTTCTTGATCACCATCCCTAGCAAACGCTGTGCTGGCTGCGGTACAGCAGCTGTTGTTTAGTGATAGATCAGTGAAGCAAGAAATGATCCGGAGCTGAAAAATAGATCTTGAAGCCGCTCTGCCTCCTTGTTCGCACTCCCTTTTGTTCTGCATTAGTGACGGAACCTCTGGGATTCATTTAGTGGTAATCATTTGTTACTAAGGGGCACCGTGTCTTTCAGACACTGGTGATGAAATCACCTTTGAAAGGAGTGTAAATGAGTGGGAAATTATTTTCGCTCATATTGCCATTGATAAAGTGTCATCAAGCGGAGATGAATGTCTGTCAAACTGAAAGATATTATTTATTCCCTGAAATAGCCACCTTTGTTCCCTGCTCCTTTTGTCTTGGCTGGTTCTGAATGTGATATAACTCTAAAAGTAAGGTGTGTGTGGTAAATAATGTTTATAATGAGCTTACTGTGGCACTTCCTGACTTTGACTGTTTCCCTATAGGCCTGTCTGAATTTTCCCAGAGAGGATCTCGGGAGAGGATTTAACCGCACCAAAAGGATCAAATCTTTACATCTGCTCGTCAAGTTTAACGCTGACACATCCTGTGACCCGTGGCTGACGTTTTGTTAAGCAGTGGCCAGATGCGAGGATCTGCGCATCGGTTTGACAGCCACATCTCTAATGTCCTCCAAATGCCCCCTCAGGTGTCATTACACCTGCCTGCGCGCAGCAGGAAGCCACTATGACACCCCCCACAGAGCACCTCAATCACTCAGCGCTATGGGAGTTCACCTCTACTGTAGGTTGCTATGCATGTACAAGACAAAAACACATACAGTATCTACCACATAAAAAAACGTAAATGTCACACACGTCAATTGACTTGTCTAGTCAGCTTGTTTAAATCCTCATTTTACAACCTCAGCATGATTGATATTGCTTTGTTAAAAAAAAAATGGTGGGGAAAGGTTTTAATAGAGAAATACATGGATCAGCAAATAAACAATACGTTTAGCTGTTATGTTTTGTGAGTTCTGGATTCTAATCTGAAAAAGCTGTTCCACTTTATATTGCATGGCCTTAACTACTATGCACCTACATTTAAATTAATAATTTGATACAGTGCACTTATTGTATACATACATGTTTTCACATCGTACTTTTATTTTTAAAATACATCTGTAATTAATTTCTGTAATTATATTTATAATTACAATGTTGACCCATCCCTTACACCTTAACCCACCCTTACCACCAACCCGCCCCCCCCCACCTTATAACATACACATACCACCAAACCTGACCCACCTCAATACAGTAGCAACAAAGGCGTTCTGCAATATAATATGAACACAATAAGTACATTGTACTTAGTTAATGTCACCCAAATCAAATGTTATAAAAACATTTTTATAAATGGCAATAAATCAATATTTTAATATCAGAAGTATGGACAACAGTTATTCACATTGTTTTAGTTATTTCACAATCATGCTGTGAGAAAATACTATAAGCAGCTTTTTGCTGAACGGAACATTGTCTCTAGTTTCTGAAGATGATAACAACCACAACAAACACACATTATTACTAAGATATTATTACCATCTGCCCTATTATTATTATTATAAGTAAATAATAAATCGGGCACTGTATAACAGTTATAACACACACACCATTTAATTCTTTGAAAAAAATTATTAAAAGAAAATATGATTTCTCTGATTTAGATGCATACATGCCACAAGCTTTAATATTATATGTGAACTGTTTTAATGGTACCATATACAGACACACACTACCATTCAAAATGTTGTGGTGGGTATTAGTTGCAATATTTTTTAAATGTTTTATTATTTATTTATTTTTTAAAGAAGCATATTGAGCCCATCAATGCTCATTGATAATAATAATCATAATAATATATGTATAAAGTGATAGTGTGAAACATCTATTTGGATATATTTTACATTTTTATTTATTCTTTTTTTTTTTTGTCCCCTATTGTGATAGCCAAAGCTGAATTTTCAGCATCCATTACTCCAGTCTTCAGTGTCATATGATCCTTCAGTAATCACTCTAATATTGATTTGGTGCTCAAGAAACATTAGAAGAAGCAGTTGTGCTTCTTAATATTTTCTTTCTGAAAACTGTGATACTTTCTTTTTCTGAGATGAATCAAGTCCAAAAGAACTTATAACAAAAAAAGCATCTTAAATTTTTCAAAAAAATTCCCCCTCCAGTTTCTCGGAATGCCCTCACTCTATCAGTCATGCAGTGTAAAAATTAACATACTCAGTCCTTCCTGCTCCAAGTTGCATTCCTTTTTTGCTCACCAGGGTGGTATGACACAGAGTATGATCCAAACCTTTTATGATTTTGTGTGGCCACGCAGCCATGAGGCCTGTGGTGTGAGATTGCTTTTGTGGTGACACAGAGGGAGAGAAAATGAGCTGGAGGTGGACTCTGCTGTTCTACACTGCCAATCTATTCTGGCTGAAGCAGAACTCTGACCCCCCAACCAATTTCTAATGGGTTTTGTGAGTCACAAGCAAACACACAGCTGGGGTCCAAACAAACTTCAGTACTTCTCACGTCTCTCTCGATCGCTTTTTCTCTTTTGCACAAGCCTCTTCTTTCTATCTTCTTTCCACTAACTAGTTTTCTTTTATCTGTTGTTGTTTGCTATTACGCAATTGTTTAACTAATACTCATGGCTTTCTCTCACATATTACATTTCATGAAAGCGAGTGATTAGAATTACATACCTGGCATGCTCATGAAATGCAAATTGTTGGCTTGTGATTAATACTATATTTGCAAACCTATCAGTTAGTGGGATTACTTATTGCCACATGAGCATGATGAAGAAATATGGATGTGACAGTGCAATTTTTGGATAATATTGGTAAAAGATAGTAAAACGTAATAAATCAATTATTTAAATTGTATAATTGAATATTAATGTGAATAATTGAATTAATTCAATTTACATTCTGTAAAATTGGAGGAGAGTTGGGGGGTTAGTGATTATTCCAAAATAATTCCCCAAAATGTTCTCTTTATATAATACAAAGCATAATCTCTATACTTCAAAACCAGCATGTGTTTTAACTGCAAGTAAATTGCAGTTAAACTGTGATTAATGTTTACAAGTTGAATGTGCACCACTCCAAAACTTCTTGTTAACTCGTACTATAAAAAAGACTAAATGTATTCCTTAAAATTTACTAAAACGATACAAACAATTTGAAAGGGCTAATGAGGCCAGTGTTTCTATATTTCTGCAAAAGCTCAAGGTTATGGTTTATCTTCAGGGAATTAAAACAATAGGACATAACAGTAGATATGCAACAGGAAGTGAGTGAGAAAGTCTGCCCTTAAAGCTCTGTTATTGTTTGTTCTCATCAATCTCTGTCCTCTGTTGTACTGTTAAGGCTCCACTTAGAGGAGGCTGGAGGCTATGCACTTCATTGCCTAAGCTTATTCCTTTGAGTTTAGATAATATAAAATGAGGTTGACTGTGAATTTCCATATCCCTTATACTGAGTAACATACTATTGAAAATGAGCTGGAACGTCATTTCCAACAAAGATAGACAGATGCATTCTCTTTCTTCCCTCCCACAGATACACGTATCTCGAAAATTATTTGCTCACCTTCATTACTATGTGGAGCACATGATTTAGGATGTGTTGTGTCGTACTAGGCTACAAGCAGTTGTTAAAATAGCAATGGAAGCAAGGAGCCTGCCAAGACCACTTTAGGTATCTTGCCTTCGTGCTCATTCAACAACATTACTGTGAAAACAAATTATGCACGTAATGTGACATGTTTGAATGTGCTCTGAGGCATGGCTATTTTAAAAAGTGTTTGCTTGCACTGAAAATTTTAAATCCATATTTTAGGCTGAAAGTCATGAATGATTTTTATCAAGAGATCTCTCTCTGCCCTAAATGACAAAGCATCAGTAAATATTTTCCAAAGGAAAAAAATATATATCTCTGCAGATTAAGTAAGGTTAAAGAACTGCACATCAGGCTTCCCTGTGAAACCTCACATCAAATAATTAGAGGGGAATTCCACCATGATAGCTGAGTGCCTCTGAAGTTCTGCCAGTGGGTTGCCTTGGGCAGTGAAAAGAAAGAGGGAAAGGAAACCTGATGCGAATATCCAAGCAAGAGAATGCAGCCCTAAGGGATAAAACAGTAATCCACAAAGAGAGAAAAAGCACTCATCATAAAATTTGATAAAATAGCACATTTCTAAAAATCTTATGAATATGTTATAAGATTTTTGCATATGGGATTTTCATTTTTGTGCAGGATACACTGTAACAATTTGTTTCCTCTCACTTGGGAAACATTCTCGCTCCTTTGGTGATTACTGCAACACATTCCCAATAACTGTAAGACCAGCTGATTCTCACAACCAAACAAGCTTCAAACTGTTTTCAAAACCCACCTACTAGTCTCAAACTGACCTCACATGAATAAAGTAATTAAAAACATTTAATCATCTCCAACTGCACTAGAATTGCCCTACACTCACTGAGTGTGTTGTTACATGCACATTCTTAAAATGTTTAATAAGCCACACAGTTAGATTTTCGACATTTATCCCGAATTAGCCCAGCATGTAAACACCCTAACCTGTGTTCCATTGACTTATTGAAGTGTGCATGTGTAATATGGCCCTGTTCCAAATGGCACACTTCTTATGATCTTGTGGCTGCTGTATGCACGAGATTGTGAAGACTGTGAGATTGTATGGTGTCCCAATGTCATTTTAGGTTTCAGAAGGGTGGTTGTGAACACTCCCTTTGCAGTCAATATGGCACCTGATGCACACTTTTGCTGAGCCTGCACTGAAGCGAGCTCTGCAGCAGACTTCTACCCAGCAGTCAAAGCGGCATTGCATCACAGAAATGCAGACTCATAGGAAGACGATGAGTGTTTAGGGTACTATTTGGGATAGGGCCTGTGTGACAGGAAAGCGTCTTAGCAGCAGATTTAAACTCATCCAACCACAGCGAGTGTTTTGCGGTAGAGGAGGAAAAATAAATATCACAAACTCTGACTCTTTCTTGACCTAGGAAATTATAAATATATGTTCTCATCTCATGTAGCCATATAGGACAAGTGGTACAGTCAAATATGAGAAGAGAAAGAGGCTGAAGAGAAAGTTTCCCGCTGACAATTTGGAAAATCTGGGGGTTTTAATTATGTAACATCACAACTCATATAACAAATGGAAAACTCTCAGTAGAAGTGTATGTATACTTATGTTTCACCACCAGAAAATAACTAGATTTTTATTAGGTCCTGTAAACACAGTTTACTTGCATTGCTTTTATTAATTTGCATGTTAACCAGTAAAACAGGTTATTTTAATAAACTGATGTTTGGTGGTTATTAGCGAATGGTGTGCATGTAAACATACTCATTGATGTGACCCATGTAGCTGTATAGTAGTATTTTGACTGTCTATTAGTTGAGAAATCCAGTTTATTTGCAGTTACTTGGGGTTTTTATGCAGACCTGGCTTGCAATGTATATTCCCAGCTACTCTGGTAATTGCATTTTTGCATTTTATTGAGTCACTTTGGTAAGTAAATTATGCAAACACACCTGTCAATTCTACAAAGCGATGTATTCACAAATGACATAACACAACAGTAGTAAAAGATGTCTAGATAGTTTGTCACATTTGCCACCTTGACAAACCTAACTTTTGTTTAACTCTGCATTTCCATCCATTATTTCCATGGAGAAAACCTTCAGGGTGCAACATTACCATAGAAACAGACATTGCATAGAAAGACATATATATTTCTCCCCTTTAAATTAAATAAACAATTCTCGCTTGAACTGTAAAGACATGTCTTTATTGTAGAGCAGATGTGATGCAGGTCACACATAAAGCAAACAGCTCTGCTTATGTTGCCCAGAAGATAATATGTTGCGCCCCCCTCCCCCCCCCCCCCCATCCCCCCCCCCTCCCCCCCCCCCCCCCACCCTAGCTCTATCTTATGAGCTAATAAAGGCATCTCATGCATAAAGGTGACTTGTGTCAGGCTGAATGCAGAAAAAAAGATATCGCTGCTGCCATGTTAAGCACTGTGAGGTTTAAAAGGTGAGCTGATGAGCTACGGTTGCAGATTAAGATGTGCTTAAATAGGTCTAGAATAATATCTATGAAAATAGTGGTTATCATATATATATATCATCGATCTTATATATATATATATATATATTTATTATTAAATCTTTAATTTTAATATATCATTATTATTTATATAAAATATAATATATAATTATAAGTATAATAAAATTAAATACTATCAAAATAATTATTATTACAATAAAATATATTCATATTAAATATTTAAATTATATAATTATTAATCTATTATATATATACATACTACCTATATATATATATATACATAAATTTGTTCTAGTGACCTGTGTGATAGCCTGAACCCCAATTAATATAGTATATCAAATTCCTGTATAGGCCTATTTCACCCTGACCATGCGATCTCACAACTAAACTTTAGGATTCTTGCATTGAAAGTATGAGTTTAGGTTCACTTGCCAATGTGAGATACCACAGCAGCCAAAAAAAAAAACACATAACATCTTCATAACACATAACATAGCTTCTTAAAAATGCTTCTTATAATGATTTTTAGTTATTTTTCATCCCTACATTTTGTATTTAAAAAAATGTGGAATTTATAGAATTTATAGCAATTACCCGTTTAATTTCTATATTAGAATTACCCGTTCTTAACTCACTTCCATAAGCTCAGAAATATACATTTATTCAGAGTGCACACTCCAAAAAGCTTTGAGAAATATAAAATAGCCCCTCTCTCTATATACTCAGTTGCGGCATGAATAAAACATGTTTTTTTTTTTTTTTTTTTTTTTTTTTAAAAATTTTACCAATTATCTTCTATTTGTGCCAGATAGTCAGCAAGGGACAAGTTTGAGAGTTCTAAGCAAATCTCATAGATGGAAAATAGATTTTAGTGTTGTGATCGTGAAAGCCACAGAACACTTCAACTGCATGTCCAAGGTTTTGTTCCACCCACACTTCAGTCACCGATGTCTTTGATGTTGGCTAATAAAGACACTCAGAATTGTGTTCATACAGTATCTCCGTATTTCACAGAGTGCTCCTCATTCACCTTTTCCTCTACTCATTCTCATACCCCTGTGGTGAGAAAATCATGTCCTTGGCGGGGCTGCCACTATGCTTCTCTTGCGTATTCTTTGCTACGAGAGGGAGAGAAGATAATCAGCTCGTCAGACAGCACTTAGGCTTCATTCTCCCCTGTAGGCTCGAGCAGGGATGTCAGTGTAGTGTTGAATGTGCCCTCTCAAGACACTGTGCCGAGCTGAAAGCCAGCAAGGCCCCTTGGTCAAACTTGCCAGCCAATTACAGCATCCTGATATCTCATTGACAAGCATGTCTCTGCTTGAAGGATGCAGAACACAATAACACATTTGCTCTTTTTCTGAACTATTGCCGTTATAATGAATGTGTCAAAGGTTTGAATCAAGAGCTTGTCGACCTTGATGTTACTCAACATGGTTGCAACAAACTTTATCTCAACAATAAATCTTCTAGTTTTGCATTCTTAAATTAAATTGAGGCCAGCAGTGATGAAAGTGGATAGAGATAAAGCACATATTTATAAACTGAATGAAAAAGTATAATTTATACTAATACACTAGTAATGATCTTCCACTGATCAACACCCATACTCTGTGACGACTTGTTTAAGAACATATTTTCATTATTAAAGAGTGGTGGTGACAGTTCTTACAAAATCAGCTGTGCTAGTCCCCCAGCCTTTTGCAAAATCCATGTCATTAGCTAAAATGACATTATTTGATCTCCAGCCACTAATTCTACATCAAATTACTTTCAGAATGGCCTCTAAAGGCATTTAAGATTTACATTAATTTTTAATCATTGCACAAAAATTATAAAATACTTTTTTTTTTACGCACACAAAGATATTGCTTATGCATCAATGTACTGGATATTTGTTCGGCCCTTTATTAATTACAGCATTCAATGCCAACTTCTTTCAGCATATTATATTAACAACCTAAATGGCAAAGCAATGTTTTTCACAATCGTGAAGGTTTCAGTGAAAATGTCAAATGTATTCTCATACAGGCATTTACATAACTTGAATATGAAAAAATAATGGTCATTGTCAAATTGATGGATGTTTGAGCTGGGGTCTGATTTGCAGGGATGAACTAATTAGCCAGAGGAAAATTCCACCAATCAGCATAATTGCCATTATTCAATTAAATTCAAGTTTATTTGTATAGCGCTTTTCACAATACAAATCGTTGCAAAGCAACTTTACAGCAAATTAAGTTTCTACAATATTTAGTAGTAGCTTATCAGTGGTGACTGACAGTTAATTTACATAGGGCAGAAATGTACGAAAAAATCAATTAAAGACGTAATCAAACAGACGATGAACACTATTAACAGCAATTATGATATGATGCAATCAAACTTATAGCAAAATGTGGTAGTTCTGTATGTTGTTTCATGGTTGGCATCATCTGAGGTCCTCTGAGGGGTTGGCATCATCTCTTCTCAGGTGTTCTGGATCCATTATCACTACAAACACTATGATAATGTGCTTATATACAAACTGCACAGACAGGGAAACATAAATTATTGACACCGAGTGTTTACTGGAAGCCCAGGTGTGGAACGTTATGTGTAGTATGTATTATATATACACACACTCAGCTTCCTCAGGCTAATTTCTGGAAAAAGCCATAATTGCTCGCTTTATAATTTATGACCGTTAGAGTAAGTCTGGCAAAGCACCATCACCTATTACTCACCAAGCTTCTAACTCTCGCTGCCGTGCTGTCAAAACACATGTGTACGCATGCACACACACCCTCTATGTGGCAGTGTCTTAAATCACAGGGACAATTCTCTCTGTGGAGGGCTGGGTGGTATGTACTTTCCGTGTAAAAATGACATGACATACAGATAAATACCGGCAATGTTTTTGCTGTCTTTGTAGAAGCTCACCAGGACAATTGCTATCCTTCTGTTTATTTCCCCCCATTTACAAGGACAAATTAAATTCATCAATACTTCATGGCAATCTAAAAATATATGGACCTGCCCTAAAACGAACTTTTAGCCTCTTGTGTTTTGTCCTTAATTTTGTAAAGCTCTGAATTAAACTATTGATTTTTTTATATAAAAGTAATTGAGACATGGAGAATTGACACTAGATGGGCATTTCAAATGATCGTTTACAATAAAATATTTCAAATAAATATTTTACAAATATAATAAATATATAATAAATTATAAAATATTTAGTTTTATTTAAAAAGATAAAATTAGTTTTATAATTGCTACTTTATCTAGAAATATGATTTGTTAATATGTTACAAAATGCTTTTTTTTTTTTACTTTCCTTTTTCCATTATATTTCATTTGTACGCACTAGTTTATTTTTCCTCACATTTGTGTTTGTTATTTTATTTTGCTTTAAATCACACACAACATGATTTTTCCTTTTCCATTGTTGATTTGTTTTCATTTAACGTGCTAGTGTTTTTCTTCATTGTTGATTAAAGCATATCATGATAAATAAAATTTAGTTTCATACCACATTTAAAACTGTGTTTGTGTCAGCACATGCCCTCGTTTGTGTCACCTTGCTGGTCTGCATGGGCCCAGGCCAAATTTCATGTTGGCCTGTGCGTGAATCTGTCTTTCTTTGAAAAAAATTAATACCAAAAAAATTTATAATAATTTTTAAGGTGGATACAATCAATGAACAAACAAACAAACAAATAAATAATAAGACAAGCCCCATTTAAAATGTGATGGCTGGCAATGAAGACATTTTTGAGAGAAATCATATATCATAGCAATCAACTAATGCGCCTGCAGATTACATAAATGTTCCTTGGAGATTTAGCCAGCTACTTGAGAAGGTTGTTATGTGTTAATTGGACATTAATCTGTTATCACATCACTTCAGAGACAACAATTTTATTACCCCCGGTATTTTAGCTGTTATACAATGTATTTGACAATTACTTTAACCACATTTTCACTTTTTTCTACATTTGTATGTGATGCTCACGAATGCATTTTATTGTCCACCTGGTGAACATCCTCACAGAAAACTAATACCACACCACTCCTCCATAAGCTCAACGATTCATAAGCATAGTTCACCCCAAAATGAAAATTGTCACATTTTACTCACCTTCCTGTTGTTCAATACCTGCAAGACTTTCTTTCCTCTGCAGAATTGCAAAGATGATATTTTTTTTTTCAAACAGTGAAAGTCACCAAGGCATTTTTCAAAATATGGCATCTTATTTTGTATTATGCAGAAGAAATAAATGCATACAGGTTTGGAACAGCATGAGCTTGAGTAAACAACATAATTCAAATTTTTGGGTAAACCTACCCTTAAGGTGTTGTGCCTGTAGCACAAACAATGCGAATGAAGATTTCAGGCAGAGTTTAACACTTAGAATTAGGTTTTCTCTTGCCCAGTATTATGCCAAGCAACATGTATATTTTGAAGAACAACCTGGATGTTCTTTCAGGGTACGTGATACTTTGAATGTCATTCATTCTACCTTCAAGAGGTTGACCTCAGATATCACTGCTGTTTATGACGCACCACAAGAGGATATGAATTCTGCAATTTCAATTGTCCCTTCTCTATGTCCCATCCCCCTTAGTTACTGTTGCTATTTTGATCAAACTTCCCTACCAGCACTTTCTGCTGCCAGCAAAACAGCAAGTTAATTACAGATTAAGTGAAGACTTACTTCAGGAAGTAAATAACATTGACATTTTGAATAAACAGTGAATTATATCTTGTGATTGGTGGTAAAAGGTCTCCAGTATGCCATGGGAAGGTTATAGCCAATATGTGAAACTGGGTAAAGAAACATGTGAATCAAGGCTAAAAAAAAAATTATAATTTTTGAATAAATGCTACAAACTAGAAAAAAGCCTAATTAGATATAACACAAAGCAATGGAATCGCATAAAGCCAAATCTCACCACATCGTCCCCAAAAGATAATTAATAAAGTACAGCATAACAGGCAAAACATGTTGACATTAAAATGTATTATACCATGTATTATAGTAGAAGTCATATGGACAATAAAGTTGTGCATCATTATTTTTACTATAACAGCTGGATATTCTTTTTGATTGGAGTGTCTTCTGTCTTGTCCTGAATTTTTGGGTAAGGACGTCATAACAGCACCTTAATAAAACAATTATAGGAGTGGCTTAATTAGTGGCATAATTTAAAGACTGCTTGAAAGTTTAACTTTAACATCAGTTGGTCTATGGTTGGAAAGAACTAGCCAATCAGTACACTGGCTTCAGCCTGAAGGATGGTAATGGCTTTGGTTACTGTGCTCCATGTAGTAGCATGCCAGAGAAAGTGCAAATTCAGCTGGACTTATATCCTAAAAAAAGGATTTAAGTAGTATATGAACAGAGCTATATATACAACAGAGATTCAGTGTGCAACAAAACATCTAATGTACAAGCAGACAAAACTGCTGTAAGTTTGAACAAAACAAAGAGAAACATACAGGCCTGTGTGTAATATTTACTTACATATGCACTTTGATTGCTGTACAGTGAGCTCTGATGGTCTCTCTCTTGTCTTTGATTATCCTCAAGAGCCTTTCGACTGACATTTGGGTGCACAAGCTGGAAGAAACAGGAAACTGTAAGGAGTAGACATATTATACAGTGTCAGATATGCAAATCTTCCAAAGGACATTTAACAGATGTTTGAACAATACGTTTTGCTTCACTTTTTGCTTTCAAGACATCAACTGAAGACTCAGACTGATTTAGTAAAAGATTGATTTATTATCGTTATTAAGAATTACTGATACATCAAGATGGTATCTTCAGTCCTGGAACACAAAGTAAATATTGACACGATTTTACAGTTAAGCTGTCAAAAGTGTGCGTTTTCTTAGTTTCATTATAATAAGTTATCTCATGCAAATTATTTTATAGACTGCCACTGAAGTGGCATAGAGATGTCTATGTAGAGTTGCCAATCTTTTCCCTCTGAAAATCTGTTATCTGTAATTTTGCAGTATTTACAGAAAGCTTGTCATATTTTTCATTAAGGGCTGGAGCCAGTCTAAATACATGATCTCAAACAGCTATCTCTGAAATACTGCTGATAGCCTACTTTTTATCTGCCATCTTGATGCTGGTGAAATAATCAAATGTGTAGTGACCCGCTGTGCAGGGCACACAGCTTGACTGAACACGAACATAAGGTCATGGCAGGGCGTGGCAACCCAACAGGCATGGTTTATCTTGTCATATAATAATTTTAATGGCATTTTTTCTTCTTTTTGGAGTATGACAACACGGTTAGTTTAATTTCACTGTATTAAAAAAGTAGCTTTGATAATCTGCAAAATCTCTCCTTAAAAATGTTGCAGTCACCGATGTTGTGTTTCTTAGTGAATGTAATCTATGACTCAAAACCCAACAAAATGACTAGTGGCTTAAAAGCATTATTCATGCCACAATTGATTTTCATCTGCATTTTGTGAGATGGCAGATTAGTAAAACCAATTAGATGTTATTTACACTAAGTGAAAACAGCATATTTTCTTAGCAATAGATGATATTTACACTAAGTGCAAATCGCAATGGATTCTATTTACACTAATTTAAAATATAACGATTTTCTGCTATTTATCCTACTTATTGCAAATAGTGGCAATTAGCTGCACCTCAGTATTGTAGTACATTATAAAACAGTATGCAATAATAACGTATTGCGTGTAAATTATATTTTTAATTCAAATTAATTAATTATTAACTATAGTGATCATGGCTGTTAAGCTGCAAGCAATTCAGGTAAAGAATAGAACATTTGGCATGGGTTACAGTTCACAAGACACCCATTCTAGTTTTAAGTTATGGAGAAAAAAATAACACTCACATTTTGCATACTCTTGGTTACACTTATAATAGCATGGGTCCCACTTTATATTAAGTGGCCATAACTACCATGTACTTACATCAAGTAAATATATTGTCCTGTATTGTATCAACCGAATCAACATTTTTATTTGGAGAAAGACCAGTTGAAACACGAGGAGCCGAATTCCACAGAGGCCCAAGACACAGGATGTTCGTAAATCAGATCCTGGCGCCACAAGCCTGAACCAACTAGCAGCTTTGAGTAGTTCACAGCATTTAAACAAAAGAACACTTATTGACAATTCCAAGGAGATTGTCAATTTTGGGGGCAAGTAATCAAGATTAATGGTCAGAGATCAAGCATGACCATGTAAACCAGTGACGATCACGAGCTCTTTGGATTGACTTTCCCCCACCTAGAAGACAAAGAACAGACTGAGATTTCTTACAGACCTTTTAACCTCTGGTCTTCAAAGACCATGTCCTCATCCACAGAATGGCACAGAAACTGCCTTTCCATGCACCTAAATGACACTAAAAGGACTTGTGAGCAACTAATCATTTCTATGCATAACTCCATATCATGTATGTAACCCACACATTAGACTATCATGTTTTAATCACGTATTGTGTATGTCTTTTTGATAACTATTGAATAGTTTAAGAATTGCTATTCTTGTTTAGTATGTGTGTGTTTGAATCTTATTGCTTGAAATGTTTCTTCCAATCAATTATTTGTCAAATGCATCATATTCTTTTTATAGAAATCATGTCCAAAACTATACTCTGCAAGAGCGTGAAAACTCGGACCATGTGCCTGATGAGATAACATTTGATTTATGATTGAAGGAAATATACAAACCGCCACAAAGACAGCATCTCATTGGTCAAAACACCATTTGGGTGGCCAAAACCAGTTTAATCTCGGACACCATTCAAATCTGCCCTTTTTTCTCTTTTTAGCCACTACTGTTCAGTCATCACCGTTTACCGCTCTTTGAGCGTGCTCTGGCTTACATGCCAGCTCCTCTAAAACCATGAGGAGAAAACCATCTACTCTCGGTCTCGTCCAAATTTACTTCTATTTCTTACTTTAGTTTTTTTCCCGTTGAGATTTCGTGTTTCGAGGTAAGTTGCCTCACTCCGTGTCTAGATCCACCTCGAGTGTGCCGTCTAAAACTTCCAACTTCAACCACCACTCGTGCCGTCAATCCACCGCCCAAAACACTGGTTCCTAATACTGAACTTCCGCCATCAGCACTACGGACACCCCTTTTTTCTGCAAGGGGACAACAATGGAAACCCCCGACGCAAAACGCAACGCAACTGCTCAAGTACCTCCAGATTTGGCTGAACTGGTGCATTTTTAATATAAATTTTAACCTCATTGAGCAACATTGAGGGTTAATTAAGTGATTGATGTTTGTTCAGATCTATGCAATTGCACATATCGCTGTAAACTTGGATTTCACATTTTCATTTCACTTAAACTAATTATTTCCTCACTTTCACTCTTTCTGCAACTCGTGTGAATGCGTGTGTTTATGTTTTAGATTAGTTTATATGTCTTAGATTTTTCCAATAAAGCCTTATTTATATTGAAAGAGAAGTATCTTGTGTTTTGTGCTTACAATTTAATGTCTTAAACTGCCGATCTTGTTACTGTGCTAATTAATTGTGTTTTCACTATATTTTGGATATAAATATCCCTTGCAGAATTGATATCATACGGCTCGTTCAATTAATTGCTGGCCGTCTCAGTGATCAGCAGTAAAACAGTGATTCTGTACAAATTCCCTTTAAAATCTTAAATGATTCCTTTTTAGCTAAATTGACCCGTTTTCCCTTACAGACGTAGTATGTAACCTCAGTGTAAGTACACATTGGTACATAGTATATACAGCTGTTATGTTTGTGTAACTACACATATGTAATAACCCACTGAATGGTTTGTGTAAGTACAAATGTGTAAAAGGACATTGGTAACAACACTTTTTTCACTTCACTAATTACTTGTGTAACAGGAATTATATAACTACATTTTGTAGCAACAATATGTATAAGAGTAATTGGAAAAATTTGATCCAGGGGGTGGAGATTGGTAGGTTTACTGGTGGAGATGGATCCGGGGTGGAAACGGGTAGGTTTAGGGATATATAAAGGGGAGGAGTTGGATCTCGAGTTGGTGCACCACTGTAATACCATGTCTAATAATATAGTGTCACATTCTTGACCCAACCACAATTTTTTATGTACAGCCGCTGCTGTGTAACAGAGTACTTACATGGTAAATCTCATATAATGTGTAACACTTTCTTTACCAAAAGTGCTGTTAGTCCTGTTACACATTTGTACTTTCATTACCAAAAGTGTTGTTACCAATGTCCTGTTATACATTTGTACTTACACATACCATTCAGGGGGTTGTTACATATGTGTAGTTACACAAACATTAGAGCTATAGATACTATGTACCAATGTGTTTCTTACCCGTGGTTAACATAATAACGTACAGACATCTAGTTACTATGCAAGTACACAGGTATTAGGGCCACTTAATATAAAGTGGGACCATCATCATGCTTCTCTAGCATAATTTCAGAACAAACTGCCCTTGGAGAGATAGATTCTTTCACACTCTTTGCAATAACCTGTGGCAGACAAACAGTGCTGTCTGTGTATATAAAGTTTTGGTGGTTGTCACGGTCCGTGTGGAGCGATGAGGCGAGGACTCAAAGATTCAGTGAATGGGCTCTTTATTAATAACTAAAAATAAACAAAACTAACAAAAGCTAAAAAAAATGCAAAAGAAAGTAAACAAAACAGAAACAAAAAGAAGAAATAAAAATAAGGCAGGAAGGCCAGAACAAGGAGCACACAGACACATACCACATACGACGAATAATGAAACAGCACAGGACTGCAAACACAGGGAGACTAAGTAGGGCAGGTAATGAAGATGAGACCACCGTGGATTAACTGAAACAATAACGAGGTAACAAGATGGGCGGGGTCAGACAATAGACAGGATAGAGCACATGACACCAAACAAACACAGCACAAGCCATGTGCTCACAGAAAACAGTGTCATTTGGTGGCCATCCTGGGCACACCAGCTGAAGACTGTGACAGAACCACCTCTCCAAGGAGCGGATTTCAGATGCTCCACAGTCTGGGGCACAGAACAAGAGTCCAGGAGGGTGGTGGAGAGGAGGCGGAACAGGTTGAGGGATGGTGGTCCAGGCCCGTGGAGTGGGAGAGGGCCTGGAGACTGTGGCAGAGCAAGTGACCAGGGCGAAGCCGGCAGAGCAGGAGGCCAGGGCGGGGCCGGCAAAGCTGTAAACCACCATGTCAGAGCAGAAGACCACCACAGCAGACCAGATGGAGAAGAGAACCACCACTGTTATTCAGGTGGAACTGAAATAGAGAGCACAGAGTGGTAAACAACAGTCTTTGTGGACTCTGAAGCCTCCCGGACTGGAGAGCTTTCTTGAGTGGGCTCTGAGGGCTCCCGAACTGGAGCGGGTTCATGAGTTGGCTCTGAGGGCTCCTGAACTGGAGTGGATTCTGGAGTGAAAACTGATTGCTCCCATGCTCACAGAACAGTCTAGAGGCCAAAGGCAAAGACCGCCTTCTTGACTATGGAAGCAGCATTGAAATTGGGTGGCTCTGTGGTGACCTCTGAGACCACCGGAGTCGGGTCCTCCAGGACCACCGGACTAGAGACCACCGGAGTCGGGTCCTCCAGGACCATCGGAATTGGGACCACCAGAGTCAGGTCCTCCAAGACCACCGGACTTGGGACCACAAGCAGTGGCATTTGAGTAGGAGCTCTCCTCCTCCTCTTCTGAGAACGAGGCAAACCGGTGGGAATGGGCACAGGCTCTGCGGGCAGAGTCTGGTGGTGGTGTACTAACTTTCCCTCCTTGGGGAGCTTCAAGTAACTGGAGAAGTTCCAGAAGTCCACATGACACCAAACAAACACAACACAAGCCATGTGCTCACAGAAAACACAGTGTCATCCGTTGGCCATCATGGGCACACCAGCTGAAGACTGTGACAGTGGTAAATCCAAAGTGACAAAAACATGAATAACACAATGAAGCTGACATCTGGTACCGAGTCATCGTAGTTACTGTACAGCAGTGGCATTCTGTCCATATAAACTGTGAATGCTCCACATACCCAGGCCATTAGAGAGAATAAGTTCACGGGATAATTCATATAAACATGATTATAAGTTGATCCCTTGTCTTTAAATTTGAAATGTAACTTAAAGCTTAAAGAGTTAGGAATAAGTATGTGAAATAATTTTTTGCCAAACTGCAGTAATTTTCTGTAAATCTACGTCATTTATGGTTGCTTCCGGGCGAGCGGATTCTCAGCAGCTTTCTGGCCTCCTCTCTGTTGCTATGACTCGTCAGGATTACAACATGTTCTCAGTGATTTGCTGGTCTGCAGCAGATTTAATGCGCGAGGTAAACTGTTCGCAAAGTGCTCGCCCAAGCGGAAAAATGTGCTGTTGCTGTCAGATCTCGATTGCCGAAAATCACATCGTGTTTGATGCAAAACCAACTCGACTAAATCAAAAGAAAAATATAAAAAAAACACATGTATTTTTTTATTTTTCTCAAGCAAAGCTAATTTTAAAGTCCACTGAACACTACACTTTTTGATCATAGACACGCATGTTTAAGATAGAGCCTAAGTTAATGTCAACGTTCTTGCCCTAGCTGTAAATTAAAAAAATAAAAAATAAAAATGTGGGCTGGCTAGATATAATTAATAATAACAACATAATATTGTTTTTTGTCATAATGCTCGTGTCCTTACAGTTTAAGTCCTGCTCTGATTTATATGTGGGGTCAAAGGTGCAACGGTTACTTTGCAATTTTTAAATACTTTTGGGTATTTGCATTTCGTTATTGTCACAAACAGGCACGTCAAACCGAAACAGTATGTTATATCTTACCTCTAAACAACTACTATGTCCAACTGTCTTGGGCGGCTCGCACGGCTTCCGTACGTGAATGTGTGTCCGCGCTCTGGCGTATTTTCGCAAGCGCCGGAAGTGCACTCTTGCTGTGTCTCGTTTAGAAGGCTGCGTCCTCCGGAGGTCGTATTCGAAGGCTGCATACGTCATCGAGTCTCATGTCTCATTTCAGAAAAGCGAGTAGGACACTCCGAATGTGACCTTCGAATGTGACCTTCTTTCACAGGAATTTGGAGGATGCCTGAGGTGTATCCTTCGCTGCTACAGATAAACCACAATTCTTTGCGTCGCCGTAAACAACCGTTGTTAATTTGAAAAATGCCGACGCCGGCAGATGTAACGTACACACAAGCGCAGATGTGGGGTTTACAACTTACACTTAATATTTAATTCGCGCTTGGAAAAATGGCCTAAACTTTGTTTTTAATATCCTCCTCTTTTTTCTCTAACAGATGTCTGCTGTACGTACGATGCAGCTCCTCAAACATTGAACAAAGTAAAACAAGTAAAAGCATTTTTTTTTAAATGCAAATTTAGAAATCATTTTCCTTCATTTAAGTATTGTGAGAGAGCAAGGACACTCTAAATGTGTTGGCATAGCAACGCAATACTTCCGGTTTCCTTTTCCGCCTGTCCTACAAAGGCCGTCTCATTTAATTCTAGGTTGAGGACACTTCATATACGCATCCTACAGAGGATGCGACCTCCAGAGGATTCGACCTCCGGAGGGTGCAGCCTTCTAAATGAGACACAGCAATTGTTTACAAAGTGCACAGTCATTGTAGGTACGACGGCTAATCCAAATGGTACTTACTTGCGCTTATCCAGATTATTCAAACCGACTTAAAACTAAAAGATCACGTTCTCTCGCGCGAACTCATTCGTTGAGTGTGACTTTCCCACATATTCCTCCCCCAACTTCTGATCCTGCGCGCCTGAAAGTTATGTTTGATTGCTCCTTCGGCTGATAAATCAGGCCCACTGTGACGAGTCGGCTGACTCCCCCTAATTATCAGCATCACCCCTGTCCCTTAATCGCCGTCCTTCGCCAGGCTCCCGACATGAGTGGGTGCGTTAGAGAGGAGGGGGCGCTGAAATAGCCAGGGCTGGCAGCGTTTGATGGGGCACACCTGAACCGAATGAAGCCTCATCACCGCCGCTGTTTAAATCCCGAACGCGCCTCTCCTCGGGAGACCGGTCTATTCCCCGTGCATGCACGCTGGTGTCCTCATGGGTCCATGAAGGGTGCGTAGAGGGACTCTCGTGCCGCCAGAGTAGTGAGATGCCGGACCCGCAGTCCGGATGAGAACCGCACCCATTACACGGCCGTCGGGCAAGGATGCCGGGCCATCTAGTCCCTTTAACGCCCGTGGGCAGAGAATAGAATGACGAAGCCAGCTGAAAGAAGTCGCCCGCCCCTCGCGGCCCGTTTGTGCATTATCCTACTGATAAGATTGCAACAGTTTGACTTAAAAATCATCAAATGTGTTCTACTGAAGAAACAAAGTCACCTACATCTTGGATGCCCTGGGGGTAAGCAGATAAACATCAAATTTGCATTTTTGGGTGAACTATCCCTTTAAAACCAATGGGGGGCTTGAGTGCTTATCACTCAGCATACCTGGTTAAAAAAGTCACCACCCTACTGCTGTACAGTGGTAAACCAGCTGCTGTTATAGTGCTCACGGTAATGATTTGCACATTTACCAAAATTTTACCTATAATGCCAAAAGAGTGTAATGAGAGCAATATTAATGCTAATACGAAATTAAGTCTACCAAGTAATACTAAATGAAGAATAATACGAGTTCAAAGGAACGTTTTTCTTTATAATTTGGTACTTGAGCCTTATGGTGGTTGGGGGAACTAAACAAGTTGGAACTAAACTCTGCAGGACACTGTCTTGATTTGGAGACCCCTGGTTCAAGGGAATGAGTCCTGCAACATATAAATCAAGATCATCCACTTTCCAATCCTGAGTTTAGTTCCAACATTGATCAAACTTACCTGTCTGTAGATTTCTAGTAATCCTGAAGACCTTGATTAGTCTGTTCAAGTGTATTTGATTAGGGTCAGAGCTAAAGGAAATTGTATTATGATTATCGTTTGACTTCATCAAATTTAATCAATCAATCTTAAAATCATTGACGATCATAATTTAATTCATACAGAAAGCATTTTTTCGGCGGAGGGAGATTTAAAAAAAAAGTGAAATATGCAGATTCTGGATGCATGCAGCTCTTTACTCATAACAGATTATAGAGAGGCATAGTATTGAGGAAAAAAACTGTCATCTCTCTTCTGTAGCCTAACACAGGAGATTGAGGACATGAACCGAACGTGCTGCTTTGAAGCAGGTTAGCTTGCAGCAAATAATCCAAATGATCAGACAAAATAGGAACACTGGTAAAAAAAGGAAGATGTGATGTTTTGAGACAACATTAAAAAAGGGGGGGGATTTGAAGCTATTAAAGTGGGACATCTCGTATTCAGAGGAGAGCTGGAGGCTGCTGCCATCAATCAATTCAACTGGCTTTAGCAGGTGCGGAAATTGAGAAACTGTGTATAGCTGCATATTAAACACTGACATTCAGCCATTTAATTTACGAAGATATAGATAACAGGCCACCATTCATACATCTAATTCATTTCCATGAACTGGCTCTTCTAAACTGTTCATTTTAAACATTTTGCTTTGTCAAATGCACAAAAATAGGATTTGCGTTTAAGCTAATTTAGCAACATCCTACTTGTATGGCACCTATGATTGAGCTCAGTAACAGCTTCAATATGATTTATGATGATGATTATGAAGTCTTAAAGTAGCCCCATGTTGGCCAGTTGAGCACCTTTAACAATCACCTGGAGATTCTCTAGTTTGAACCATCATCCATAGTTGTTTTCACTTGCCTATACTCCACAAAAACACATCCAATTTAGGGCCTGTATTGAATCACTGCCACAAACCAAATTTAGGTGTGAGTGATGTCAGGAATGCTCAGAATTGCATTGTTACTGGCAGACAACTGGAAATATTTCACATACAGTAGTTCAGAGTTAAACATCTCCTTTCACAATTTGTAAAAAAAGAAAAAAAAAAGCCTTTTAGAAATAGAGCTTCAGATTTCAGGTCTATTTTGTACCTTGTTTGTGGAAAGTGCCATTTATTTTCACAATAAGTATTGATTATTTTTATAATGTGTCATCTGTAGTTGAGAGCATGTAGTGGACCTTAATTAAAGGATGTTGAAATAGAGGATGGCAGAAGGACTGGAGGTTTGGACAATGTTCAAGAACAGTACAGGAGGGTATAATCTCCTGTGTTGACATGGTTAATTAGCCCAGGTTAGAGGGAAGTCAGGTTGATCATATATCACACTTATTCACAGATCCATTTACTATCCCACTTGAGGGAATTATTTTTTCTCTACCCCTCGCTGCAAGAGGGTTCGAGAAGATGAGCATTATGTGTCTGGGTGGAGAGGACACATACAAAAGTCAAATATTAATTTGTCTAATTTCATAATGAGCAGGAACAGAGGAAAAACAGGGCTAATATTCCAGTGGGCCTAATTAAAACTGGTGAGAGCTTGAGAAAAGCAGTTGCACTGAGGTGATTTTAGACTCAGCTCAAATGAGAAGACCTAATTAAGGAGACTGATGGCCTTTACTTAGAAGCCGCCTGAGATGTGTCGAGCACTTTGTGTTTGTCCTCACAGCAGATCACTTTAATTAACCACTGTCTGTATCAAATCTGGCAGGAACATTTATAAATAAGGTCCAGTTACGAAAAAAAAGTAATACAAAACAATTATAATACTTATGATGATTGTGATGATAATAAATACAGCTGCAACTTGCAATTATGAGGCCATGCACAATAAAACCTCCATCTCATAAGCTCAGCCTATTGAACTCAGTATGAGGCAAAGTCAAGAAAAACGAAACTGAGCCACACTGGATGGGACTTTGGATTGTTTCCAAAGATGAAAGCACACAAAAGTAAGATACTGCTGTAAACGGGTTTTAATATGCAGGCTTGAATAGCAAGCAGCTAATTGCAGACAATGTGGCCAGTTGTGGGCATTTTGATTGTGTTGTACTCTTCATGACTCAAGCAAGCTCATGAGCAGGCCAAATTATTTAAAAGTTATAACCACAGTTATCACCTTTTGTTTTTAATAAGCCAAAGTGCAGCAAAGAAAGCGCCAGTCCAGAACGCCTCATCCTAAAGTTTATTTATGCAGTACAAGAAAAGCTATCAAAAACTTTTGTCCAGCATGGTCAAACAACATTTCTTTACAAAAGGTATTGACATGTTTAATCATTTTTATTTGTTTAGCACAAGGTGGCGCTATCTCTAAACTGCTAACAAAGGAAAAGTGCAAAGTATTGATGATCAAAATGTGTATATAATTCCCTGCAAAAAAAGTGTGTATATGTACTGTAAATGATGATCTTCAGTGCCACTTGAAAACTTGGGCCAAATACAGGAAAATGAAAATGGCAGATAATACAGTCAGGCAGAAATCAAGCCACCAGATACAGTAACTCATTTTAGGGATAAATAAATGTGTTTATTTATTTGTTTGTTTGTTTATAATATCACTACCAGACAAACAGGTCTTGAAATATAAAGTTTGATGTCCCTGTGTTATCTATCATCCACAATGAAAGTTAATTTTGTATTCACTTTTATTATGGATGTAACAAATTAGACAACGGACACGGCATTAAATAGTCATGGTTGGATTTCTATGAAGGATTTGGTGTCAAGAATATTATATAAATGTTATTTATTTATTTATTATTTGTTTTATTGAAGACTGACAGCCTTTAGTCACACAAATTGACAAGGCTGAAAATAGCAAATATTTTATTTATTTTTTTATTACAAAAATTGAACATCCACTTCCTTCCGATCACAAACTTTCTTATCAGGGACACAGTAGGAAGTGCAGGGGACTTTTAATTCTTATTCTTATTTATTTGTTTGTTTGACTATGCTTAATTTTTACTTTTCCCCACAAATTGTACAAAATAGGAATGGAATTTCACATAACCTTGTATTTACAATCTTTTTTTTTTTTCTTTCTCATGTAATGGATTATTTTGGAAACAAAATGAAGAATTCCAGGTAAAAGAAACAAGCTTGGTGAGCTCAATCCTTATGTATTCATGCATTCATTCATTTATTGTTTGTTTGTTTCTCAATAAAACTCAAATTACTTTACGTGTCTCAATGGGAAGTAAATGGTGGGGCTGCTACTCCTTTAAAATTGATGGGTAATTCCTGAGCACAGTTGTGCAAAATGTACATGGATTTTCATGATAACAGCATAGTTTAAAGTGGTTCTGATGTGAAGTGTTCAGAATGTAGGGTAGATTGCAGACCGTACAAGATGGAGTGCCAGTAAAAAAAAAAATAGTAGTTTGAACCAGTGTTTTATAAGAGTAATTAGAATAATAATAAATAGCATTTTATTAGTATTTTTCACATGCTCAAACAATTAAACAAGACCAGCTACTATTGAAATCTCACTTTAAGTGAGACCTTATGAATTGCTTCTGCTACTCTACCCTGTTTTTAGAATTTGCCATTAATCAGTTTTGAAGGGCCACACATCCAAATAATGGGCCTTAAAAGTGATTAATCATCTACTGAGAAAGAATGAGAGAGGATTTGAGATGTTAGCCCCATAGCAATAAATCACCCTCATAGTACTTGGGGAAATATTCAAATAGTGACACCAATAAAACAATACAGCTCTCCCTCTCTGACCTAGCATGACAAATTCATAATCATTATCAACTTCCATTTGCTTTGAAAGAAAGATTCAGCTGTCAGAAATTCTGAAGAATATCAGGGTGTCAGTGGTGCTGACAGATCAATTTCAGCCCACAGTTTACAACATGAATACACACAGAATGACAGGGCAAGGTTAACTGTTTTTCAGATAATGTTTTTCACACAGTGAAAATATTTAGAGTATTTCAACAGCTCCTGGATCCATTAAAACACTCTTTATGTGCACATTAGAAGAAGATAATTAAGCTTGGACTGTTATTAAGTACTTTTTAAAGATCCCTACTCTTATGATTCTTAGACATGAGTCTGTGAGGGCCGGCATTTCTTGTCTGTGTTTCGTTGGCGGAGTATAGATGGTGCAGCTCTCTTTCATTCTGACTAATCACTTAATGTTTTTATCCATTATAAATACATTTTACTCTTAAATAATCTCTCTTTTACCATAATCCACCCATATGTCTAAACTCTGTGTTGCTTTGTGGCTCACAGTCACTTTCAGGATTCATTTTAAGGCATTCCAGTGTTGCTTTCTTACCATGTAAACATTATTAAGCGAGATGCGAACCTCATAATTATTTTTATATACTTTAGCAAAACAGTTTGTTTTGATCTGACGGAGTTCAGCTTGCCTTGGGAGAAAGCTAACTGCCTAATTTTTCTCAGGGGTTTTAGATGAGGTTTCATTTTGTAAAGAGAACATAAATTGCTGAATCCTCTCGCTGCCAAGCGAGCTGTGTCGCTCACATCCATCAAGTGGTGGAGGCTTGAGTAGTTTATTAATACACCGCATTATGTATATGAAATGTTTGCTTCTCTTTCTCTCTCTATCTTTCACACTCGCATTCTCTTTTTTTCCCTTGTTTAACATTCTTACAGTTCCTCCTATGGTCGACATTGAAGGAGTACTACCTTTGTGTTTTTATGACACAATGCTAGAACTGGAGCTAATCTTAATCTATGACACCGTTACTCATCTGCTAAAAGCTACCTAAATGTATCCACTAGCAGTGCATACTCAGACTAATAGCGATTGCTTTCTGACACTCGTCCTTGGGAGGATGCCGGGAATGCAGTGAGAGGGCAGGAAGTATCATCTTAATGCCTTAAAACTGCTCTATATATCTCCGTGAAGAGTACTCACGCCCCACAGGCATTAGTGCAGCTGTATACATGCTCACACGCAAGCAAAATTATTCACATCTGCATCAAACATATACCGTCAAGTTCAAAAAGAGCACTTTCTTGTGCGCAGATGTACACTTTAATAAAAAATAAGTGATCTCTGTGTTTGAGACTTGAGTGTGGGAATGTGTTTTAGTGGTACTTAGCACACCACAAGATTTGCATTTCGCATTTAAAACATTAAGTGTCAGAAATAGTTATTCCTGAACTCTGAACTGTTGAAAATACCAACTTAGACATTATTAAACACCAGGCTGGTTTATACTAATGTGCTGTTCTTATAGTCGGATGAAATAGAAGTAGCAACAGATATTGTTGTCCATGTTTTGACATACAGTACAAATGATCAAAACATCCTCTTCATTTTCATTACTTATATTGATGGGACTCAGTGGGCAAAAGGCATTGAGTTTAGTTGTTAATCTCAAAGAAACAAATCGTTTACTGTACAATTGAGTACATATTATCGAAGAAAAAAAGTGTAGAGCAGGGACTTGGTTCTATCCATCCATTGTTGATTGGAATTTAAGATGTGGGCATGGCTCTCAAAAAGCACTGCAATTGACTGCTTGCAGCTCAAGTAAACCAAATAATAGGAGACATCTAGTAAATGTCACCAGAGAGAAGTCATTTTCACTGGAAGATCAAGTTATGACATTTTGATGAAACAAGGTAAAAAAGTATATAAAAATACATACAAAAATACAATAACACGATGCATTTACAAAATAGGGTGCATTTTAATTTTAGGCTGACTAGCCAACAGGCATTGCTTTTTGATTAAGCTTGTTGACCAAAGAAATATAGCTAGTTAATCTAGTTAAGAATCCTGGTTAGTTAAAATACAACATATCCTGGTCTTTTATCTTTTTCCATGCTAAGTAAAGTGCTGTTTAGTGCTATAGCATTATCAAGGCTGAGAATTCATTTTAATCCTTACTCATTCCCATGGAAACCCGTGTGGTTGTCCTAATGTACTATAGCAGCCTTTGATCCTCTTTGATTTCTGAATCCTGTAATTGTTGGATGCCTCTTTAAATACAAGCCATGACTCAGATAGGTTGGCACCCCAAGGTTTTCTCACTTTTATGTCATTAATTATCTATCAAAGTATTGCAGAAGGGTTGTTTAACTTTGTGCATCTTTATGCTTTGATATTTTGGGTGAAATGTCTAGCACGTTCTATTCTAACTAGCACAGTATAGAAAATGTGAACACAAACTCAGTTCCAGCAAGTGAGCGTCACGGTGATTGACAGCTCTTGCCTTTCTGTACTCCTCCCACGCTGTAATTGACTTGGCTGGGGCAGCTGTGCGTCTGTGTGAGTGTCTTCCTTAAATGGTTATTAATTAGCATTAGAGAGCGCAGTCTGCTCACACCTCGTCTCTCTTAATCCTGAGCGTGTGGCTTTTCGCAAATCCATTAGCCACGGCGTGGAAGTCGCTTCTGCGCCAGAGTCAATTACTTTATTCATGCCGCTTTGCTGTTTTGGAGACTCAGCTTTGACATTGTCAGCAGCCAGACAGAAACAAAAGCATAAAAAGGAACCAGTCACTTTTACATTTCAGACCTCGTTTGATTGATTTCATATTTGCCTTTCATATTATTTGTTATTGGCCATTAGCCTCTTCATTCTCATTAGATATAGTGCTTTACCCCCTCGATTTTCAGTTTGCAAACTTTCTTGTGTATTCAATAGGTTATGTAAGATTTTTTCCTGTCTTAAGAGACTGTAAATATACTCTACCTCGTCTCATGGCAGAACGTACGTGTGGTGGATTTTCAAGCATTATTTTAAGTGTGAGCAGGTTACATTCTTTGTCACATGTTTCGTGTAGCTACTAAAAGGCACATCTTTCAGCTTTTGGCTGAGCTCCCAAATCCAAACCCCATTAAGAAGTACATCTAAAAGCTTTCAGATTGCCAGTGAGGGGAAGCCCATCCCTACGGTATGAAATTAGACTACTATGAGGCAACACGTGTTTCTTCATTCCCAGGAGGAGCTGTCACTTTCCCGTCGCAATGCTTTGCCATGTGGGACCTGTGGCTGTTTATGTTGTCCGTAGCTGTTTGTGGGGCAATATTTCCTACTTTACTGCCAACCTCCCATTTATTAGTGACAAAGCTCACTGCAATAGTCTGTTCTGACCTATTCGTGACTGGCACTGGCATTTAAGAAATACCAACAAGAAGGCAGTGCAAACTGACAGGGTGGACTGGAGGAGTGGCGCGTAGCATTTTAAACGGCAAATGTTGGAGAGAACATGCTGTCACACTGTTCCTTCCCACCAGGCCTTCAACCCAAAGGGTGAGTGGGGCTCATCGGTAGATGGAGCACCATGGGAGGTAGTGTTGGGCGATATGGTAATTTTTCAAATCGTCATATCGCCAGTCCATGAGATCGCCGATAGACGATATTATGGTGCGTGGGTGGGTGGGAGCAAGAGAGACTCACTGTACTTGTCATAGGCTATGTTCATAACTATGTTGTGCTTTAAACCGCACGCAAGAGAGATGGAGCCTATGGAAGCACCACAAATCAAAATAATATACTTTCAAACATACTGATAAACTAACATGTTAAATACAAAAATATTTAACCGCTAGGTCATATAGCGATATAATATATCGGATACACGTCATACATCGCTAGGACCGCGCATTCTGTGACAAGTTTGCCGCATCGATGCACAGAAGTTATCAATCTGGTCTACAAAATTTGTCAACGGTGAAAATCAAAAGTAGATTTACTTTAAAGACCAAAAGTTTAACTCTACTATTGGACATACAAATACGTTAAAATAAAGTATTTTTAACTAACAGTAGTTCATATATTTTGGAATAATTAAATTAAACAGATACATCATCATACAGCCTAATATAAAAATAATACTAATTATTATTATTCTATTATTTATTATTATTTAATACATTTATAGGAGAATGAGCCTATATCGTCTTGACTATCGACAAAGAAATCTGCTATCGTCTATCTCTTACTATCGTTGAGATACTATCGTCTATCGGCACAACCCTAGGGGGTCATTAGCGGCATGGGCGTGTCCCTACGTGGTGGTACACCCCACCACACCAAATGTCTTGCAAATAGCTTTTTATTTATTAAATTTTCTAGCTGCAGCTGCAGTGACGATCCTGGCATATGTAGGTGCTAGGGCTGCTTTCTTCTCTTTATACTTCCCTTTAGGTGGTTCTATAGTGTGATCTTAATGACAATGTCGAAGCCATAATTGTTCGCGATCCATGTCGCGAGGACACATCTCTCCACTCCAAGCGCCTTCCCTCGCCCACCCTCACACAAACTGGACGTGTGCTTTTTAATATGGGTTATTTATGAAGTGGCCTGCTCGTCACTGGTCTCTGTAGCTTTGTTTTAGATGAGTGTACACGATGTATTATACATACATAGTGTCCGTACCAACACCCATCTCCCCTCCACCCCCCCCCCCCCCCACTCACAGTCAACTCACACTCGCACTGCAGGCACGTGTTTTGCCAATTTGGGGATTTTGTCGCCAAATTTAGCGAATTTCTCATTGTAGCTGCGACTTTTTTTTTTTTTTTTTGGAGATTTCTATTTTTTACTTGCACACCTGCCGCAGGCCCGGACCTCTCATGTTTGTCTCAATCAGGCCATGATCTGCTCTGCACGCCTGCATGACGCACACCACAATTTCATTATAAGCATCAGTAAAGATGCCGGAGAAAAATGAACCTCTTGTTTTAACCACGGACACAAAAGTTATACCACAATTCATGCAGTCATGTCAACCAGATACTGAGAGAGAGACACAGTGCATCATTGTGTCATGTGTGCTGGGATGCAGTATTTTGCACTTAATTTGTAGTAGAGTGTGTTGACTGAAGTTGGTATGAATAAAGTTTTTGTTTTTGGAGAATCATAATATCTCTTATCTGTTGTATTTGAGCAGGACATGGATGCACTTTGGTGACACATAAAACAAATTCCCAACATTGTGTCTTTCCATCATTTTTGATGTGCTTGCAGATCACAAGCATTTCCTAATTTCACTTCAGAATTTTTTTGTCGTCATTTTGTCGTGTGTGTTTATCTATAATATATATATATATATATATAATATATCAGATATATATTCATAAGTCTTTTATCTATAATAAATATAGAAATTTATTTTATTATAAATATTTTACTTATATTTATTTTATTATGTTATATTTTATATAATTTTATTTATATTTATTTTATATTTTATTTTATATTTTATTATTATGATTATTTTTTTTTTTTTATATTTTATATTATTATTATTGATATTTTTTTTGTTTAATAATAATTATTAGTATTATAGAATTATATATATATATATATATATTTACTTTCCTTTACCTTTACCAAGTTTACCTGTATTTACTTTGTTTTCATATTTGGCGACTTGTTGTGAAGAATTGAGGGTTGTTCTAGAGAGAGGGAGGGGGTTGGAAACACTACTGCAGCCGCTTCTTGTTCACATACAGTTTCAGCTAATGATGGCAGGGCAAAACAGACCGTTTCGAAAGCGTAATTACGTTTTATCTTACTATAATTGATGCCGGAAAGTTTTCATATTCATAAGTGCAACAAGTCATTTGCATGTGAAAGTAGAAACGCATGCAGTTCAGACGAAACTTCTGGGCTGATTATAACATGCACATTAACTTTCTACGTGAAATGTGTGTGTAGGTCTGACAATAGCATCCACGATGTCATCACTCGTGACCAGTGCACTCTTGAGCAGTTATGAGCAGCAGGCTGTGTAATATGTGTGAACTCTTTTATTTATCACTTGGCCAATTGACTTGTATCAGTGTCCAGTGTTTCCCATACACTGAGTTATTACCTCGTTGAATAAACTGATCACTGGACGTTTCAAAATTAAAATGCAGCATGGGTGTTTTTATATGAATGTATCTTTGAAAAGAACCGACCGTCTTCAGAAAAGCTTTGGTGTCATTTTCATTTCGTCTTTCCTGTAATGCCTGATAAAGTAACGTTAGCGTTTGTGAGCGCAGTGCTAATTTGATTACAGCCGCTACCAGGGAAACCGCTATATCTCCCGCTCCAACAGCGCCTCCTGCTGGCGGAGAATGAATTTGCATTTCAAGTCTGTGGGAAACACTGTGTCTGTCAGCAAACATAAACAAAAAGCATGCTTCAGAACTATTTTGAGAAGATGCTTAAGTTTTGAACCATGTATTACTACATGAATTTGGCTACTACTACTAAAAAAGAAAATCGGCCAAACATATCGGCCAAAACAAATCTGCATCATATATCGGCCATCGGCTGCCGTGATTTCTAAATATCGGTATCGTCATCGGCCAGTGAAAAACCCATATCGGTCGACCTCTAGAGGTCATCTGCATTGCTGAGATTGCTCACTGGTAGGCTTTGGAATTCTCCTTTGACCATTCGGTCAGCTTCCTTGTGTGGTGGCTAAAGGAAAATTGGAGTTACAGAAGGTCAGATCTTCGTGCTTGGAATGGCTCCATCTACATTGTAACATATCAATCACAGATGGACTCATTAACATTGATGCGCATGGCTTTTACCATGGGGTTGCCATGTTCAGTAGCTCCTAATATATAGGAAGAGGGCTACAGATGAGGCTCTGTTTGGGTTGGTGAGAGCTGACTGTGGTTTGTATTGATGGGACTCAGTGGGCGAGGGAGTGGGAGGGTGGATTTAGGGGAAAAGGCTCTAGTGGCAGGCCGGAAGATGATGGAGGGGCTGTAGGTGGCGTGTACTGGACGTTCCCTGTGCTCTGATACCCCTATGAGAGGCATAAGATCCTCACGCTGGACTCTAGGCTTTAAGATTAATAGGATTATGGGACTTGTGCTAAAAGCTTGTCTTAGTTCTCCCTGCAGCTTGCGTTGCACTTTCATGCCAACTTCACTTCTTCACGAACATCATCTCTGACTCGGGGCAGGGGATCATTGAGTATGTGGACCATAAGTTCTGTCACTATATTTGACTTCTCTAGGATATTGAGCATCACTTTTCTTGTGTGTGCCTTTAAATAAGAAGTGTTAAAGGGGTCATATGATGCTTTTTTTTAAAGATCATTATTTGGTGTAACAGAATATGTTGACATGCTTTAATGTTCAAAAAACACATTATTTTTCAAATACTGTACATTTATTGTAAGTCCTCTATGCCCCGCCTCTCTCAAACGCTCGTTTTCTACAAAGCCCCCTCCTTTAACAAGCGCAGTCTGCTCTGATTGGCCAGCTGACCCAGTGCATTGTGATTGGCCGAACACCGCAAGCACTCGTCGGAAATGTAATGCCCCTTACCATAATCGCGAGCTTCATCTTTCAAAATAAATGTAAAGACAGAGCCCGAAAGGGGAACAGAGTCGCGTGACAGACACAGTGATGAATATGTGTTTGCAGTAAACAAGCCACGGTAAAGACAGCTGACTCCACTGTGGCTCGCTCGCTGTGCACGATGCGCAAAACTCCGCGTTTGGACAGTCAATAGCAAATACTTAAACTAATAACAAAACAGTAGCTGATTCAGAATCGCCAGATTGTCATAGCAAAGTCAGAATCACCTCCTCTCCTAGGCTCACGAAACGGTCGTCCATAAAATGCATTGCTGTTCTGTTGTAAGTAATCTAAAGATTCCTAAATGGCATCTACTTCCGGAAGGCCAAATAAAGTGCTTTTGCTTTCGCCTAGAAACACACAGCGTCTCCCTGACATGGCTGCTTCAACACTAACTGCGGTTACTGAAACCACGCCATTTTAGGGGGGCGTAGCAGAGTCTTAACTTTGATGAAGAATATTTCTTTGGTTTTGAGACTTTAGTTTTTGTAACTTCAGGGATCTTATCTATGCACATCAGCTTGCTAACACTCCAAAGAGAAAGGAAAACTTGAAATCGCATCAGATATGACCCCTTTAAGAACCTTTTGAACAGTGAAAGGTCACACTTTATATTAAGTGGCCCTAATACCTGTGTACTTACATGGTAACTAGATGTGTACACATGTAACCACAGTGTAAGTACACTCTAAAAAAAAACGTTTGGGTTATTACTGCTACCCAAGATCTGGGTTAAACATGTTGGGTTATATATGTTTACTGGGTTACTTCTATAACAACGCAACCAGTTGGGTTAAATTTTAAATTCCAACGGTCGATCGTTGCAACTGCGACAGATGACACAGTGGTAATAATGTGTGCGTTATGCTGTTTTTTGTAACCGTGTCTTTAAGCCCTGACAGTAATGTTGCTGTTTTTCCTACAAGTATGTTTACATCTCCCCTGTCGACTGATATTTTAATCCATTAAAAATCCTGCACTCTTGACTTGACACGAGTGCTTTGAAGCCGATCAATTTCAAACCTATAAAAAACGGTTTCCTTACTTTTTCAGTTTTGGGGGAAATTTTACATATATTTCAGATATTTGGCCGACGCGCTGGTCTTGAACCGGAGCCTCTTTCATCCGGTGTCGCGTCCACTCTGAGTGAAGGTATGTCGCCATTTTATTCCTTTCGTATGAAAACTAGTGTAAAATTAAAACACTACGAAACACACACCCACCACGAAATGAACCCACCACCGCTTATCTCTGGAAAGTTGTTGGTTATCACCAGAGCAGTCATGTAGTGATTATTTTTTTACCGACAGAGGCCGCTGCGAGCTACACTGATTATTACATGCGCCGCTACTTCAGCCACGAAGAACTGACAGGGTTCGTACGGTCATGAAAAACCTGGAAAAGTCATGGAATTTTAAAACACCAATTTCCAGGACTGGAAAAGTTTTGGAAAAATAAATAAAACCAGAAAGATTTGGAAAAGTCATTGAAATCTATTTCACAAAATTTTTTTTTATTTCCTGGTAAATTTCGGTGCGGGATTGTGCATAGGCTATATCGCATAGTTTTACTAATTCCCGCAGCTTTTGACTTTAAAATGTTGGATATTCACACATTTATTCAATAGTCTATAGCATGTAGGTTTGATGGGTAAATAAACAAACCTACAGACTGAGTCCAGTCCACACAGACGGATCAAATCGGTCATTTGAAAACAGCGTGAGTGATTCAGCTGTACGAGTCTTCTCTCTTTGACTTTCTCTTCACACGGCTTCACATCGACACACCCTTGCTGCGTCAAGAGCCCGCTGCACGCTGCCGATCAAAAGAAGTTCACTCGCGTGTCGGACAGTTGCCACGAATAGTCACTTGCCTACCCCCACCTCGGGTCACCTGTTGCATCTCAGAAAATGTTATTATTATTTGCAAATTTAAGCCGTGGTAATGGTGCGCCCAGAGGCGGTGCGCAGTCACATCCAAAGTGCGCATAGCACGCACCCCCCGCCCCCCTCCACCACCGGAGTATTGAGTTTGCTACCAATAAACTCAGCAGAACCCTGCACTGGCCTCAAACATATGCCCTAGTCCGGCCTTTATCCGACAGATTATCAGAATTACTGACCGAGTCCGACTGGAGCCCGTGTCTTTTTTCTCTCTCTCTTTCGCTTCTTAATTACACAGCTGCTGTTGCAGCCATTAAATAGTTCAGTTTTGTTTTTAATGGCAAAAGTGGTTATATATATATTCGTTTCTTTATTACGTTAATTTAGAAATATGTTTGTAAAATGTTTTTGTTTGTTAAATTCAATTTTTTTGTGTGTTTTTTTTAAGTAACGACCAAGCGGCAGCGGCAGACAGTGAGCTGATCATAGCCTATGTTTGATCAATTTAGCCTTCTCAAATCATCAATTCGACTTGCCTAAAATAAAATCTATAGGCCTAGACCTAAAATGCTTTAAAAACAATTTAGTTAAATCAGGGGTGCCCAACCCTGCTTCTGGCGATCGACTGTCCTGCAAAGTTCAGCTCCAACCATAATCAAACACACCTAAAGCAACTAATTAGGGTCTTCAGGATCACTTAAAAATTAAAGGAAGGTGTCTTTGATTAGAGTTGGAGCTGAACTTTGCAGGACAGTCGATCGTCAGGAGCAGGGTTGGGCACCCCTGGTTTAAATGGTTAACCTAGATGTGTGCTATTAGGAGCGTATCCAATCATTTGTGCAGAGAAGCTAAAGCTCACTTTGCAGGACATGGAGTCGCCAGCACGATCACTTGCATTTTTTCTTATAACAGTGGAAACAACCGTCATTTTTGCTCATAAAGATAAGAATAATACATAATTCGGAACTGTAAAGGGTATACTTGTATTTGTATGCACTCACAATATCAGCATCCGTGTGATTTTTTAGAAAACAAAACAGGATCGCTTTCTGCGGTCTCGCGTCTTGAGCCGGAGCGCTCACAAAAATAACCGAAACCCTCGCAATATTATATTTTCCCCTGGAGCAGTCACCATGGTAATTAATGCCCGGTTGGCGGCAAGCCATTTCTGCGTCGCACCCCGCTTAACATGGGAACTCTTCCAGCCCTCGCTGACTGCTGGGACAACTAAACAACGTCCGAGCCACTTTGACAGTCGCGTAGACGGTCTCGTTTTCCAACAGCGCGGCAAATCTTTGTCTCACCATAATATTGATGGATATACTAAACTATAAAAAGGAGGAAGCAAGCCTGGGCCCGTGTCTGGCTTGACGTGAAAATTGTCACCGACCACCGCCCATACATAAGTTGGGCACGTTGGGCTAGGGCTGACCACCAATGCAGCGGCCTCTACAAGTGCAGCTTGTTGCATTTAAGCGACACAAAATACACACAAGTGACCCCACACCAAATGGCCATTTGCGTTCCTCCCCTGCGCGGGCCTCAACCAAACAGTTACAATAAAATTATAATATTCCGTGATGTGAATGGGAGTAAGGGTCTGGGCAGTTGCAGTGTACTCTTACCGAAACACAAGAAGGCAAACGAGTCGCATTCTACGCATTCATTACTGGTTACACACTATGCTATGAATTTTAAACAGATGTGCCTTATTACCTCACTCAAAACGTAATGGAACCAGTTAGGGTCATGGAATAGTTCCTCAAACAGTCCATGGAACACATGTAATTGGTAAAATGTCGTACGGACCCCTGATGAACATGGGAAGCAGAGCGGAGCATATTATCATCCCAGTTATAAAAAAACCACCCATTCATCGGTTTCAGGTATAGTAACAGATATAACCTGGTCCCCCTTACAAACATTAATACTGTGGTATTAGATAACTCGAGTAAGGGACACCAGGATGCTGGCATTAAACCCGGTTATAACAATGAATGACCAACGCGCCGCACACCCCCCCCCCCCCCTGTCACACCAAACCGCCACTACACCTCAGTCTAAACGATACCACTGGGAAAGTACACCCTGATTATGGATAAATGATAATACAACTAAATAATTGGACATGCAACAATTATATTTTCAGAATGTAATTACATTTTATGCTCAAAAAAGAGGCTTAAATGCAAAATAATGCTAGTTAAAGATCCATTTCCAAAAGCAAAACATATAATCACATTTGAAAAGTTAAAGTTTGCATTGTGTATATACACTGTACGTAACCGTTTGGGAAAATGAAAATATTAAGGACACTAAAAAAATTGTTTAAAACATTTAAGTAGTTGATATTTATTTTTGTAATGTGTTTATGTGAAGTCATAATCTTGTTAGAATGTAGTACTGTTTTGATTTGTTTAATCATTTTCATAGTGTGATTTTTGGTGTACTGTATTAAAACTAGTTAGTTAATTTGAATAATATATGAAACCCACAAAACCATTAAAAAAAATGTATGTCTCCGTTTCAATTGATTGAATAATAAGTGAGATTTTAATTGTATTTTGAACACTGAAGTAGGAAATGTTGTCTTATGTTTGAATTTAACTGTTCCTATTCTTCGTTAATTTTAGATTGCTCTGGACTAAGGTATATTATACCCACATGTCAGGGATGGATAGACTTTGAGCTCTAAACGGCATGGGTCTCAACAGATAATCGCATATTGCAAGACAAAGAAGAGAGCCTAGGATCTTCCGTATATTTCTTCTGGTGAGAAAATCTTGTTCTGTATTTTCAAGCCAAATTGTAATATTTTACATTATGGACTGACAAGCCCACCAACACACACTTGGGGCCAGTTTTACTAAACGGGGCAAATTAGCACGAGAGCATAATTCCAAATCAGCGCCGATGGGCGTGGAAATTTCTGCGGGTGATTTACTAACAAGCAAATTAAAGAACACAAACACAACATCTAAGTTACATATCGACCAACGCAATATACCAAGCGCAGTGCAGATTAGCGTAGTCACAAATTAAGAATAAAGATATAAATAAGCCACAGTAGGCTACGTTGAAAAGAACTGGAGGTCAAAAAATGAAGGGTTGCAAGAAGTTTTGATAGAGCTGGTATTGCATGACTCCTAGTTGAGGGTTCCAAGTCATCTTTAATTTCCTGAAGCAAATTAAAAATAACATGGCTTGGCAAACGATATGTTCGGACAGTGTGTTCTTCTGGCATTCCAAATAAAATTTAATTTGTGGGGAAAAAATCCTCCTTCTACCACATGCTCTTTGTTCTCTGCGGTGCCTCGTCCTATAGCAAGAATAATTGTAGCCATTTCAAGCGCAAAATTGTTTAAAGGGAACAAAATTGTTTTTTCACCTAAAAATGAAAATTCTGTCATTAATTACCCACCCTCGTGTCGTTCCTCCCAAAGACAGCAAGGGAACTACCACGGTCAAGGCACAGAAAAGTACCAAGATGATTGCCAAAGTAGTCCATGTTACATCAGTATTTCAACCATAATGTTACGAAGCTATGAGAATACTTTTTGTGCTCATAGAAAACAAAAATAATGACTTTAATCCACATTTTTGTCTACTGCATAGGGTCATTATATCATACCATCCACGATAACACAAAAAAGTGTCATCGCGATATCAATGATATATCGTCAATGATGACATACTAGGATTTACTCTGACTGTGGTAGTTCCCTTGCTGTCTATGGGAGGGTCAGAGAGCCCTCAGATTTCATCAAAAATATCTTAAATTGTGTTCCGAATGTGAAAGAAGGTCTTATGGGTTTGGAACAAAATGAGGTTGAGTAATTAATGACAGAATTTTCACTTTTTGGGTGAACTATCCCTTTAAGACGTGCTTTTTTGGGGGGGTTAAATAATAGCACAAATGCCAGTAATTTGACGCGTGCAAACGTTAGTAAAACATTTGAATACTCTCCTCCCATAAATATTGCGTCTGGAATGAAAACTCCTGCAAATGCATATTCGATAAGGTCAGGCGCAAAAATAACTGTCTACGCCTTTTCAGCATTAATTCATCACTGCACATTTTTTGTAAAAACTGACAGTACAATTTTAACACCAAAAGACGGTTTGCACTGGTGCAAGCTGTTAGTAAAACTGACTCTTAAAGGGTTA